>OZ038378.1:150513011-151070519 GCA_964036045.1 Eutreptiella sp. 'Long Island Sound 2002'
TGTTAGGTACCCCCCCCTCCCTAGTTAAATTTGTTAGGCACCCCCCCCCTCCCTATTTTACATTTATTAGGTACCCCACCCACTCCCTATTAAAATTTGTTAGGTACCCCCCTCCCTCCCTATTCAAAATTGTTAGGCACCCCCCCCCTCCCTATTCAAATTTGTTAGGCATCCCCCCCCTTCCCTATTCAAACTTGTTAGGTACACCCCCCTCCCTAGTTAAATTTGTTAGGCACCCCCCCCCTCCCTATTTTACATTTATTAGGTACCCCACCCACTCCCTATTAAAATTTGTTAGGTACCCCCCTCCCTCCCTATTCAAAATTGTTAGGCACCCCCCCCTCCCTATTCAAATTTGTTAGGTACCCCCACCTCCCTATTTAAATTTGTTAGGCACCCCCCCCTCCCTATTGAAATTTGTCAGGTACCCCCCCCTCCCTATTTAAATTTGCTAAGCACCCCCCCCTCCCTATTCAAATTTGTTAGGCACCCCCCCCTCCCTATTAAAATTTGTTAGGTACCCCCCTCCCTCCCTATTCAAAATTGTTAGGCACCCCCCCCCTCCCTATTCAAATTTGTTAGGCATCCCCCCCCTTCCCTATTCAAACTTGTTAGGTACACCCCCCTCCCTAGTTAAATTTGTTAGGCACCCCCCCCCTCCCTATTTTACATTTATTAGGTACCCCACCCACTCCCTATTCAAATTTGTTAGGTACCCCCCCCCTCCCTATTCAACTTTGTTAGGCATCCCCCCCCTTCCCTATTCAAATTTGTTAGGTACCCCCCCTGCCTATTTTAATTTCTTAGGTACCCCACCCACTCCCTATTAAAATTTGTTAGGTACCCCCCCTCCCTATTCAAAATTGTTAGGCACCCCCCCCCTCCCTATTCAAATTTGTCAGGTACCCCCCCCTCCCTATTCAAATTTGTTAGGTACCCCCCCAATCCCTATTTCAATTTGTTAGGTCCGCCCCCCCTCCCTCCCCCCTCCCTATTTAAAATTTGTTAGGTACCCCCCCCCACTCCCTATGAAATTGGTTGGGTACCCCCCCCTGCCTATTCAAAATTTTTTAGGCACCCACCCACTCCCTATTCAAATTTGTTAGGTACCCCCCCCACTCCCTATTTAAATTTGTTACGTACCCCCCCACTCGCTATTAAAATTTGTTAATAACCCCCCCCTCCGTATTAAAATTTGTTAGGTACCCCCCCCGTATTCAAATTTGTTAGGTACTCCCCCCCTCCCTATTGAAGTTTGTAAGGCAACCCCCCCTCCCTATTCATATTAGTTAGGTACCCCCCCCTCCCGGTTGAAAATTGTCAGGTACCCCCCCCTCCCTATTTAAATTTGTTAGATACCCCCCCCTGACTATTTAATATTTGTTAGGTACCCCCCCAACACTTTTCTAAATTGTTAGGTTCCCCCCCCTCCCTATTCAAAATTGTTAGGTACCCCCCCCTCCCTTATCGAATTGTTAGTTACCCCCCCCTCTGTATTCAAATTTGTTCGGCACGCCCCCGCTCCCTATTCAAATTTGTTAGGTACCCCCCCCTCCCTATTTAAATTTGTTAGGTACCCCACCCTCCCTACTAAAATTGTTAGGTATCCCCCCCTCCCTATTCGAATTTGTTAGGAAAGCCCCCCCTGCCTATTAAAATTTGTTACGCACCCCCCTCCCTATTGAAATTCGTCAGGTACCCTCCCTCCCCCTATTTTAATTTGTGGGGTACCCCCCCTCCCTATTAAATTTGTTAGGTACCCCCGACTCCCTATTCAAATTTGTTAGGTGTGCCCCGCGACTCCCTATTCCAATTTGTTAGGCACCCCCCCCGTTCCCTATTAAAATTTGATAGGTACGCCCCCACTCCCTATTAAAATTTGTTAGGTACCCCCCCCTCCTTTTAAGTTTTCAGGAACCCCCCCATTCCGTATCAAAATTTCTTAGGTATCCCCCCCCTCGCTATTCAAATTTGTTAAGAATCCCCCGCTCTCTATTCCAATTTGTTAGGTACCCCCCCCTCCTTATTTAAATTTGTTAGGTAACCCCACCGCTCGCTATGAAAATTTGTTAGGTACCCCCCCCTCCACCCCCCTCCCTATTCAAATTTGGTAGGTACCCCCCGCTCCGCATTAAAATTTGTTAGGTACCCCCCCCCTCCCTATTCAAATTTCTTAGGTACCCCCTCCCTCCCTATTTAAATTTCTTAGGTACCCCCCCTCTCCCTATTTAAATTTGTTAGGTACCCCCCCCCGCTCCCTATTCAAATTTGTTAAGTAACCCCCCCTCCCTATTAGAATTTGTTAGATACCCCCCCCTCGCTATTCAAAATTGGTAGGTACCCCCCCCCCGCTCCCTAATAAAATTTGTTGGGTACCCCCCCCTGCCTATTAACATTTGTTAGGTACCCCCCCCGCTCGCTATTGAAATTTGTTCGGTAACCCCCCGCTCCCTATTCAAATTTGTTAGGTACCCCCCCCTCCCTATTAAAAAATTTGTTAGACACTCCCCCAGTCCCTATTAAAATTTGTTAGGTACCCCCCCCGCTCCCTATTAAAATTTGCTAGGTAACCCCCCACTCCCAAACAAATTTTGTTAGGTACCCCCCCCCACTCCCTATTAACATTTGTTAGGTCCCCCCCCCCTATCAAAATACGTTAGGCACCCCCCCCTCCCTAATAAAATTTGTTAGGCATCCCCCCCCTCCCTAATAAAATTTGTTAGGTACCCCCACCTCCCTATTCTAAGTTTTCAGGTAACCCCCCCCCCCCGCTCCGTATCAAAATTTTTTAGGTACCCCCCCCCTCGCTATTCAAATTTGTTAGGCGGCCCCCCCGCTCCCTATTCCAATTTGTTAGGGACCACCCCCCTCCCTATTCAAATTTGGTAGGAACCCCCCCCGCTCCCTATCAAAATTTCTTAGGTACCCCCCCCGCTCCCTATTAAAATTTGTTGGGTACCCCCTCCCTCCCTATTCAAATTTGTTAGGTACCGCCCGCTCCCTATCAAAATTTGTTAGGTACCCCCCCGCTCGGTATTAAAATTTGTTAGGTACCCCCCCCCACTGCCTATTAAAATTTGTTAGGTAACCCCCGCTCCCTTTGAAATTTTGTTAGGTACCCCCGCGTGTACCTAACAAATTTGAATAGGGAGGGGGGGTACCTTTACAAATTGGAATAGGGAGGGGGGGTGCCTTACAAATTGGAATAGGGAGGGGGGGGGGGGCTGCCTAAGTTAGGTACCCCACCTCCCTCCGTGTGCCAAGTTGTTAGGTACCCCCCCCCCCCACCCCGGCCGTCAACCACCGCCCCCCCCCCCGGCACTGGGAGGCTTGGCTCCCTCGCCCGTTTGCTCACTCCCTCCCCATTCCCAACTAAAAAAAGAAACATCAGGTAGACTACCTACGAGCGCCGGCATACATGCAGACATACCCGATGCGGAGTCCCAGATCCGGAGCGTGTCGTCATATAAACCTACCCTTATAACCATATAACCCTAACCTGTTGTCATACGATCCGGACACGATGTAGTTGGGCGAGATGGCGACCGCACACATGGCCAGGTCCGTCTAGCAAACACATACATGCGTACGCCCACTGGCCCCGTGTACACGCACAACGCCGACATTTGCAACATTAGTCACAGTGACTAGAGCCCTGGGGCCCAACTAAGAGCAAAGTGGGAATTACATAGATTCACATGCCTCCTCCCTTTTCTGTGCTGGCGAGGTGGGGGCGGCGACGATGGGTTGAGGGAGAGTTGGGGTCGTTGAAAATACACCTTGGGACGGCACCCGCACACATGCCAATTTCCCCCACCCTCCGGTTTCTGACAAGGTCTCACTTGGATACACATGGATATGTACATTGTTGGCCAGCTCAGATTGTAGGCGGGAACAAGGCAGCAGAGACCTGGCTTTTCGATGCCTTGCTGCCGATCATGGGTTTCTGTTGCCATTGCACACAAGAAAGAGACCTGGAGGAAGCATGAGTGAACCTTGGTTTTTGGGACAGGCTTGCCATTCCTTGAGCTGGGAGGTGAGGGAGGAGGGGTGAGAAAATAAAGCAGAGCTTGTCTAAAAGATAAAACAGCAAAATGTTACAAATGTGGGGACGCGACCAAGTGCACAACTACTGGATCAGACAGCTTGGAACACGTCTTTTGGCTCTCGACTTCACGCGGCGTTACAGGCAAGAAATAGTGACAAAACGAGGTGTTTCCTAAAGAGCATACAAGCAATGCAGTTTGTGGGGGATGAAAACACATACATACATCATTGTTGAACGAAACACGGGGAAGAACATCCAAGACTTCCTGCTCCAGTGCAAGGGGTGCTCAAAAACCAAAACTGACTATGCCAGAAGTCTCCATCATTCGATGCAAAGTCTGGGGATGCAAAGTAAAATCGCTTGTCGCCAGTTGCAGCACAAAAAGCAGATCCAGTCCATGGGTTCGCAACGCTGCAAACACTATGACCGCCAAGAAGTGCCCTGCAGTTTGCCATCGATGCGATCGGTTGTTTGGGCTTTTGTTCATCCATGTGGTCACAGGACCACCAGAGGTGCCTCAACCCACGGTCCTGAATGCACGAGCTAGAACAACTGTTGATCAGGTCAATGGAAGCCGTTTGCGAAACACTACAAAAGACGAGCCATCGGTACACCGTTTGCTACTGCATGACCAACCACCACTCAAAGTCCAGTCCATACGCCATGTGTGTGCAGGGCTCCTGCAATCATACATGATGGGTGGCAATGTGGAACCGTGGAAACCGAGGCACGTTGATCAAGCTCTGGTAGGTTGCATGGGGGCACGGTTCCTGTTCCCTGACTACTTGTCGTGATGCCCAGACAACAGGCAGCAGCCAGGGTGAACCCCAACCGCCCTGCTGCAGACAACAAGCAGAACTGCACCGCTGCCTCATAAAAATACAAAACAAAAAGGATCAGCACCAGCAATGCTGACGAAGACCAACTGGACCATCATGTTGCTGCATGGCAACTACGATGTCAGCAAAACTGCACCAAAACTGCACACACACACGCGATGCGAATACGCCAACACCCGACAACCGCCCTGTGGATGGCATGACGAGGCACTGGGCGTGGACGTGATGACTCCTCGTCAGGCCAGAACCAATGTCATGAAGAACAGTGTCATGTGGCGAGGCGCCTTTCTGCAGGGCACAGCCACAGGGCAGTGACCACAAGCAAGTTGGTGGGGCGGTCCAGAGTGCAGCGGCATCTGTCCACCCCTGAGGACACACACATGGAGTCTTGGCACCTTCAGTTGTACCCAGCACGAAGGGAGGAGAGGAGCCTTTGGTATTCCCACTACACCAGACGAATATTTCTTTTCGTTTCTTCTCTGAGAGCATACACCATGGAATCAGGATGTAACCGTCCTGTCACACACACACAGGCCCTACTTTGTTCGTAGGCTAGCCCGGTGCATATCGCGGAGTGTTTGGAGGTTGCGGCACCATGCCCCTGTGATGCCGTTTGGGGATGCACGTTCTGGGACGGTCCATGTGGAGTACGACTGACCCTTCCATTGGGCCACCCCTCGAATGTGGTGGATGACCCGGAAGACATGGCAGCATTGTGGCAGGGGGAGGAGGGGGGCAGTGCGGTGCACACACACACACACGATTGAAGCGAGACGAACAAGCAGACAAACAGAGCACTGCACTGGTCACTAACGAATCTCCTCAGGCCGTAAGAAAGTAGAAGAAGGTGTGGAAGAGAACACACACACACACACACACACGCACACACGCATGCACGCACGCGCACACACACATAGACACACACAATTTGTGAAAGCACAGCACAAAGCATTGTTGGCTGAGTGAAAAATCCTCGTCAGTTGGTCATCAGACAAGACAAACAGAGCATGTCCGACGCCAATAGGCGCCTTTCTGCAGTACAGGGAGCGGAGACGAGGATGCCCAGACCCCAGGCGAAGGCCAGCAAACCAACACAGCCTCAGGCGTCTCGAACACAGCCAGAGGCCTGCAGCAGAGAATGAGCAGGTGGCAGCGCCAGAGCTGCCTTCAGTTTGTGGGGTAAGACCCATCACCTCACCTCCCTGTGCCCTGCACCACTTCAGCCCCCCGAGGAGTGTGGAACACTGAGTATCTACCTGGTGGTTGAGTTTCATTGAGACATACATGCAGCAGAAGTACACCGTCACCGGTGCACTACATACACACATTGTACTGCTGGTTGCACAAGCCGTTTTCCCCATTACAGGCCGCTTGCTTCAGGAGTCCCAGGCAAGTTATGTCGTTATTCCAAGCCCCATTGATACCATCGATGGTGAAGTCCGGTGGAAGTACCCATGATGTGTATCAGCTGCACTCCCACACCACATGTTTCTCCAACCAGGTTTTCACTTTATCCAGAATGATGCATCGTTTGGCAGGCATGTGGTGCACTATTGAGTGGATACACTTTACCGTTGCTTGCACAGCGTGTGGGCTTGTTTTGTATGCACGGTGTATCCCTTTATGTATCACCGGCATCGCCATGGGTGTCCTGTACCCAGACAGGAGATTACCTGTACCCAGGCCAGTGCCGACAGGATCTGGCCCAGCCGCGCACGCGTCCAGGTGAGCCCATTTTTCAGCACACTGTCATTATGTTTCCCAGGTACCCTTGGTATGCAAAACTCGGGGACATCAGTGGCGTCTACAATCGCAGGGACCAGTCAGGTTTCAGTGCTGCTGGCTCAATAAACGCACAGCCCTCCCCTGGTACGTGCAGAGTCATTACGACCCCCACTGGAGTCATTACGACCCCCACGAGAGTCATTATGACCCCCACTGCTTTCCTTACTGGGGCACAACAGGACCCTATGCACCTTGTGTGTTGCGGTGTGATGCAGTCGCATTCCACCTCTAAACACCAGGCTGCTGTCAAAATATCTCGAATTTTCTAGATAAGTGACGCTTGCTTACTCTGCGGGCAGTCTGTTGCAATCAAAATGTTGTCTCGGAACTGGCACATTGTAACTCTTCCCCAGCGCCCTTCCCACATAGGAAACCCTTCAGGCGAAACAGTTGGAGCACCGAGCGGTCGAAACTGCCCGCGGTGTTGGTAGACTTGCCAAAGGAATTGGATGTCAGCCCCCTGCGCGCTGAATGGCCCTCCCATTGGGATGCAGTTTGGGGGCACCCATACACGCCCCAATGCCCAGCACGCATTGTTGTTACTTAGCTCGTGGTCCACAATAGAGCACAGCTGCTGGTGAGTGATGTACCGGAATCCCGACGGTGTCGCTTTGCCTGCCCGATCCAGCATGCTGTGCATGTGGTGTACCGACCAAACGATCTCATTCATGCGCCATCGGCGTTTACTACTAAGCCAGGATGAAGCCTTTTCCATACACACATCAGCAGGCTGGACGAAATTGAATTGCTCCTTGCAGTCAGGTTCACTCACTGTGCGCAGCCCCTCCCCCCCCGCGCCGCCCAATGGAGCCATGCAGCGAGGTCTGTGATTCGTAGGCGGAGGATGGAAAATGGAAGCTCTCCCGTGAGGTATTTGAGAATTCGTATGAACGCCCGCACGGCAACCCTGAGCTGGGACCGACTAACAATAGGGGAGGGAGATGCTGCAATAGGGCGCCAGAGCCAGCCTTTACCTTCCCAGAGGCTCTTGGCTTTGCCTATTATGTACAATCTGCAGAGTTTTGCACAAACACACACACACACACACACACTTGATTTTCAAGCATGTATGGAGACCTCCTTCCGTCTTGGGTGTGCATGCGTGGAAGACTTGCAACCAGTTGACTCCCGGCCTCGTCTACACCATTGCACACTGGTCGCCCACACCACACTTCCAGGTGCATCTCAATCCTCCCAGAAACATTGTGGGTGAAAAGATATGTAACAGATTTGGCAGGAAACAATGTACCACAAAAACTTGCTTGATCATGTAAGCTAGAAACCTTGCGACACCCCAAAAAACAACAGATGAAGACTGCTATCAGAACAAAAAGGACATAAAATGATGAGCCACTTGTTTGAGGTGCAACAACACAACTGATAAATGAAGCACGTATGGCAACTCGTCATCCATGGAATTCATGAAAATAAGACCCCGATAAAAATAAATCGGCAAGAAATATTGCCATTGTCAATTGTCCAACGAACAGCAAGCACAACACCTAGCATTGGCAAAAGTCAAACCGCCACTGCCATCCTCATGCTCAAACTTCAAAAAAGCAGGACCACTATATGAGGGATTGGTCAACGCCAGATTGCGAAACGACTTTGTGAGGTCAGCTGGCTTCCGATAAAGATATTTATTGTTCTGATACCAGTAGTACAAGTGATCATTTACCATCTTCAAAATGTGACGCTTATCTCGACAACCAGGCCTAGCATCGCAAAGGGTGTGCAGGCCTAGCATCGCAAAGGGTGTGCAGTAGCATCAAGCAACTCGCATTCCTCCCACCCAGTGGTAGACGGCTAAAACTTGTCATTGCCAGCAAAAAACTGCTCTAAGGATTGTGTCCGTGAAGCCACCTCCTGCTTGTGGAGACCAGCAACCAGCATACTAGAATAAGAGACGTGTGCCCCATGAATGTGGTCTGTGGTGCCTGGCACTGTACTGGTCTTTGCCGGCCGCCGCTAGGGCGGGGTGGGGGGTGGGGGGTCGCAGAGGTACCACAATTAGGCCTCAGCCATCGGCGGAAACCCATCAGTGGTCCAAACAGTGCCATGCTCTGCCCTCTGCCCTCGACAATGCTTACACAATGCCCCATTTGGGGCCCTGAAATTGTTTTATGTGCGTCAGGTATGGGGGAGCCGTCTTTAGCAAATGTTGTGCCAATGTGACACCATGACCACACCCATACAACATGCGATACAACATTGCACACACACCTTTCACACAACGATGAATCATGGAGTTTCTGCCGTGTCCTACGTCCAGGGCTGTCCTTAACGCAAAAAAAAAAAAATCCCGTCCAGTCGGGGGTAATTTCAAAAGAGCCCGCGGACAGTACATGTCTTCACCCCGGTGTTCCCAATTGTTGAACCATGAGTCCCTAGCCCCAAATTGGTCTCAGCACACAACCATATGATCCTAGCCCCACATGTGTTGCATGACCCTACCTCACACCCTGCACAATTCAACATGAACAAGAGCAAATATTCTGATCAAATACAGTCATGTAGCGTTCGACCACCCGAATGTTCCATCGCCGGTGGCACAGCTGGAAACAAACTCCCTACTGCTGGTACAACCTCTGGAAGTGCACCCTGACACGCTCCATAAGCTGACCCTTCCCCCCGCCCACACTCAAACCATGCTTCCTACAAATGGCCTTAAACTCAACCTTCGTCCACTCATGCAACCTCCCCCTCTCCATTGCGTTCAACACCGCCTCATCCACATCATACCGAAACACCAACTGCGCGGCAGGGTTAGAAGAGGTGGAGGGGACAGCTGAGGGGTTACGAAGGTCAGAAGAGGAGCTACTGGCAACTGCACCTGCCTGCTCCATATCCTCGTCCTCACTGTCTTCGTCCTCACCCTCCAACTCAACCCCATACACATCACCAGCAGAAAGGGGGCAGAAAGGGGTCTTGCGCAACTCATCAAAAACCTCAAAGGGCCCCCATCCCTCTGGTGCCTCCCCATTGCACCTTACCCACAGCGTCTCACACATGCGCTCCGTGGTTTGGCCAAAGTCCGTAGCCGTCCGGAGCCCCACCGCTGCAGAGCGGGGGGCAAAATCAGAAGTGGCCCACAAGTGGGCAAATTGGCTACCTCACCCCTGCCGTATCGGGGAGCCCCACCGCTTCAGAGCGGGGGGCAAAATCAGAAGTGGCCCACAAGTGGGCAAATTGGCTACCTCACCCCTGCCGTATCGGGGAGCCCCACCGCTGCAGAGCGGGGGGCAAAATCAGAAGTGGCCCACAAGTGGGCAAATTGGCTACCTCACCCCTGCCGTATCGGGGAGCCCCACCGCTTCAGAGCGGGGGGCAAAATCAGAAGTGGTGCCCAAAAGAGGGCCGGGGGGTAGACATGGCCCACGTTCGGCCAGGGCAAAAAGGCCTCTAGGGGCTGTCCTTAACAAAAAAAAAAAATCTGGGTCCTTAAGGACGGCCCTGCCTACGTCTACAAACAAAAAACCATACCCTGACATGATTCAAAAAAGACTAATCGTTGTGCTGCTGCTGTTGGTGGTCGTGGGATTTGCTGCCCTCATTGCATACAGAAGAGACATAGAGGAGAGAGGGCAAGAAAAAAGAGAGAAGAGAGGGAGAGGAGAAAGCACTTGACACGCGCCCCGACCAAGGCATGCTGCTGCATCAATCAACGGCGACACGTTTGCTGGTATGTTTACAGGGTTGATGGACAAAAGTTGGCCTCATATACCCAAGGGGTGCTCGATAGATCCCAATCACGACAGGGCACAATGGTACACACACCCGTATGGTGCCAACCAATTTCCTCTAGTCTGCTGCAACAAGAACGGGTCTTGGTATGCAACCATGAAAACCAAGAAGGGCGGATGCGACCCTGTACATATCGCTGACACCCAGGCCCTTCTGAAGCGCGGTTTCAAGCAACACACAACATGCACCCTGGCAAAGGCACAGTGCAGCGATGCCATTGCAGCGATTCACGGTAGCCTATTTGCCCGTACGTTTATAGGCATGGTGGACAATAGTTGGCCTCATATACCCCCAGGGTGCTCAATACATCCCAACAACAGCAGGGCACACTGGAACACACGGATATTCTGTGGTGTGTAGGTGGAGGGTTGTTGGGAGCAACCTATGGATCTCGAGAGTCATCGAAGGTTGCTGAGGGTCCTTGAGCGTTGTTATGGCTAGTCTCCCAAGCGTTGCCTGCAGATGTTTTCGGACGCTAACGGCGGGTTTCATCCATTGTAACGGGTTGTTGATACTTTCAAAAGCTGACACCCAATATAACGCAAAGCTTCAGGGCAATCCTTGAGAAGCCAGAGTTTTTGTTTTCTTTCTAAGGACATCCCTTAAGGACAGCCCCCAAGGACCGCCAACCGCCAACCGCCGCCAACGGCCAACCACCAACCACCAACCGCCAACCCATGGGGGGCGCCCAAGTGCACGTGCAGTCCTTGACCCCGACAGCCCTTAAACATTTTGGCCCCTTGAAGGGGGAGGGCGGGGGTGGGCCCAAAAATCACCCCTTTCTTTGAACCACCATGGTATCCAGACAATATTCACACCCACACACCCAGTGTAGCCACCTCCCGGTCTACTCACGCCAAAAGCAGCCGATCATCTCGTAATGATCTCCACTCATGTTGTTTCTCATAAACCTTGCTATGAACAAAGGGGTTAGCATACAACAACGGAGGTCTCCACGTTCCCTCCTCACCAGTATCACGGTGGTTGTAGCCGCCCACACCACCTGCCAGGGGGGGCGGGGGGCGAGGGGGTTGGCAGCAAAGAGACCTCTTTGGCATGGCACGCACCAAAGAGGGTGCCCCACAAGGTGCCCAAGGCCGTTTCATATTTCGCATCACCATCTCAGGGGGTGCTCATTCCCGTGAGGCGGTTGTTTCGCATCGTTTTGCGTTTCGCACCTACTTCTATGTGTGGTGGGCCATTGGCCTTCGGTACAAAGGAGCGTTTGTGCTTGCTTGTGAGCGCCGACCACGGGCAAACATTGACTGATTGATCGTTGTGCTCACTGCTCAATGATTGAGGTTCAACTGAAACTTGGACGTTCACTTGAGTGTCCCCTTTCGGTGGACGCAGATTCAAGCTGAGCACCATACTAAGTAGATAATGTAACGATTCGACCACACAGCTACCACAGAGTTGTCGGTAACCAGATATGATGTTTGTCTATGTTGCTCATCCAACTCTCTCTTTCGCTCTCTCTCTCTCTCTCTCTCTGTGTGTGTGTGTGTGTGTACACTGTACTATTAACGAGGGTTGAAGGCTATTAATGTCCTGGCCGCTCTTGTACTATTAACGAGGGAGACCCATATGTGGCGGTAGTGCAATCGGCATATTTAACCCGGCACGTGGGCGGGACTGTGCATATGCTTGTGTTTGCGTTTATCCACGGAGTTTGTGTGTGTGTGTGTGTGTGTGTGTGTGTGTGTCCCTCTCGCCATGGTTGGTTGCTCTTTGTCTGTCATTTCTTCTTTTAATTTTTCTTATTTTTGTAGTCTTTGGCATCTTTTGTTTATCTTCTTTAGGATTGCTTCTTTGTGAACGAAGGACAATAGTTGTGGTGGGCACATGTTCATTGGCAGAGTGGATGTAGGTACCAGCCAGACTAGTGATATTGACAATGGCAGATAATCATATCACATGAAACAGCATCGTCTTGAGGAAATACCACAAGCACAATCCACCATAATTGGAGCACAATGGCGTCATGTTGCGGATCTGATCACACAAAGTGTGATCGGGAAAAAACAGAAAAACAACGGTCAGATGGGCTCTTGTCAACATGGTCCATTTCATCATTCACAATCGAGCTTGATTCAGCGGTGAGGCTACGACACACTGATGTGCAGGCATTGGCGGTCTCAGTGGTGACTTGTGCTGGACGATCGCCATGGGTGGAACATGCACCGGATTGAGTTTGTGCCTCTTAAAAGCCGGGTCATCATCATGGGATTTCGGCACGGCACCGGTGGGCGATCAAATCAAGATGCTGCCTATAACACGGACGATTACATCGAGGCATGTGAACCATTCAAACACGCTTCACCATGCGGATATGTCACCAATGTGCAGACGCCTGATAAATATGTGTCAAACATTCGTTGCTGGTGTGCACCTCATGGTACACACTAAAAGGAGCCTTTGAAAATGTTTGAAATGGCTGGATCTTGGCATTTATTGCTCCCAAGATGCCGCTAGACAGCCAGCGACTGGGTGTTCATTTGCATGATCACCTCAACGAAGCTGTTGAGGATGAATTGACCCAGGTTGGACACCTGCTGCCTGCTCATCTCTTGCAATTCATGCCACAACATGGCAATCACATACTAAAACACAAGTTTGAAACATTTTTCAGAGGCAAAAAGAACAGTTTGGCAGCCCTAGGTGCAGGCGAGCTCATTTCTTGGGTTGAGGCTCATCAAAAAAGATGCCAAGAAAGATGGGGGAAAACGTACTATTGTACAACCCACAATACATTTGCACAATGGATCCATGTGTGCAAGATGTTACCCACCAGCTTGTCATTTTTGTCAAAGGGTGTCCCCCCCAAAATCCTATGCCATGGAATCAAAGATTATGTGCGGAAAACCCTTTGCAGAGACGTGCAGCATCATGAGCATGTACTTGTCAACTCCTGTGTTACCTCGATTCGAAAGGTGTTACCACGGAATGGGGCATCAAATTTGATGATCATTTCTCGGAACTACTTGTTCGAAAAGTCAGTACCCGGATGTCCTTGCTGCTCAAGCAATCCATAGAAAAGAAATTAGAGAATCAATATGTTTCTGCATTGGCACCGCACAGTGAGGAGAAGCTCTTGGAGTTCAAAATATCCGCTTCACATCATCGACATGCAGTGAATGGAGCTTTGCTGCCGTTTGTTTGTGAATAGACTAGCAAGCTTCCTGAAGAGAAAATTACCTTCAAGCTCTCTGCAAGGCAAAAGACGAAAAGATTAATGACCAAACAAGGGACTTGGAAGCTTTGTAGACATCCAAAGACAGAGCCACGAAGATGGAGGAGGAAATCAAGGATCTTCAAGATAAAGCCATCAAAACGTCAACGGACCTGGAGGATTTGCGGGAATGTGGAAGTGGATCTCCGGAACCTCACCAACATGTTGGCCAAGGTGCAGGAGGGAAAAACAACCAAACTATATGAACTGCCAAGCAAGGAGCTATTGAGATTGGAAAATGATGGTGAAGATGAATCTGAGTTGCCTGGATGGGACAATTGAAGATGCCAACCACTTTCTAGTTGCCTCGACATACCTCGCTGATACAAGTCTGCAGTTGAAATGGTGGTGAAGCAAAGGAATTTTGGTTTCGATGTCAATGGAAACCAATGGCTGTGTGTTCAAGCTTTGGGGAAGAGAAAAGCCCTAGTTTGCGGCATCGAGGTGCTTTGACAAAAATGGATTTTAAATGGATTTTGCGGCACTTTGAACAGAAAGAACCTGTCTAGGCTTGGGGAGGGAGGGCGTAGCGTTGGGTGCCCAAGCCTAGTCAAAATATATCTGTGGCTTGTCGTGCAGCGCAACACACAAGCAACCGTAGCCCGGTTGGGTGAGACTCTGGTGCTGTATGTCCCAGTCATGACCCCTCATGACCCCTCGTGGCATCGATGGGGCGTAGATGGAGCTGATGTCTGGGGCGTGCGGCGGTGTCAGGGTAAATGGGGAATGCCACAACTCCGTAGGTAGGTACGGTACTACACCAGCTTCCGGGTGCACTACATCCTCAAAGAGCAGGAGGCAACGTGTTTACCAGTGCAAGGTGCCACCGTGCTGTGTTCACATTGAACTCCTCTCGCCTTTCCGTCGCCATGAATACCAGCATGTTGCGTATCCCACTTTGTTGACCACGTGAGTTGCACATTGGCACAACCATGTACTATTCATCCTTTTCGAGAGGCTTCTGCTGAACCACACTAACTGTGGACATGTGCAAACCACATTGACACCACACACCAAACATACTATGCAAGCCCTCTGACTACGTGCATCAAACACGCCATGCAAACAACACTAAAGTGCGCACGCCCAATATGTAATGCAGTGCAACTCAAATTAGGGCACAGTTTTCCCGGGCTGCTGATGCGCCCCACTCTCAACCGGGGGAGGGGGGCAGACTCCGGCCAAATTATCTTCTTTGATTTTTGATTTTTGTACCGCCATGTATCTTTGTTTTTCAAACAATTTGTGCGAAATCTTGCTTTTGTGGACATTGTGGTCATTCATGTTTTTCATCATATGAAGCAATGTGGACATTGTGGTCATTCATGTTTTTCACCATATGAAGCACAAAACAATGGATGCGGTCGTTTGATATGGTATATTGGTTTACTTTTCAGCATAGAGCAGTCACATAAGATGTTTTTTTTTTGCAACAGGCCTGCGCTGAGTAGCAATGAGGCTCTCAGGTTCACAACCCGGTCTCTGCCTCAGTGCTGCAAGGCGCAGTACAGTCACCGGATATATCGTGTGGCCGGAAAGGCAAACCTGGATCTGTGCCTGCAGAGGGCACCAATGCATGGTACAGCAGTCCCATAAGATGTAAAATTATTTTCATTGGGTTCATGGGGCAAGAAAGCCATTTGATCATATCAACAAACTATCAAAAAATATACATCCATGGTTTCTTTTCATTTAACTGATTGATTGTAGCCCTGGATAAGGTATCACCCATTGGGGTATGCTACGAGAATGTCGCCAAAAAGTATGTGGCGCCCGTGCCTGCGCTTGATCTAACAACCTCTTGTCCCGGTGCTTTTTGCAATCAAGGTGAACACATTGGAAGCTTCATTTCATTGGGTGGTCATTGCACTTCATCCGCTTCTGTGGCTGCATCAAGGGGGGGGGGGGGGTGAAACAAAGGGTTGGACTCACCTGCATGACAACTTAACCCCTTCTCTTGGGGTTTGAAATAAGTGGTTGCACGCAGCTAGCACACAAAAAAAACACCCTGCAATGAACGCGACTTGTCATAACGTGAAGGGCAAACACAACAGGCGCACGGGGGATGAAGGAGCATAGGGAGGCAACAATCCACAAGTAGGATGGTCGACCCTGAGACAACATATTGCATGACGGGAGGCCCGACATATCGGGGTGTCATTCTGCCTTTTGAAACCCGGTAGATAGGAAGAGGCACAGATGTGTCGGTTCCTGGCAAGGCCTTGATGGGGCGGTTGAACTTGCCCCATTGGACTGTTACCATTGGGCAAGGCAAAAGGAACTGGGGACGTGGCAGCGCTGTGGGACTTTGAGGGTATGTTTGCCCGGCGGGCCCGGCATCCAAATCGATGTTCCGGGCATCAAAGCCTAAGCACAAGCAAATTGTACCCCCTGTCCCCCTTGCAATCTCCCCCGCTAGCGCGCGACGTTCTCCCGGGGGGGGGGGGGGATTGCAAGGGTACTGGGTCCTTGTCCGAAGTTTTCTCCAAAATTGGAAGTAGCCATTCACAGAATTGGTCCTCCACATCTTGGATCTGAAATAGCAACACAACACACCCATACAACGCCTTTGGAGAGAGAATATCACAGAACACACCCAGGTGATTGATTTGAAGTAATGGGAACGCAATGCAATAAGGCAGATGGGCAAGAGAAACCAGTGCAATAGATGCTAACTATAAAAACATGAAAGTAACGTTCTCCGTGGAAATCCTCAACCCCAACGCGAGGGGCCACACCGAAGTGTGCGAAACCTTTTGCCCGGCGCGTGCCCGGTGCGCTAAAGTACTCTCTTTGTCCTTTTGAATAGAGAGTACCAATCGTATTTGTAGGATCAGAGTCCCTCTTACAGACGGTACTCGAGAGAGTTCTCGGAATGAGGAATCGGGGCTTTCCGGTGCGACGATGGTTTGATAGCTGAGTGCAGTAGCGGCCATGACACATGGGTAGGGCGATGCAGCGGGAACTGCCACGCCCATTTGTATCTCAAGGTGCTACTGCAGCACAAAGAAGACCGAAGGCTGAGAAGAACCGGTGGGTTGCATCAGAGTCCCTTGCACCAACAGAGCCCCTGATACAATGAGGTCACCACTGGACACGGTCGGTACACTTGTGATAGCTCGGACAGACGGCACCACAGAGCGGCCTTTAATGGGCCCCTCCATGCACCGCTGCATTCCGTGCCGACGCTCTCGTGCGCAACCCGCCCCTTCCCTTGGCACAGGGCTGTACACCGGGAGGGAGGGCGTGGCTTCTGCAAACAGTTCGTCGGGCGTCGTGTCGTACAGCCGCTGTCTGTGGGCTGTGGGTGTCTATCGGGAGTGGCGGAGGAGTGCGGCGCTGCTTCGTGGGTCAGAAGGGGAAATTTGGTGCCGTGTTCACTGCTTGGGCCTCAATGCCCCCCCCCCCCCCGCACCCACAGACACTGCTCCCTGCACATAGGCCGGGTGATGTCAGCGCAAATCTCTTTGGGTGGTCAATGCGTACCAGGCAGTCCCAGAGCCAAAAAACCCACTCAAGGAAGTTGAGTTTTTGTTTTACCGGATGTTTTGCCGGAAATTTTCCTTTGTTTTTTCGAGCTCAAAAGTGGAATATTTAAGGAAACTGACATTTCAAATGAATTTTCCAGTTTTGGACTCTATGGTTTACCCTAAAAGGAAATTGTCTTCTTCCCCATCAGGGGATCGATGCATCTGACATAGTCTAACCGGGTACCACGATGATGGGGGGAATCGCCCCCACTCCCCCCGAATGGTGCCGTTTGAGCTGTCACGTGTCTGTTGGGTGAAGCAGGGTCAGCACATCAGGCAGCACATGCAGTTCGCAAGAGGGAGAAAACGGCGGAAGGCGCCTTTCGCAAAAGGTTGTGGGAAGATGGTGCAGGTGACCATCGTTGCGGTAGAGAGAGGGCTAGATCGTGATCAAAAGCAGCACATACATACCCCCCCCCCCCCGACCCACCCTCCCTTCCCTCCCTCCCCTGCCCCTCCCCCTTCCACAACCCCCGTCCCCATCCCACCCCAAGCCCTGCCCCCCTCTCTGCCGTGCCGTCCGCACCCCCCGGCCCCCCACTCCACTACCCATGCCCCCAGCCCTCGCCCCAGCCCTCCGTGTCATGCCCCACGTCCTCCCCCAACAGCGCTGGGCCGGGGGCCATGGCGCCGTAGGGCCACAGCCGCTGGGAGGCAATGGTCCCTGCCACCCCCCTCCAGGACGCCCCAGTGCACCCCCGCGACGCAGCCCCACAGTGAGCCTGGGTCCGGGGACCTCGGCGGCGGCAGGGGGTACGCGTGGTTGCTGTCCTCCGGGGCCCAGGGCTGGGGGCCGGACAACGCCTGCCCAGCGAAGTGCGCGCGATTCGTGAACAGGAAATGCGCAGGGGAAGGGGGGCCCCGCGTGAGCGTGGGCGGTGTGAGGGAGGGCTGGGGTGGAGTGGGGCCGCTGGGAGAATGCCGCGGGGCACAGGGCGAGGACAAAGGGGCAGCACGATGCATCTGCAGACAACTAGACCGCAGCCCGATGCTCCCACCCCAAGTCACCCCCACCACAAGTCACCCCAATCACAAGTCACCCCCACCAAAAGTCGTCAAGTCATTCCCACCACAAGTCATCCCCACCCCAAGTCACCCCCACCACAAGTCACCCCAATCACAAGTCACCCCCACCACAAGTCATCAAGTCATCCCCACCACAAGTCATCCCCACCACAAGTCATCCCCACCACAAGTCATTCCCACCACAAGTCACCCCCACCACAAGTCACCCCCACCACAAGTCACCCCCACCACAGGTCAACCCCACCGCAAGTCACCCCCACCACAAATCATCCCCACCACAAGTCACCCGTACCAAAGGTCAACCCGACCACAAGTCACCCCCACCACAAGTCAACCCCACCACAAATCATCCCCACCACAAGTCACCCCCACCACAGGTCAACCCAACCAGAAGTCAACCCCACCACATGTCACCCCAACACAAGTCACCCCCACCACAAGTCACCCCCACCACAGGTCACCCTCACCACAAGTCACCCCAACCACAAGTCACCCCCACCACAAGTCACCCTCACCACAGGTCAACCCCACCACAAGTCATCCCCACCACAAGTCATTCCCATCACTGGTCACCCCCACCACAAGACACCCCAACCACAAGTCACCCCCACCACAAGTCATTCCCATCACTGGTCAACCCCACCACAAGTCACCCCCACCACAAGTCACCCCCACCACAAGTCATCCCCACCACAAGTCATCCCCACCACAGTTCATCCCCACCACAAGTCACCCCCACCACAAGTCACCCTCACCACAGGTCAACCCCACCACAAGTCATCAAGTCATCCCCACCACAAGTCATCCCCACCACAAGTCACCCCCACCACAAGTCGGCCCCACCACAAGTCAACCCCACCACAAGTCACCCCCACCACAAGTCACCCCCACCACAAGTCACCCCCACCACAAGTCACCCACACCACAAGTCACCCCCACCACAAGTCATTCCCACCACAAGTCACCCCCACCACAAGTCACCCCCTCCACAGGTCAACCCCACCACAAGTCATCCCCACCACAAGTCACCCCCACCACAAGTCACCCCCACCACAAATCATCACCACCACAAGAGACCCCCACCACAGGTCAACCCCACCACAAGTCATCCCCACCACAAGTCATCCCCACCACAAGTCACCCCCACCACAAGTCATCCCCACCACTAGTCACCCCTACCACAAGTCACCCCCACCACAAGTCATCCCCACCACAAGTCACCGCCACCACAAGTCACCCGCACCACAAGTCACCCCCTCCACAGGTCACCCCCACCACAAGGCACCCCCACCACAAGTCACCCTCACCACAGGTCACCCCCACCACAAGTGACCCCCACCACAAGGCACCCCCACCACAAGTCACCCTCACCACAAGTCACCCCCACCACAAGTCATCCCCACCACAGGTCACCCCCACCACAAGTCACCCCCTCCACAAGTCATCCCCACCACAAGTCACCCCCACCACAAGTCACCCCCACCACAGGTCAACCCCACCACAAGTCATCCCCACTACAAGTCATCCCCACCACAAGTCACCCCCACCACAAGTCACCCCCACCACATTTCATCCCCACCACAGGTCACCCCCACCACAAGTCACCCCCTCCACAAGTCACCCCCACCACAAGTCACCCCCACCACAAGTCACCCCCACCACAAGTCACCCCCTCCACAAGTCACCCCCACCACAAGTCACCCCCACCACAAGTCATCCCCACCACAGGTCACCCCCACCACAAGTCACCCCCTCCACAAGTCATCCCCACCACAAGTCACCCCCACCACAAGTCACCCCTACCACAGGTCAACCCCACCACAAGTCATCCCCACTACAAGTCATCCCCACCACAAGTCACCCCCACCACAAGTCACCCCCACCACAAGTCACCCTCACCACAGGTCAACCCCACCACAAGTCATCCCCACCACAAGTCACCCCCACCACAAGTCACCCTCACCACAAGTCACCCCCACCACAAGTCATCCCCACCACAAGTCACCCCCACCACAAGTCATTCCAATCACTGGTCACCCCCACCACAAGTCACCCCCACCACAAGTCACCCCCACCACAAGTCACCCTCACCACAGGTCAACCCCACCACAAGTCATCCCCACCACAAGTCACCCCCACCACAAGTCACCCTCACCACAAGTCACCCCCACCACAAATCATCCCCACCACAAGTCACCCCCACCACAAGTCACCCCGACCACAGGTCATCCCCACCACAAGTCATCCCCACCACAAGTCATCCCCACCACAAGTCACCCCCACCACAAATCATCCCCACCACAAGTCACCCCCACCACAGGTCAACCCCACCACAAGTCACCCCCACCACAAGTCACCCCCACCACAAGTCATCCCCACCACAAGTCATCCCCACCACAAGTCACCGCCACCACAAGTCACCCGCACCACAAGTCACCCCCACCACAAGTCACCCCCACCACAAGGCACCCCCACCACAAGTCACCCTCACCACAGGTCACCCCCACCACAAGTCACCCCCACCACAAGGCACCCCCACCACAAATCACCCTCACCACAAGTCACCCCCACCACAAGTCATCCCCACCACAGGTCACCCCCACCACAAGTCACCCCCTCCACAAGCCACCCCCACCACAAGGCACCCCCACCACAAGTCACCCCCACCACAGGTCAACCCCACCACAAGTCATCCCCACTACAAGTCACCCCCACCACAAGTCACCCTCACCACAGGTCAACCCCACCACAAGTCATCCCCACCACAAGTCACCCCCACCACAAGTCACCCTCACCACAAGTCACCCCCACCACAAGTCATCCCCACCACAAGTCACCCCCACCACAAGTCATTCCCATCACTGGTCACCCCCACCACAAGTCACCCCCACCACAAGTCACCCTCACCACAGGTCAACCCCACCACAAGTCATCCCCACCACAAGTCACCCCCACCACAAGTCACCCTCACCACAAGTCACCCCCACCACAAGTCATCCCCACCACAAGTCACCCCCACCACAAGTCATTCCCATCACTGGTCACCCCCACCACAAGTTACCCCCACCACAAGTCTACCCCACCACAAGTCACCCCATCCACAATTCACCCCCACCACAAGTCATCCCCACCACAAGTCACCCCCACCACAAGTCACCCCCTCCACAAGTCACCCCCACCACAAGTCATCCCCACCACAAGTCACCCCCACCACAAGTCATTCCCATCACTGGTCACCCCCACCACAAGTCACCCCCACCACAAGTCTACCCCACCACAAGTCACCCCCACCACAATTCACCCCCACCACAAGTCATCCCCACAACAAGTCATTCCCACCACAAGTCGGCCCCACCGCAAGTCATTGGCACCACAAGGCACCCCCACCACAAGTCATCGGACACTAAATCGGCCATAGAACGGGCTAGACGGCTCAAAATGCAACGAAACTTGTTTGTGGTGATGCGCCTTTGCTCCCCGGTCGTTTTGAGCTACTTGGATTCTGGTTTTGAGCCGCGGTGTGGTCGCAAGGACTTTTTTAACCGCCTGCTGCTTGCTGCTTGCTGCTGCTGTTGCTGCTAAAACGTGTAGCTCATCCTTGGACCCTAAAAGGTGGTGTAAAACCTCGACAGGGTAAACCCAGCTCGGTAATCAAGACTCGAACTAGGACCGAGCTGGGTCCTAGTATTGTGTAATGCATTGGAAATTACCGTGGAGGAAACACTGCCTGCTTTGGAGATGTGCCTCTACCGTAAGGACGATCGTTCTGAAACACGGCTCAAAAACGGCTCATTTTCATCTCAAAATGGACCACCACGTGGCACCACAGCATGGTACATGCCTCATTGAACACCCATTTGCAATCCTTTGATGGCCCAATCGCTATGAAAGAACAACGGCCCCCATCAGAAACACGTACTCCGCACACCGGCGATCGTCCTGAACTTTCAGGACGATCGGCCTGAAAACAGCCCAAAAACGGCCATTTTTGGACACTGAATTGGCCGTAGAACGGGCTAGACGGCTCGAAACGGCACGAAACCTGTTTGTGGCGATGCGCCTTTGCTCCCCGGTCGTTTTGAGCTACTTGGATGCCGGTTTTGAGCCCTCGTGTGGTCGCAAGGACTTTTGGACCGCCTGCTGCTTGCTGCTGCTGCTGCTGCTGCTGCTTGCTGCTGCTGCTGCTAAAATGTGTAGCTCGGCCTTGGACCCTAAAAGGTGGTGTAAAACCTCGACAGGGTAAACCCAGCTCGATAAACATGCAAAGTTGCGATCATGCCCCCCCAATACCCCTTATACCCAGCTTGATCCCTTGTTTGGATGTTTGCACGATGTGTGGATATGTGGGGCCACAGTCTTTCTTTTGTAGAGAGCGATGGTTCCGGTCAATCAATGCACCCCTCCCCAGGTACCGTATTATCCCAGGCCTGCAGCACGCATGGCACACACTATACACCTGGAATTGTGCGATGGAAGCGATGGACAAAGCTACAGACTAACAGTACAACCAGCAATGTGATCATCTGAGAAAAGCTTCAGAGATTGCACTGCAGCATAAAGCTCAGCTGAGTTGTTGGTTTGCAGCAGGTGATTGGGGACAAACTCCGCAATCTTGACACCCGTTCCGGATGCGATGCCATATCCTGCTTCTCTCCCCACGCCTGGCTCATCCTCCGAGGAGCCATCCATGAAAATGAGGAGGAAACCACGTCTGCGTAACTCATCCTGCTTGAACTGGAAACAGGTGGTAAGAAAGCCTTGTAGTGATGGACTTCAAACATGTGTTGAAATTGGGCAAGTGGCTGACATTGGGTTGTGTGGTGATTGACTGGCGTTGTGTTGGATGCATTCTTTCTGCATACTTTGTGCATTGATGGCGTGTGAAGAAGCTACAAAGGCTGCACATGCCTGTGCCCGAGTGGCTCACACTGAGTTGCCCCCAAGATTGAGGGTCAGAGTATGCAGTGGTGGAAGGTGGGCTGAAACTACCCATATGAACAACTGCCGCGAATGAACCACGGCTCCTGCCCTGAAACCCCACCGAGGGACAACAAGACACAGCTGGAGATCGTGCCTTGGGGAGTCAGGTGGCCTCCTGTGGCTGCTACTGTCACACATGCAACCCATGCCAACCACACCTACAGACAGTGCTCTGCAGAGCCACCAATGTGGAAATTCACCAAAAGTCTAAGGACTGTCGAACTACGTGGGAAGTTCAGTGCAAATCAATATATTGCAACGGCGTGGCAACCTGCCTGGGCACAGGTGCTGGATATCTCCTCGGCGGCAGCATGACCCCTGGGGACTCAAATAAACAAAGTGCCCTCGGCTAAACGCTTAGAAATGCTGTACGCAGTGCAGTAGTGCTGCAGTACTACTGTTGCCCCTGAACTTACCCATTGCCTGCCACTTGGTTGCCATCGAGATGCAGATGCAGACTCACGGTCGGTGCTGAGTCCTTCATAGCCACCAGAGCCTCCATGCCACTGACCCCTATTCTGTTGTTGGAGACGTCGAGCTGCAGCCGGCGCAGTGCCGCACGATCCTGAAAAGCGGCCAACGCACACGCGCCTTCGTCCCCAATCTGATTCTTCGCCAGCCCCAAATGGAGTGTTCGTACCGATTGTGCGCCCATCAACGCCGCCAGTGATTGCGCCCCAGCAGGTCCCACATGGTTCAATGCGAGATTCAAATGCAATGTGTGGCATGGGGCACACTTGAACTCCGCAAGGGCCTGTGCCCCACTGGGGCCGATTCGGTTGATGGACAAGTCCATCTCCAGGGTCTGCAGGATCGCAGCCTTGACGGCAGCAAGTCCGTGTGCACCATCGTCGCCAAGCCGATTATTGGCCAGCTTCAACCGTAGGCTTCGCAGTGATGCACCCTGCAACGCGGCCAGCGCCGCCGCGCCATCGGCTCCGATGTCGTTGTTATCCAGAATGAGCTCAAGGGTGTGCAACGACGCCGCGCACCTCAGCTCTGCCAGTGCTGCTGCCCCGGCATCCCCGACCTGATTGGAGGTGAGATCCAGATGTAGCCTTTGGAGTGCCACCACATCCGCCAGGGCTGCCAGCGATGCCGCGCCCCTATCCACAATCTGATTGGCGGTCAGATTCAGATGCAGGGTGCGCAGCGAGGCGGCACCCTTCAGTGCCACAAGAGCTTGTGCTCCATGGTAGCCCACACGGTTGTAACTCAGATCCAGGCACAGGGTGTGCAACGCAGGCGCCTCTTTGAGGGTCGAGAAGGCGCGAGCCCCCCCCACCCCAATGCCATTGGACTCCAAATCGAGGTGCAGCACCTGCAGTGCAGGGGCGCCCTTCAATGCCGCCAGCCAATTGGCGCCCGCGTCTCCAACACTGCAGTAGCACAGATCCAAATGCAAGCCACACAGGTGGAGGCTCTGCTGCAGGTCAGCCAACGCTGCCCCGTCGCTGTCCCACAGCGCGCCTTGCCATTTGAGGGCCAGCGTGCGCACCAAGGCCTGCCACTTACGCAGTATGGCCCCCGTGTTTGGGCCATGGCGCCCGGCACACCGGATGTGTTGCCCCTGCAACGCGCGCCAGAGTTTCGAGCACGCGTGGCTCAGGGCTGCGGACTGGAGGAAGTCAGCGATGCGCTGCCAGAGATCTGCGGACCAGCGGTGCAGCAATGGATGGCGCAGGTGGTGGCCCTGAGGGTCTGTTCCCCCTGCGCGCACCGGGCGGGACCCGGCCATCCAAATCAATGTTCCGGCCATCTTTCCCAATGCTGTACCCCCCACACACCCAACTAAGACTAACCCTTGGATCCCGCAGGTGACCCGGACCCGAAATGCGGCAAAAAAATGAAAATGGTATTTTTGGAATCAGCACGTCAAGGGGGTTCAGAAAAAACATGATTTGCAATGTATTTGGTGCAAAAAAAAAAAGACCATTTTCAATGCTCAAAAACTTTTTTTGGTGCCTTTGGCGCCACAATTCATAATATCTGATCAATGCACGGGGGCCGCCTCCAGCCAATGTGTGACCCCGAGGGGTGTGCGACCGTTTTGGGGCTGTAGGGGGGGGGGGGGGGCTTTGGTTGACCCAAACCTTGGGGGTCGGCGGGTCGGGCGGTCAGCCACCGGGCTGCCTGGGGGGGGGGGGGGGTCGGTGGGTACCCCAACAAACATCCCTCAAAATGATCCCCATGACACGCTGATCATTTTGAATATGCACAAGTGGGGTAAAAGAATTTCAAACAAAAAATTGCCCATCAACTCAGGCTCCCATCAGCCAAGGCCCGACCCGGAGGCCGGGTCGGGGTCAATATCCTTTTTTGTGCTTTTTAGCCATTTTTGAATTCTCCACGAAATTCTGAGTATTTTGAGTACAGACACATCGGGTCGAACAAAAATATTTCCCCCTGCCGTATGCCTAAAACAAAATCTCTGGCGCCCACAAAACCCATTGATCTGTACAACCATTTTGGGGTCTGTAGAGGGGGGGGGGTTACCCCCCCCCCCACTTTGGGGTCGGGTCCTGACCAGGATCGGCCCCCGTGGATCAATGGTCCTGTCAATTGAGCTGTTCTCCCAAACCCCCTCCCCAGTTTTGGGGGCTCTATCAAACCCCCCCTCCCCCGCCCCCCGCGGAGTTGACAACCCGACTTCCCCTAGTTGGCCCAGTGCCATGCGTGTTGTGTCACGTGCTGGCGTGTCGAGGCCGGGGAGTTGGGCTGGGGGAATGGGGGGGGGAGGGTGGCAAAGACGCAATTTTGTGGGGTGAGAGGACACTATTTGTCTCACTGCTCGCAATTGTGGCATCAGTGCCTTTATGGCGCCCACTGCCCTGTAAGTGCCGAGCGGAGGCGTCGCGTTCGGTCATTCCCAAACCGTGTAGTTTGGGAGAGGGGGTGGTAGAAGGGCGCTCAGAGCCCATTGAAAATGCGCGAGGGGGTATGCTCAGCATTTGGTGTCTCCACCCTCCGAAGTGGCCAACCCCGGGAGGGACCACACTTTTGGACAAAAACCCCTTCCCAAGGTGGCAGGAAGACCAGGAAGACCAGAAAATGGGCATAGTCCTCTGTCCTTTCCCGTCAGACGGGGATTGCTGTTACAACAAGCAGGCACCGTAATGCAACTGGGGGTGCCCAGGTGCAGCGGTTGACCCTGACAACCCTTCAACATTTTCCCCGCCCCCCAATGGAGGGAGGGCCGAGCTGGGGTCCCGGGTGCCCCAACAAACATACCTCAAAAGGATCCCCTCGTCGCACTGATCATTTTGAACACACATATGCGGGGGTTTTTGCAAAAAAACCTCCTGGAGGGTCTGGTCAGGGGTCAGAAAAAATTTCACGTTTTGCATACATATTTGGATTCCCCATGAAATTCTGAGCACTTTGAGTAAACATACCCCCCCCCCTTTGTATAAGCTACGCCAAAGTCCCAAATTAATACGGTCCCTACGCCTAATGTGGCTTGGACACGGGCGTCGCTTGCGTGCAACACATGCAACTACCAACACCGGGCGCCCAGGTTCAAAAAGAGAAGATTGCATGGTGAGCCGGTGCAAGAAAGGGGCATATAATGCACAAACATCCCCAAAATCAGAGCTATGTGGGTTCAAGTGGCAAACACTCACAACAAATGTGTCCATGACTCTATGTGACTTGCAAATCCGTCACCAAACCCATGTCTTATGTGGCTGCACTACATTTGGTACCAAATTAAAATTAGGTCCCAAATTAATACGGTCCCTACGCCTACTGTAGCTTGGACAAGGGCGTGGCTTATACAACGGGGGGGGGGGGACATGGGGCAAAAAGAAAATTTCACTCCCCACACCATATGCCAAAAGAAAAAAATTCCGGCGCCGAATTTAGACCAAATGTGGTCTGGACCTTCTAAACATTCTGGCCACTTTGGGGGCTGGGGGGTTGTTGGGGTCAAGGGCTGCAGCTGTGCACCCCCGGTGGTAATGCAGGTTTGGACAGGAACTGGTACAACGCCTGACCACACCACCCTCAACCAAGGCACAATTAAAGTCCAAAGCGTTGATGTGACCGCACACTGCGACAAGAGGGTGAATTCGCAGTATTTTGCCTACCCTTGTTGCCAAAGGTTACACTGGTTTTCATTGATGGATCAGCTGGGCTTTGCATTGGAGTTGCACATTCGTAAGTATTTGGAGTGATTCTCAAATGTTGTAGAGCCATGCTCTGAAGTCAAACACACGCACACACACACACACAGAGAGAGAGAGACTCCCTCTGCTTCCACAGCCTCTCAGGCTCATCCTTACTCCGCATGGTGTTGGCCACTCTAAGAAACCATTACATCACCCGCATCTGCAACACTGCCCCTACGCACAATGGAACACTGGAACGACATCACCAACCCCTTTTGCATAAGTCAATACAACCCAGCCCCAGGCCCCGGATATACCCAAGAATACCACTTAGCATACCCAGTGGAAGCTGGACCAAAGCACAAGGATACATCAAAGGCACTGTAGGGACAAATTCATGTGAGGGCCCCGCATGGCCTGGCAAATTGTTAGCATCGCCACATTCTTCTTCTGGTTCTTCCATATGGCTCTAGTGACACAACAGAAGCTGACAGAAGAAAACGGTGATTCTTGTTTGAGGCATGTTGCATGCACAGTGCGTGGCTAACAGCAAACGCCACCAACGGATTTGCTGTGGACTCCAAACTCACGAACTTACCCACTGAAATGCAACATTGAAACTTCAAGTGGCATGTCAGGACAAAGGGTTCATGGGCAGCCAAAACATGCGTGCCCTGCACCCCCCCCCCAGCGGGGTTGTGTGTTTGGGCCACTCTGTGTCTGCATGAGCTGCAAAAAATCTCGTTTCAGGAAGAGACCACGACAATATGAGCCCCACAGTGCAATGTGTCGTCCGTTGAGAAATCACGAGCCGCCCATGGGGGACTGTGTGCCCGGCGTGTGCCCGGCGCGCTACCTTCGTATTAAGTATCCTGGCTCTAGCCCCAAGTTTATCCTCACCTACCCCCCGCCCACCTTGTAATCCCCCCCCCTAATGTCAGGGCTGTCCCCCCCATGGGGGGGGGGGGGGGCACCAAGTGCCGGTCCCCCCCCAACCCCAATCCCAGTGTAACCTAAAGAAATTTTTTCTTCGGCACCTTCGGCGCTTAGTGTTTCCTATGCCCCCACATGGGGGGGGGGGGGATTGCAAGGGGTGGGGGAGTACAAGGGGTGGGGGGTAGAAAAGTACCCCAAGTAGACCGCACTGGACCGCAAACCTTCCTTGCAAAGCACCTGTGGGCGGAATGGGTACATCACCCCTGCCTTCTCGGGGGTCTCCAATAGAAGGGGACCAAACCAGAAGTGGCTACATCACCCCTTGCTTCTTGGGAGCAGATTGTTTGGTGAGGGGGGGGGAGGGGGGCAAAAACAGGCACGCGTGGGGAATGGTTTAAAAAAAAAAAAGATGCCCGGCACGCTAACACTCTCCCCGTTGTTTTTTTTTTACCTCGTGGCCGAAGTCCCACCAAGTGTCCATTGAGTACACATAGCAGGTCATTGGTCAGTGACAGGGTCGGCTTTGGTTATGGGTTAGGTATGACCTACCCTCACCAAGACGGCTGCGGTGGGGTGGCGGGAGGAACGAGTCCCGCGCCTTGCCCCACCCCTGGCGCCCCGTTTGCACAAGTATGCGTGTCCTCCCGGACCTCTCGGGGGTGTCACAATCCAGTCAAGACAATGACATCGCCCATGTCCTCAAGCGGGATCTCCATATCCTGGAGATCATTGGGAACTTCCAGTGCCTCTGTCCTGCATTTCTCGTGCCTCTGTCCTGCGTTTCTTGTGCGTCTCAGGTGGGTTCTCGTCCCGCAGGCGCTTCATGCGCTCTGCAGTGGCCCCTCGGATGTCCCATCGGGGGTCCGACAAAGTCGTCCGCCGTAAGGCCATAAGGGTCACTGCGTGCACTTGAGACATATGCCACCGTGCGGACGCTTCATCCGCTTGGATGATGGTGGACAGCGAAACATGAGCCTGCTCCCAACACGAGGATGCCGTGGCGAGCTTGCGCGACGCCGTGGACCGCGCCTCGGGGAGGACAGCCGTGCGCCACTGGCGGAAGCGCAGTCGGCGGGAGTCCGCCGTCCAGGACAATTGGTAGACCGCCTGTTGCGCCTCTATGTACCACCGCGCCATGTGCTCCTTATAGAGGAAATACACTTGCCGGCACAAGTGTTCGTGGTGGTGTGCCAAGAAGAGGGACTTCCGTGCGATGGCTTGTCGGGCGAGTGCTTGCACCACCTCTTCTAGGCAGAGTCGCGCGGCTTGCATTTGGGTGTGTAGCATGGCCCGCCTTGCTTGCTCCAAGAAAGGTCCGGTAAAGGTAACACTCCCCCCATTGTTAAATTGATATGGTCTCGGAACTGCCTGACTGGCAAGCCTTGAGGAGAGCACAGATCAATGAATGCTCTCTTACAAAAGGTGTCTTGTGATGCATTTGAAACAGGTTATCTTGTATCAATTGTTTGATTGTCCACTGCTTACTCAGCTGATTCAAAGCAAGCCCTGACAGAAGCTCCGAAATTCAGATTGTCGCTAGCCGGACGTCACAAATGGATTACTAAAGAATTGGCACATCCTCTGGACCACCGTGCACTCCACCAATCCACATCATTTGCCCTCTGTGAGTTTAGTGGGAATGAAGGAGATTATTCTACGCGAAGGTCGCTGGAAGGTTGAATTTCATGACTGCGAAGGAGCTGAGTTCTTCATCAAGATGGTCAACAACAAGATTAAGTACAAGGGTATTTTACTTCAAGTTTTTCCTTGGGTTTTTTCTTATTCTGTGGATCAAGTCTGGGATCAGTTGGAAAAAATTGCCAATCTAGAAAGGCAAAAAGCTCAAGATTCCAAGGGATTTGGTACCAAGGTGAACGCTGTGACCAACAATGGTTGTGCAGTTTCTCTGTCTATGGGCAAGGACCAACGTGCAGCTACACATTCCACGGCCGATCACCTTTGGCAAGCTTCGGATGTGAAGTTTATCCAAGGAAAAGTTGCTGATCCAAGTGCGAAAGGTGGACAAGAAAAAAATCGCCAAAATGACCACGTGCGGAATCAGGACAAGCATCAAAGTGGGAAAGGAAAAGGACAGTCTCAGGGCAAGAACAGGGACCGGGAGGCAAAAGATTACTCGCAGCAAGGCAGAGATCAATACGGATCAAAATGGACAAAATCGGGAGGAAAGTCAAGTGGAAAAGGAGGAAAAGGCCAACAAAAGACTGGGAATCAAGAAGATTCTCAGGTGAATGGGAACCCTTTCTGACAGTTTTTGGAACCCACCACCTCTACGTGCAACACCCACAGACACAGCGGCCACCGTTGATTTCTACCTCAAACTTTGGGTGATTCCACTTCATAAGCTGGTGTATCATCCACTTAAGAGGGTACGTTTGCCCGGCACACCCAGCATCCAAATCAATGTCCCGGTCGTCCATCCCAATGCTTTACCACTAAATATCACTCCCTCCTCCAGCCCAAGGGGGAATGTTTGCCCGGCGCGCGCCCGGCGCGCTACCTTTCTATTAACTATCTCGACTTCAGCCCGAGATTTACCCTCCGATGGAGAAGGTCCCCCAAATAGACCATGATGGACAACGCACCTTCCCTACAAAGCACGTTGCAGAATTAGACAATCGCTATGAATTCAACAACTCCAAATGTCATTTGTATTGTACTTAACAAACGGTACTTTGCCTTTACCTTTCCCATACATTTCGCTATGGTAATGAGTCCCCAAGCTGCAAGCAGTTTGGACGGGGTTTCTGCCTCACGTCACAAGAACGAAGCGCAAACTCAGTATGCGCTACATCACCCCTGCCTTCTCGGGGTCCCCATGGTGGGGAGAAATCAATATGGCTACATTACCCCTGCTTTCTTGGGGTCCCCATGGTGGGGAGAAATCAACCTAGTAAGGAGTGGATGTGGTGGAAACGAGCAAAAAATGGAAGAAAATTGGTGAAACTGGGTGAAAATCCAAATATACCATATCCCGAATGTGAAAGACCTCTGATAGCGTACATGGGGCATTGGCACCACAGAATTCACCTCCATTGTGTGGGTGATGTGTGTGCTGGGGGGGGGGGGGGGTTTGAGGGGCAGAACGTGATGGGCTTGCGCCTGCGCCTTATACGTGCTGAGCGGGGGTCCGCGCTGCGTGCAAGTTACGCGCCGGTGCTGTGACAGCTCAAGCCGCCCCGCAAAAATCGAAAATCGCGTTGGACATTGCGAACTTCCAACTAAAAACATCGCGATTTGTGGTCGCTACAACTGCTTCTAGCGGGGGAACCTCCCATGTTACGGCATTCAGTGCGCCGGTCGCACAGGACCTCCGACTTGCAGTGCCCGCACGCCAGTGAAACCAGGTCATGCGTCAGGCGGGCGCGTGCGCTCAGATGCTGGTAGCTAAACTAACGGGCCTTGGGAGTGCATTTGACTTTCCTGGGCAAAGCGCCTTGATGATGGTGAGAGACTCATAGCCGAAGTTGGCAAACAATTGCCCCCATGCGGGGGCCAGCATTCGGCCATGCCTGCGTATGTTCCAGGCGCCAGCAGTGGGCATGCTTGCCTTTGGTTTTCCGCTTGCTCATGATCGGCGAGGCGGGGAGGTCATGCTGGCTCATTGCTGTGGGAGGGTGTGTGGTCCAGCCAAAGTGGACAGCGTCGTTGTTGTGATGAATGTGCCGAACGGGGGCTGCACGAAGAAAGCCCGCCGGAAACGTGGTGCACCGGTGCGGAGGTGTGGACTGTCCGTCGCCGCACGAGGGTTCTCGTGGTTCAACGCACACCCTAAGATCCAGCTGCTCTCGCGAGGCCGTCCACGTCCCCTGGCCACGCTCCGGACCCCACGCACGTGACAGCACGGCACCTTGTTCCCGACATCCACAATCAGTCCACTCTGCAGGTCCTGCACTTGCTTCATGCTGTCCATCCGTCCCTCCAGTTCAGTGGTGAGGCTGCTTGCCTTTTGTGCGCTGTCCCCCACAGCAGTCTTCACAAAGCCCTGCAGCTCCCACATGCTCTGCAAAGGATACAGGACGATGGGAGGAGGTGGTTGGAGGGGAATGGAAGCGGTTGGGAAAGCTGGATTGGGAAGAAGAGGTCAGAAGGCGGGGAAATCACACTAGTGTGCGAGACAGCCCTCTGGGCTGCAGCCAGGGCATGGCCAAACCACCTCAGAGCAGAGCTGGGGACCTCAAAAAAATTGAATGCCCTGGGGGATATCAAATGCCCCAGGGCATATTGAATGAAATGCCATCAGAAGAGCTTTATTTCGCTCCAGTCTGCCCGTTCCATTTTCCTACGAGTGGTGCGGTGACTGCTGGATTTTGTGCCAAGGTGGTGGCCCCCCCAGGGTTTTGCTTAGCCACCCTAGGGGGGGGGGGGGGTTAATTCAGGGACCCACCCACCCAGAATTTTGGCATACCCACAGACCGACAAATGTCCCACCCACCTGACACCTGACACCCACCCACCCACCCACCCACCCACGTACCCAACTGAGACATGCAATACAGAAGACCAAGTTTTTCACAGAGGTGAACAACCATCATGTCAGTCTAATTGTCAGCGTTGCCCCCTTCGCATCCAGCACAAACGACAAAGCATCCTAGCCCCTTTATGGGCGTGGGGCATGCACACGTGATATGCAATGACATGTAAACACACCATAAACATGTTACACGGAACCTGCAACAGAAGAAAGAAAGAAGTGGCACTGGCTCGATAGACCGAAGGGCCCCCACAAAGTCCCACCCCACCCTGGGGGGGGGGGGGGGTGGTTGGACACCCACCCACCCTGAAATTCTGCCAGACCCACCCACCCACCCCCCCCCCGGGGTAGGGTAGGACGGACACTAAGCAAAACCCTGGGCCCCCCATTGGTGTCAGCATGTATTTTGTGGTGGGACACATCACCAGCAGCGACTCACCAGGTTTTGCACTGCAGAGTCCTTTTGCGATGTCGCCATCATACCTTGCAGTTGGGACACAATTTGTTCAAATGGCTGGCAAGTTTCCTCACAGCTGAGTGTTTTGAGACTGAATTCAACTTGGGTGCACTACGCGCACACATACAGCCGTAAAACCCCAAACCTAGGGTGCCGTAAAAAATGCACTCTTTTTGAAAACATGCGCACAACAGGGCTCTAACCCCCTGGCTCGCAAATGTATGACCAATGAAAAAAAATTTTATGGCGCCAGCGCCGTAAACATTGACGAATCTCCTTCAAAATTTGTATTTTCTCTACACCGAGTTGTATCTGAAAAACACAGTTCCAGCATTGGTTTAAACTAGTAGCGCAGGATCTGGACCTTGTTCAGATATGCTCGACGGGTCATTGGCAACCCTCGGGGAATGAGTAAAGCAGACCTACCAAAAGACAGAAGAAGACAGCCACAAGTTGCATTTCCCAGAGAACTTAATCGACATCTCCCCAATTGGATAACTGCAAGGAGGGAAATGATGATCAAATCAGAACACTCTGCCAATGCACCCGTTTTTTGTAATGTTTGGTGTAGAGATTAACCCTCAATGTCACATCTCCCTGCAAAAATGTTTAGGGCGCCAGCGCCGGAAAAAAAATCGTCTGCCTGGTGATTGGAAACCAATACTATGACCAAAAAAAAATTTCTCTGAAGGAAAAGGGCAGAGATGGACAAAAGGGCCTGCATAGTCCATTGTTGCTTCCCATATGTGCTAAATGTGATCCACATCATAACCTATGGCAGCTGGACACACCAGTGAACACCTCCAATGGGTAGGGGGGGATTAGTCTGTAGTGGGTGCACATTTACGGCGCCATCGCCATAAATATTTACGGCGCTGGCGCTGTAAAATGATTTCATGACCCTGCAGATGGCAGTTTGTACAGTTTGCAGTTTTAACATCTGTCACTGTGTTTAGATGCACCCTGGACATTTTCTGGCTGGTGTTGGTGAACTGCCACCAAAACCCCATTGTCACAATAATTGTCGGATTTCCCCCCCTATCCTTTTACGGTGGTGCCATAAATGTGCACTCACTGCAGACTGATCCCCCCCTGCCCATTGGGGGTCTTCACTGGTGTGTCCCGTTGGGCTTCTGTGAAAAGCTTTTGAGTTCACCCCCATATCAGCATGATGCAACAAGTGGGTCATGCAGGTTCCTCCCAATGTGTCCATCTCTGCCCTTCTCCATCAGACAGGGGTCCAAGGAGGGGTGTAGTCTCTAGGGGTTCGAATCACCTTGCTACCTGACTGCTTCCCCTCCAATACCCCTGCCAATTTACAGCACCAGGGCCGGAAACGTTTACGGCACTGGCGCCGTAAACGCTTACGTTGGAAATGTGCCAAACTGCCTACCATACCCCCTTTGGCAATCCCTACACTTAATAGAAACCTCCGTCGTGTTTACGGCACTTTTAGCAAATGAGCGCCCCGCGTTTATGGTGCTATGCGTGCACACAGTGCACCCCAAGTTCAAGCCTGTCGGCCCATTCCTTCTCCAAAATTGTCAGCCCGACTCCAGCCCCTCACCTCCTCCCAACCGGGCCTTCAACTCAACTATGGCAGGAATAAGCCCCATGGAATCTGCCACTCTGTAACATCGGCTCCTGTCACCTGGGACACAAACTGCAGCCACCATGCCCTTTCAGTTTCGGCTTTGGTTTGTGCTTGGCCACAGGTGCTGCTTCTGGGACCTAGAGCTGGGCAAGTTTGCAGTCCAAACCCTTCATTTCGGCTTGAGTTGGGTCAGATTATCCCAGTTTCTTTACAATTGGGGGCACAGTGTCATATGACCACAGGAGCATCAGTGACATGAGTCGTGCAGGTGGTTGCTTGTTGCCAAGAGGTAACGCCCGAACTCGTGTGGATGGGGTGGTGGGGAGATGGGCAATAGCTTGGAGAGGATGGATGGAGGGATGAGGCCTGGATGGACAGGTGAGGTGTCGCGGATGGGGAGGCATGGCGGTGCTACAACCCGCTAAAGTCCTTCTCAACCTTTGTTTCTCTTTCACCACCAGGGACCACCACCCCGTGGGGACGGTGCTATCTGGATGGGGCAGCCCCACCATTGCCAGACGCTCACTTCGGTGTCCCCTGGGCACGAGTGGCCAGGAGCCCAGTGTCTCAGCTTGCTGAACTGTGGCCGTGTATGAGTGGGACAGCCCAACAGGATTGTCCATGGCCTTTACTGTCACAAGAGGTCTTGTCAGGGGCTGGGGGCTCCGGAAGAGATAAGTCATGCCCCAAACACTTGACAAACCTTTCGCAGCTCCGCCATCTCCGCCATACAAGCACGGATCTGCTGTGTGACTCCCGCGGGAGCAGTGTCCGCCCACGCCTGGGCTGGCACAGGCCGCAACTGCGGGGGACTAGTGGCACGGGGGCCTGCAGACCCACTGCTGTGCCAAGCCAGGCTGCGCGGGCTGCCATCACGCTGACTGGGGTGGTGTGCAGAGGGGACCGGGGGCCGTGATGGCCGCCACACTGGGTCCCACGCTGACATGTGCCCGGGTCACAGCGCTTCAGTTCAAAGGTGTGTGTACCGAGAAGCTGCGACATGCAGCAACTTTGGCAGCAAAACACATGGCAATGACTGAGAGATGGGGGATGACTGGAGCGAATTTGGTAGTGCAAAAAAGGAACGATCCGTGCACCAGGGGACAGACGTGGGAGGCCTGGGTGGGTGCTGCATGCTGAGCCCATCAGGGGTTGTTGTGTCCTTCAGCAAAACTTCGGCCCCCAACGGAATCCATCGATGTTTGTTTTGGTTGCGCCCTGTCTGGCCCACTGGTGTTGGTGGCTGGTAATGGGTCACAGCAGAGCAGTCAAGCTGGTTACAGGCGACAACCCTCAAGTAAATTCGGGGGTTTCACTGGCTTCGCGATGAGTATACCTGAGATTCGTGTATTTGAGGTTAGAAATGCGCTCTTCCAGGACCATGAAGCCTTTCCTTTGCTGAGAAGTCCTTCCTCCCCTGGAAAAGACACCTTTTGGGTGTGGGTAGGGGTTCAAGGGGGTTCAAGGCACACAGTCAGTTGTGTTTGCAGCCAATTATTGTGGAATTTTGTGTGTGCAACGTGCAATGTGTGTGTAGTGTTCGGTGCGTCAGGGGTGCAGAGTATTCGGGGTGCAGTGTGGTGTGCAGAGTGCACAATGTGTCAAGTGTGCAGTGATGCTGACGTGCAATGGCGACATTAGGCCGGTGTGATTTTGTACAATCGCGTCACGTTCCGCTGTTCCCTTTGGACTCGGACGGGACATCGTTCATTTAAGGAGAAATGCACTGAGTTCTGGGAAAGAGGTGCAGTTCATCATCTGGAACGTCTTCTGCTGAACTTGTTGCCACTGAATGTGCACTTCGTCTGCACTCTTCTACAAGCAGTGGATGCCTCTATTGCTTGCCTGTCATGCCTTGTTCACGGGGCCACCATGACAATTCTGTGTGCCAAAGCGCATCACATATGGCATGCTCACTGCCCACCTCAAGTTGGTGCATGTGACATTGCGATTTTTGAAGAGTTGCAATCATGGTTCCGTTTCTTTTGGTGCACGTCCAGAATCTGCTGCAGTGAAAAGCTGCCTCGTCACGCTTTCAAGCTTTCAATCGTATGGATGTTCGGGAGCAGTGCAGATGGAAAAGACAGGCTGGATGAGAAGCCACTTAGAGTGAGAAGTGTTTCCAGCTTTGTGTTTAGTTTCGGATAATGGGGCAGGTGAGCAGGGTTTGGGCAACAGCCCCATATTCGTTGCACACAGAGCGAGGTGTTCGGTGGTTCCCTGGACTGCAGGCTGGGATGAATCCACATACCCATGAGGACCCCCGTGGTTGAAATTGTGCGGTTTCCGGGGCTTTGCTTGGTGTTTACAGAGGAGGGTTGGGACTTCTGGGTGGGTGGGTGACCAGCAACCCCCACTTCCCGCGGAAGGGTGTGAGTGGGTGAATTGCACAAGGTACCATGTCCTCAACTCCAAAGTCCCCCAAATACCACGGGGGGACCCGGAGAGGCTTAGAAGAACCTGGCCCGCCAAGCGCACCCCAGTCGTGCCCCGCGCACACTTGTCCAAGCTACACTACCCATAGGGGCCGCTTTTTTGTTTCACCGAAATGATTTTGGTTACAATTTCAATGTTACTATCACAGGCCACCTTTTAGGTCAGATCCTCCCAATTGGACGGACGTAGACCGTCAAGAATTTGAGTGCATTTGTGGGTGTTTCTTGTTTCCACCAATTCCAAGCTATATTCTCACCAAGGGGGAGGGGGCAGAAAAAAACGTGATTACAACATACGGTACAAGCATACAGCGTTGTTTTTGCAGGCAACCCCTTGGCGCAATCATCATTCAAACTGCAACTGTTCTTGTGTTCGAGAGGATATGCTATGGACAATCTAGATGAAGCACAATGTATTCATCCGTCATAAAACTACATCCATATCTACAATCAAACGGCAACATTCGTGCGTGTTCACCTGATGACTTATATATCGGCAAGTGCTGCCTGCATGCGACATACTGTGTGTCTTACCTCCTACTGCTACTGTGATCAAGCACTCCTTCGGCTCTCAGTTGCTGTGGTAGTCCTATCGTGTGTTCTGCCGTGTGTCTGTGTGTTCAATTGCTGTTGCTGTGTCAACCCCTTGGGGGGGGGGGGTACAAAACTTTTTTCCTTACACAATGTCCAAAATTTCCATGAAACACAGAGGTTTCAAGGCGAATGGTTGGTTGATCACATAGAAAACAAACGAGATAAGTGACAAACGGCGCACGTTGATCTTTTGACCATCGCACCATCAATGTGTGAACACTACGGCCCTGGCTGAATGCGCAAAGAATGGTAGGGAAGTCGCACCCTTCAACTGTGGTTGAGGAGGGGTGTTACTCCCTCAGTCAGAAGTAGCAGAGGCCCAATACTACTTCTTTCCCCATCCCCTTGGATCATGCAACAACATGTCACACAATGGCAAGTGCTTGGTTAACCATGGTTGTGTGTAAGTGTGGGTGTGTGGTTCTGGATGTGTGTGTTGCAGCACTCCCTGATTTTTGCACGCACATCGCAACCAAAATCTGTGCACATAAACCAAACACCATGTTTGTTTCGGGTTGTGTTTGCTTGCTTGGGGCAATGGGACAAATCTGATGAGCAGAGGAAACAAGATAATTTCCCAAAACAAAAAAATACACCATATGCGCGTCGGAAGCAGTGTGTTGCACATCGTTCATCCTACATTGCATTTGCCAGCTCCGCCCAAACCTGCCCATCCCAGCACTCTCTTGACCACCCTATAGTGCACAGCGTGACACTGGCCTCCCCTGCCCTGCATCGCATTCCCTTGGCCCCCAAACTGGCTTACACTATAGGGGTGTCTCCAAAGTTAGAGCACTCCAAAGTCAAATGACTCCAAAGTCGTGGACCATGTGTTTTGACTGTGGAGTGCAAAAACAACATTCCAAAAGCAAGAATTGCCTCATTCTCTCAGTGCTTTATTGAAAAACGAAAAAAACATACAAGAGGATGTTTGACCTTGGAGTGCAAAATCTGCCTCCCAAGGGAGGCCTTTGACTTTCAAGTGCCATGACTTTCGGCACTCCCTTGTACACTCCCTTGTACACTCCCTTACCTTGTTCAGCGAATGGTGTAGTGGTCTCATACCTCCCAAAAAAGTCCCCCCAGTAATGGTCGTGATCTTGGGCTGCAATCGAGATCACGGTCCCATACTCTCCAAGATGGACGTTGTCATCAGACTCCGGCCACGGAGCAAAAACATCAATCTTTGCCTCACTTTGAAGAGAAAACTGCTCGGGACAACACATCGTGCAGATTCCAGAAGATTTGCAGCGACTATCCACACCAACCACGGCTTCCAAGAAGATGCCATCCACCAAAATGTCCCACAACAAAGGACGGCCCACCGTCGGCAACCGGGAGACATCCAGGAGACTGTTGTTGGAGGGTGTTTGGGTAGCAACGGAGGGTCCAAGCACAGGTGGTCTTTGGACACCTCCTTAGATGGCAACTAGCTGGTGTGATTTAAAGCGTAATTCAATAATGCGCTCCCGATTGCAACAAGGGCAGCCACCGTCCTTCTCGGTCTAAGAGCGGACCTTGATCGCTTTGGGCATATCGTCTAGGACTGCGGTCGCAACATCCTTCGACCCATGATCTGCACCTGTAGGGGGACCAACCAGATGGCGATCGAGGTCCGCACGCGATTTGTGCGAGGGATTCCAGGTACTCTGGGCCCCTAGTGGTTGTACGGGGAGAACATGTGCCGACTTGCCTGACACGTACTCGTAGACTTACCACCTATAAGAGTCCGGGGGGTCTCACAGGAGGTCCGCTACTCGGTTACACCGTGCCTCATAGCACGCGGAGCCTAGGTCAGTCATCCCCGGCATGAACGTAGTGACCGCCCCGTCAGCTTCCACAGAAGAATGAATCTAACCCGACAAGGCGTGTCTTAGATTGGAGCTTTGACGAACAAGCCAGAAGGTGTCTAGAATGGGTTCGGAGATCCTCCGCTACAGGGTGTGCAAGATCCAATCCAACGCCTGTTGATTGACTAGGGTTGCCATGTCTTTGTAGACGCCTTGTCGAATTGCCTGGTGCGCGCTACGGAGGTGGTGCCCAGTTATTGTGGCATCCACAAGATGCAATGCACTGCAAGGCTCAAACGCGTGCAGGATTGCTGAAGCGGCTCCTAGTACTTCAACGTCCGGGATTGTGCCGTAGAACGCCCCAACCCATGGGGTGGGGGGGAGGCTAGCTGGCCACATTGGTTACCTGTGGACTTTGGGGGAATGCATCCGATGAGGTGCAAGCCTGTGCCCCCTCTTGAGGCAGCCAACAATACCGTCGTGGGACGAACCACACAAAGTTTGTTGGACTGTACAACTCGGAGTCACCGGAGTCAAGGATCGGGGCCATTGTGGTTAGCAGCTTGACCGCGGAATGACAGCTCCATTGTATGAGTGTGCCTAGGTGAACGTCACCAGGACAATTGTTTGCCGTGTGAGTTTCTTTGCCCCATACAGCTTGTGTGCAGTGTGACTGGGACGCAAATACACATCCTGTTTGTAGGGCGGCTGTCTACACTGCTGCCACTGAGGCATGCTTAATTTGGGTAGGGTGAAGGAGACATTCATTGTCGGGGAGGGTGTCACTTGCCGCAAAGTGCCCTTGGATTCTTGATTGCCATGAGTCCCCCTTCCGTGACGCCATGCTGGGAAGCAGGATGTGAACATGTTCACTGGCAGATTGTTGCACATCTGGTCCCCATCGGAGGTGGCATTGCCTCCTGATATGAGCGTGCTCATGCAATTTCTCTATCTTGGGGATGCCCAACACTCGTGGATCACGCAGTGTGTATGATGTGAGCAGCTCCGTGCGGTCTGTAAGTTGCAATTGTGGGAGATGGGCTCCTGGGCAAGTGAGGACAAGACTTATGAGCAAACACCCCTTGTCGCTATCGACCTGAGTAGCCGCAACGCCGAGTGGTCACCCTGTTGAAGCCTCCAACATGCAGATGGCGGTAGAACTTGGCCGCACGCCGTGTTCTTCGTGGATCCACCGCAATAGGGACCGTAGCTCCTATTTGACACGTCTCAAAGAGTGGGGCACAAGGGAGGCTGCCGTCACTATTGTGGCGTCCTTGCATGCTTCCACTACGTCCGTGAAATGTATGCCGTCCTCCGCTTGTGTGGCCATGCTCGAGAAGTCAAAGGGGAGCTTCTCTGCCCGAAATACCGCTCTGCAAACAGCTTTTTGCAGCATGCGCAGAGCCGGAGACTGTTTAGAGATGAAGGGCAGAGCATACCGTATAATTCCGCTAACCACGGCCTCGTGGGCTAAGATGCGCAGGGGTTGAGGGCATAAAGCAGATTCGCACCATCCAAGCACGAAGCTTAGGTGTTGTACATGCTTCATCTGGAGGTCAACTAGGCCATCTACATTCCTCAATTGTCCTAGGTACCACACCCACTTGGAAATGCGCCCTAGTGTCCAGGGGGCGGTTGGACTGTTTGGGCGGAGTCAGAGAAGCAATGCGGTGATGTCAGTGTTTGTCGTCGCCTTGCACTTCGATACATTGAGGTCCATACCGATGACGTGCATTAGCTCCTCAACCATCCTAGTGAGGCACACGAACTATTCTAGGTCATGCGCGGCGAGCAGAATATCTTTGGAGTAAGCTTGTATGAGGGCCCTCCAAGTTCCCTCGGGTATCTTCCCTATGTGGGACTCTATCTCTCACAGCATGGGCTCCAGCAGGAGTGCAAACAAGATGATGCTTTCCGCACGGCCATGGCGCAGTCCGCGCCGCATGTGACCGGCGCAGATAGGCCTTGGGCGTGACAATGCGAATGCTGGACTCGTACCTCAGGGTGTGAAAGAGAGGAACAAACGGGTCGAGCACCGCCATGTGCCGCACGAGATAGGCAAGGTGCCCATGAGGGACTGTGTCGAATGCCTTGGACACATCAAAGCATAAGGAACTTAGTGCTATGGTGTCGTTGTAGCGGTATTTGCACCATGGAAATGGGGGCTGCTAGCGAGAGACCTAGTATAGCACCAATCACAGGACCATCCTTCCTTTCTCCACACCGCTGTGAACCTTCGCATGAGTGGCGCCATCAACATTCGCATGTCTTGTTGCCCAAGAGCAATGGGGCGGTAAGCATCGAGATACCCTATCAGCGTGGACTTCGGTAAGAGCCACATGAGTGCCTCCTTCCAGGGCTCCGGCGGGTGTGCTCCAGCTAGAATGGCTCGGAAGGTAGCCACTACGAGATGTTGTAGGAGATGTGGGAAAGCTTGCAAGAGACGTATAGTGGCGCAGTTGGAGCATGTCGCCTTATCCTCCACAATGGCATCATTCACCACTTTGTCCACGTCGGCGATGGTGTACTCCATTACCCCATCCTAGTCTTGCACCATCCCCCGAGGATGTGTTTTTGTACTTGCCGGGCACAGGTAGCCAGGTGAACTGTCTTTGGTGTGTACCCCTTGTGCCAGCAATCTCGCACCTCGGGCACAACTACATCGGCAGCCGTGATGGCGGTGTTAGCCTTGTCCCTCGGTCTTACGCTCCACATTCCTGTTGGAGAGTAAGCTTGAACCGAGAGGGCCCCTCATGAAGCTTCCCACCGGAGCTGCATATCAGGCGCATGACTTTTCCAGAAGTCCTTGATGGACGACCACCTCCAGTGAATGATATGCTCCCGCATCGCTGCTATGGTGGTCCGACTTGCTCCACTTGGCTCTCCATTTCACTGCACAAGGCCTCCATGTCCTCAGGGTTGAAGTCTAGGAAGTGACGGCATAGTTCCTGAACAACCCTCTGCGCCTCCATGGCACGTACGCCATGTATGTGCACATCAAGACGCCAAAGAATTGCCGCCCTTTTGAACAAAGCCCTGTACGAGGTTTAACAATGGCAACAATTTTCGGGTCTCCTTTTGCTCCGGCACGCCATGGCGAGCATTCTTGGGTTGCGTTCTGCGGCCTACCTCCACCCCCCACGGAATAACAAAAGGTGTAAAGAGTCAAGAAAATTGCATTCACCCTTTCCTACGTAAGCTCACGCGACTCAGGGTGTCGCAGAGCCGGGGCCGGCATGGGGTCGCACAAGGCTGCCTCTAGGGATTCTGTTGCGGCTTTCTGAACTCTGGGGTCGTTTGCATCAAACTGAAGGATTTCTGCCCGCAATTTACGAGAATGCTGGGCTTGTTATTCGATGTACATCTTGGACAACTAGTGGCATGCGCATGAGCACCGGCGAGTGGTCAGACCCTAGGAATGTCTTCGGCCGTTGTGGTTGGACAAGGACCCACTCTTTCGACACCCAAAGGAGAAGAATCGAGGGCCTCAAGAACGATTCCAGTCGGTGCTCCCCTCTTGTTGGGAGGGAATCTCGTGAGTCAAGACGTCCCGGAGTGGAAGAAGCCTACAAATTCCAACACGTCAAGGAATGCCCGTGTTGTCCCGTGTCACAGCATGTTCAACCACAAGTTGAACTCGCCCTCTATCATCATTGGGCCCCCTAATAGGCCCTATAGGCTCCCTAATAGGCCCCCTAATAGGCCCCCTAATTGGCCCCCGAATAGGCCTTCTTATAGGCCCCCCAATAGGCCCCGAATAGGCCACTAAAATGGCCCCTAATAGGCCCCCCAAAAGGCCCCCCAAAAGGCCCCCCAAAAGGCCCCCCAAAAGGCCCCCTAATATGCCCCCCAATAGGCCCCCAAATAGGCCCCCTAATATGCCCCCTAATAGGCCCCCTAGTCGGCCTCCCGATAGGCCCCCTAATAGGCCCCGGAATAGAGCCACCAATAGGCCCCGTAATAGGCCCCCCAATTGGCCGGCCCGCAAATAAGGCCCCCAATAGGCCCCCTAGTAGGCCGCCTAATAGGCCACGCAATAGGCATCCTAATAGGCCGCCCAATATGCCCCCTAACAGGCCCCCGAATAGGCCCCCTAATAGGCCCCCCAATAAGCCCCACAATAGGCCCCCTATTAGGCCCCCCATTATGCCCCACCATAGGCCCCCTAATAGGCCCCCAAATACACCCCCTAATGGCTTCCCTAATAGGCCCTGTAATAGGCCCCCTAGTTGGCCGCCTAATAAGGCCCCCAATAGGCCTTCTAATAAGCCCCCCAATAGGCCCCCGAATAGGACGCCTAATAGACCCCCTAAGGGGGAATGTTTGCTCGGCGTGCTACTTTTATATTGACTATCCCAACTTCAGCCCTAAATAACTCGGGGCCCCCCAACAAAGGGGACAAATTCAAAAGTGGCTACATAACCCCTGCATTGGAAAAGTAGATTCATGATGAGGCATTGGCAAAAAAAAAAAGGAAAAACACATTTCCAGCCCCATACCACCCTTATCACCTTGTAGCCCAATGATGTGAGAACCAGAGATGGAACCTAGGACTGTCAAGTTGCAAGTGCAATGCACCACCAACTAGGGCAGTGGCCATCTCTGACAACTGGTGGTCAAAGATGGGAAACTAATTTTGTGCTACCTGAAAAGTGCCAAGTTTTGACCATTTTTGAAGTCTCCTACAACATCTGAGTATACCGAGTATAGACACATGGGGTGAACACACTTGTTTTACCCTTTTCAATAATGCCCATGGTATCACAAAGTGTCAGGTTCTAGGACAGCTAGACATCCAAATAGTTGCACGGTACGCGCACTGCGCTTGCTGCACCCCTTAAAAGGTCACCGCCGGGGCACGGGTCAAAAAAAAATGCCCGGCGTGCTAACGCTCCCCCTAAAAGGCCCCTGAGTGGGCCCCCCAAGAGGCCTCCTAATAGGCCCCCTAATAGGCCCCGCAATAGGAACCCCAATAGGCCGCCCAATATGCCCCCAAATAGCCCCCTGAATAAGCACCCTGATAGGCCCCCCAATAGGCCCCCAATAGGCCCCCTATTAGGCCCCACCATAGGCCCCCTAAATGGCCCTAAAATACGGCCCCCGATGGCTTCCCTAATAGGCCCCCTAATAGGCCATGTAATAGGCCCCCCAACAGGGCCCCCAATAGTCCCACCATTAAGCCCCCTAATAGGCCCCCCAAAAGGCCTCCCGATAAGCCCCCCAATAGGCCCCCGGATAGGACGCCTAATACACCCCCTGGGACAGCGTTGTGGAGGAATTTGGGGTTGGGAGAAGCGAAGCCTCAAGAAGACGCACTGCTTTGTGGATGCACATTGATTGTGCAAAGGGCGTGACAGATGAAGCCATATTCATAACTATTTTCAATATACACCACCAAACGAGGCCAAAAAAAGCCTAACCTGTGCCAGCCCAAAGACCCCCACTGAAACGAACTCATTTAGGAAAGAGCAGCAGTACAACAAAGAAATATCTACAACATAATGGAAAACAATGGTATGTACAGTTGTCAGTCAAAGATTTTTTGTTTTGACTGACTCGTTCTAATTGGGATTTGTAATGTACAACGTTTTTTTTGCAATACCAGTAGCCAGCAGCAGCTCTGTGAAGGTTGAAAGACCCTCATAAGCGTGAGGGTGATATGATGCGATTTGAACACATGTGCACCAACACCGGCCGAACAAACCTAAACCAGAAGGCACCAAATCACTGTCTGATTTGGCTTCAAGTGCAGAACCTACTTCACAAAACCCGTCCTTCTTCCACTGGTTTGCCTGTTTTCATCAGGTTCTAAATATCAGAAGAAAGACACCGAATACAACATAGATATACCCCGCCCTCCCTGCAGCCCCCCCTCGAGCGGCCGCAAGCTGGCAGAGGAGAGGGAGCAGGGGGACATGTTTGTGGCGAGGAATTGTCCATTGGCGCGCGAGTAGTGGTCTGCAGCTGATTTAGGTGCGGATCGTTGTTGCAACAGGGACCAGGGGGGGGGGGGGGGCGGATGGGTGGAGAAGGACGGGGCCAGCTGCATAACTCAATCCTGTTCCTGTACAGCATGCCGTGATTGCAGGACCAAACAGATTTACAGGGGGCATTTGATGCGACAGCTTGTCCTGAGTAAGATTTTTCTGAGGGGGGGGGGGGTAGATCAGGCTGCGCTGACCCCACACGTGTGGAAATTGGTGTTGAGGTACAAGGAATACCCGGATGGGCAATATTCTCCCGCCCTCCCAACCACCCCCCCAATTCGGCGAAGAAATCCCAACAATTCGGCAGGACAATTCGGCGGGCCTATTTTTCGGCGAACTGCTTCCCAGTCAACAGGATTATGACCCTGGCCCCCCAAACACACTGTCCCTTTGGTTGCTGTGTTGTCAGAGACATGTGGAAACCCTTGTAAGCTGAAAAATGTTTTGCATCGTGCAGGAGGTATAAGACGAAAAATGATGATGGCAGAGCGAAAATGAGTGGTTGACTGGTTACAATGCTGGGTTATAAGATGCTGAAATTTTGGATACCCAGGTTCAAACCGCTTTGAGGGTACTTTTGTGACCTGGACCCAGAGTCAAAGACAGGTTTTTGCAAGTGTCCGGGGGGTAACTTGGGGTAACTTGGTCCCACCGTTTCGGTTTGTGGCGCTTTTGTTTGCATGTGCACGGGAAGACTGTGCACTTTCTGAATATCCAAAAAGCGCCGATTGCTTCAACTACATTTTGGAAAAACGGCACCGTTTTTGGGCGGGGTCACCCAGAAAAATGGCAAAACCTGCCCACAGTCAAATAGGGGGTTTTGGAGGTGTCCGGGGGGTAACTTGGTCCCACCGTTTCAGTTTGTGGCGCTTTTTTTTGCATGTGCACGGGAAGACTGTGCACTTTTTGAATATCCAAAAAGCGCCGATTGCTTCAACGACATTTTGGAAAAACGGCACCGTTTCTGGGCGGGGTCACCCAGAAAAATGGCAAAACCTGCCCACAGTCAAATAGGGGGTTTTGGAGGTGTCGGGGGGGGAACTTGGTCCCGGCGTTTCAGTTTGTGGCGCTTTTTTTTGCATGTGCACGGGAAGACTGTGCACTTCCTGAATATCCAAGAGGTGTGAATTGGTATAACGACATTTTTGAAATCTGGGCCCGTTTCTGGCCGGAAAAATCACAAAAAAATGAACAACAACAAGAGCACACTCCTTTGGCACTGCACCCAACCCGCAAATGCAGAGAGAGAACAAAGGCACACAGAAACAAATGCACAGAGATTTCTCAAGCGATGAAAGTCCGCAGTGGGAATGACTGCAATCGCAGTCTCAGAGTCCGGAATCCACTGATTGGGGGCCTGTTGATGAGCTGCCCGAAGAACGGCGGCTGAAGAACGCACTGGGCCGTGCAGAGCGAACACAAAATTCGCAAACTGCCCCCTCACCGGCATCAGGATACTTGTCCCGAAGCAAAGCTTGATCAGCGGAGGACAACGAATCCCAGCGTCCTTTTGTGGACAGTAAAAACACTGCATGGTGCCAATCTGAATAACCAATGTAAAAAGAAAAGGTATTATGCAGTGTCCCAAAGTAAGGGATGCCTCCAACTCAGGTGACCCAGAACCCATGAACCCCAACAGGTCGGCAAAACGAGGCGGCAAAGTCCCAGAAACCTAGTGATTCGGCAAAACAAATCGGCGAAATTCAGAAACCGAACAATTTGGCAGACCAATTCGGCAAATTCGGCCAAATTCGGCCGCCGAATGGGGGGGTTGGCATTACTTCAAAGGCCAAGCTGAGGACAATTTGCAGTGCAATGTCAGATTGCAGTGCTACACGCAGCATTGTCCGGTCATCGGATGCAGGCGGGGCGGTTTGCGCCGCGCCCCACACAGCACCAACAATAGGCTGTTACCACGTAGTACAATCAGCGGCAGAACAAAAAATTAAGACTGAATATCTTTGGCGCACACACATCATGAATGCCTGAGGTAACGAACAATTCGGCAGACCAATTCGGCAAATTCGGCCAAGTTCGGCCGCCGAATTGGGGGGGGGGGGGTTGCCCTCCCCCACCAAGTCCAAACATGGCCCAGCTTCAAAGGACCCACTGTTTTGGGACAAGGGGGTCGGTACGCAACACGAATGTTACGCACAACAATCTTTCAAATCAGTGAGCTGTGGCGAACATAGCGAAATGGACCTGCAACATTGTGTAGCACCAAACACACACAGACACACACACACACATTGACAGGAACCAACACTTAGGGCCACGGGCTAATGGTCATTTGTAGTTGAAAAATTAGCCACGCCAGGTCTCTTCAGAACTGGAACCGTCAAATTCGTGATTTGAAAATTGATGGCAAGCTGGCGGTGCCACAGGGTGGCCTTGCTTGGAGGGGATCCTTGCTCTGCACGCGCACATTGCGCGCATTGCGCACTACTTTTAGACTAGGTTCTCCCCGAAGAGCCCCAGGGCACACCCCTTCCAAACGCCCCTAAATTTAGGTCACCCAAACTAGCCGAGCTGAAGACAAATGCAAGATACCTTCCCTTCACATAAGACATCATGCAAAATGCGGAAAGCCTAGGGTGTGCCCCTACACACAAAGCCCAATGCTTGCCACAACCCACCATAGGTCAAAGACATGAAAGGAGCTTAAATAGCGCCAATCCTTAGGCTTTCTCTACAAGCAACTCAGCTAACCTCAGCAGTTCACCCAGGTTGTTCTGGGACAAATATTCGACCACAACAGAGTTCAAACGCCCATCGGGCAAAAAAAATGCAGGCATCCCTGGTGACCCCGTCCATGCCATACCCTTCCCAGAGGGCAAGGAAGCGCCAACTCTGACAGTAGCAATGGTGGAGTACTGACTTCACCAAGTAGAAGCCTTCCTTTTGTCGCTCGCTTAATCCACCATTGAACACCATCATTTGGGGGTCAAGAGGGTGAGCTCCAATGCTTTTCTCATGTATATGGAGCAACATCTCAAGGATCTTGTCTTCTGTTTGTTTGTTCATTTTTGCCACCTCCTCCTCAATACCACCGGAATGTTAACAATAATTGGCCTGGTTTCCTCAACAGCACTAGCACTGGTCACAGCCATTCATTCCATTAAACACGGTGTGAACTCAGCAGGGAGTACCTCCACGCACCAAAAAAAAATGGGGCAGTGTAGCATGTCCCCATGTCTCTATGTAAGGGCGTGTTTGGCGATGCAAAGTGTCTCCATGCCCATACATAGGGGCCTTTTTGGCAGCGCAAAGTGAGCCTGGCTACGTAACCCCTACCTTCTCGGGGTCCCCATGGTGGGGAGAAATCAAACTAGAAAAAGAGTGGATGTGATGGAACTGAGCGAAAAATGTGTGCAAAAGGGTAGAAATGGGTGAAACAGGGTGAAAATCCAAAAATGCCATATCCCCAATGCATCAAAACCTACTACCAAACAACAATGATGCCCAGAGTACCACAAAGTATGGGTTTCTACTACGGCCAAACGCCCAAAGCGCGCGCACTGCGCTTAGGGCGCCCCCTTGGACAAGGGCATCTTAGAGCAAAAGAGGGTGCATCTGAAACAGATGAACCTTTCATATGCAATGGCAAACATGAAATATATAGGGATATCTAAAGGATGTGCTTGCTTCTCCTCGAAGGAGAATAGGAACCCGATGAGGTGGCAGGCTTACGTTTTCTTGAATGAAGATGCAACACATTGTTGGTCTTGCTGTACAATTTGTCTCCTTCCATCGTATTGGGTGGTCCCGGATCGTATGTGCAGCTGCTCGGGCTACGGAAGCATGCCAGCAAAGGCCAGAACTTTCCATAACGTGCGTGAGAAACAGGCGTTTTCGTGCAGACATGCATCGACGAGATGAGCGCGATGCTTGAGTGACCCCTTGCAGAGAGTAGTTTATCCACACCATAGCCGCCGCAGGGTGAGCCTAGGGCAGTGCGGCCCCCATGCACTCCCCCCCCCCCCGTCTCAGCCACCACCGGGGTGCTGTCAAACTTAGGATGTTGGTGGAGTACGTGCTGCGGTGCATCAGCATCAGCCTGAACAGCCCGAGTGGGCATTGGGATTCCAAGGCCACGGTTGTGGTTGTGCTGCTGCTTGATTCCATCGCCGGGCCTTGGCTTCAGGTTCAGCAGTGGGTGACATTGGGAACATCATTGGACGTTTCTCAGCGGAACCCCGACGCTGGCAGCCATGCTCTTGCCTTGGTACCCATACGAAAACAGGGTCTCCGCACTTGGTGCACCCACCAGGAAATGTTGTAGAGTACTCATTCCAGCCACACTTTGGGCACATTTTTGTGTCATGAAACGGCATCAGAACCAGCAGATCGTTCCTGGGGCATAAGAAGGACGAGACTTGAAAGCTGGTCAAGAGGCAAAACGACTTGTTAGCGGGTGTGGGATTTTCGGCTACTTTTACTGTGTGCAGAACCGAAATCCCAACCTAGCCCTGTGACATGCAGTCGCAATAAACACACTCACTTGCCATCTTAGCACAAACAATCTACTGCACAGAAGTCATACCACTCAGGCGTACGCAGTTCAAGCAACCTACAGAAAACCTCAGTTCCTAAAGCAGAACATCATGACTGTGGGTAGGATTGTGGGTCGGTTGCTGCAAACCTTGACCCATCCACAGCTGCTCCTTGGCCCCACACATCATGCGTAAGACAAAGACACGAGCACATCATTATCCGCCTCGGGGGGGGGGGGGGTCAAAGCACCGCCAAGACTGTTCTCAAACTGCAGCAGCAAAAACAACAACAACAACAACAACAACAACAACGTTCATAACCAGTTCGTGCAATGCACAGACCTTGGGCACCACCCATTTCACTTAACTCCACTGTTTCCCGAGGCTGTACCGCCACAAGTGCCCAGCTCGCCAATTGAGGCACGTGCGGGTGGGTACTGGTGGTCCCCTTTGTTGGCATCCCAACCAGTGGAGTCGGGGCTGCTTCCTCTGCGTTTGGGCACAAGGTGGAACCTTCGGTGCGGGTCTACCCCTGCCCTTCTCCAACCGCCCTCCTTCTCCTGCCCTATTCTGCCCTCCTGCTCCTGCCTACCTGCTGTGTGCCCCATGGCTCCCTCTGAAGCCTAGCATGGCCCTGTGTGTGGGCCCTCTCACCTCACCTGCCCACTATGCCAAAATTGGTTTGCACACAAACATATTCCTAGGACACGGAATTGGCCAAACCACCTGACAAAGGTGACAAAGTGATCCACTGGCACCATTGATCCCTTTCAACAACAGTCGTGCGATAGCATTTTCATTTGCTCAAAAACGGATGAAAATCCAAGATCTCGAAAGTCATTTGAAGAATTTTTGTGCCAATCTAATGCCACCCCCCACTCGCCACCCACCTGCCAACGAGGGTAGCTGATTAGATGAAGAGGTGCAACACGGTATGTGTGTGCATGCATGCGTAGGTGCAGCTAGCGTTTTGACATGGATGGCCACCGCTGTTGATGCTGATCACTTGTGGCAGAATAGTGATGTCCGTGGCAAGTCTTGCAGATACCGTATCCAACGCTCGATGGCTCATTTCAGCCACTTCGTACTACCAGTGCCAACAGGTCAGCGGCATAATACCCATATCGCATGCCAGTGATGGACATTGCCAAATCCTAAGAACTGTACAGCTTGTGCTCATTGGGGTATCCACCCTTGCCATTGCTCAAGATCAGCGGGGCAACGTCCCTACACCGCTTTAACCTCACCACACGGCACCGGGTGTCGTTCTACGCTTTCAAAACAGCTGCGTTATGGCGCGATATCAGTCACTTGGGGAAGCAGTGGCGGCACTTTGTTTTTGCTACAGTCGCCGACCGCCTAGCCCATCTGCCAATCTTTGCCAACGCCGGACGCATTGCAGTCCGCCCTCAGATTGGGACACCATGAGATAACTTGGGTCCCATTGGTGCAGGAGCACATGTGCGTGCCAAAGTGCTGCCTTGGTCTGTGGTGTGGGTTCTTGGACGTGCTTCTGTTCTGATTGGCGCTAAAAGGAGGTATATGGCCCCCCATATGGCCCCTTGCTGGTGACGACTAGGACTAGTTAGGCTGTTTAGTGTCACCCGAAGAATTTCAAATTCGACGTTTTCTTTTTGAAACCCTTCTGTCGCCCCTGAGATGGGTTGGGGTGACAATATGGGTACTTGATCACTCCTGGGGGCCCACGTAGTGGCTGCTAGGCCCATGTGGCCAGAGCTATGGGCCCCCAAAAAGCCCCAAAACTGCTGTTGCTTAGGCTATTTTTGAATTTTGAAAATTCGAATTTTCTCTCTCTTTGAGGTGCTTTGCCGAAGGCCGATTTTCTCCGTGCCCACCCCCCACCCCCTACATACACTTAACCCACCCCCAAGGCACAACTAAAGTTTCTTGCGCAACTACAATTTTGTTTGCCCTCGCCTGACCCTGCCCATCACCTGGCACTATCCTCCCATGAACTCACGGACAACACTCATGCTGACAAGTGCATCCATCTTGCATCTTGGGTAACGAGTGTACACCCTACCCAAGGCGATCTGAGGGAACAAGTATGGTTGACAGCCCTCTGGGTTGGACATCTGATACCATACCTTGAGGGATGCGACGCGAATGACCCCCAAAAGGGGGTATATGGGGCCCAGGCCTACTTGATCTAACAACCCTCTTCGAGGTGATTTCTTGTGCTACCTCCATTTGATCTCTTTCCGTCAACCTACGACTCAAGAGGCCCACACTGCTTTGGAGTGCCCTGCGTGGCCATCTGTCCTCTTCTGTGTCATTTTTGTGTGCATGATACCATGTTGGGGCAGGCTGCGGCATTTTGCGTAGTTGGCCTTGCCCTGCCTCTGCCCATCACCCATCCCAACCCTCAACTATACTCATAGTGACCTCACAAACCGCACAGGCTAACCCTCTAAAAGGCCCCTGAGTGGGCCCCCCAAGAGGCCTCCTAATAGGCCCCCTAATAGGCCCCGCAATAGGAACCCCAATAGGCCGCCCAATATGCCCCCAAATAGCCCCCTGAATAAGCCTGATAGGCCCCCCAATAGGCCCCCAATAGGCCCGCTATTAGGCCCCACCATAGGCCCCCTAAATGGCCCTAAAATACGGCCCCTGATGGCTTCCCTAATAGGCCCCCTAATAGGCCATGTAATAGGCCCCCTAATTGGCCCCCCAACAGGGCCCCCAATAGTCCCACCATTAAGCCCCCTAATAGGCCCCCCAATAGGCCTCCCGATAAGCCCCCCAATAGGCCCCCGGATAGGACGCCTAATACACCCCCTGGGACAGCGTTGTGGAGGAATTTGGGGTTGGGAGAAGCAAAGCCTCAAGAAGACGCACTGCTTTGTGGATGCACATTGATTGTGCAAAGGGCGTGACAGATGAAGCCATATTCATAACTATTTTCAATATACACCACCAAACGAGGCCAAAAAAAGCCTAACCTGTGCCAGCCCAAAGACCCCCACTGAAACGAACTCATTTAGGAAAGAGCAGCAGTACAACAAAGAAATATCTACAACATAATGGAAAACAATGGTATGTACAGTTGTCAGTCAAAGATTTTTTGTTTTGACTGACTCGTTCTAATTGGGATTTGTAATGTACAACGTTTTTTTTGCAATACCAGTAGCCAGCAGCAGCTCTGTGAAGGTTGAAAGACCCTCATAAGCGTGAGGGTGATATGATGCGATTTGAACACATGTGCACCAACACCGGCCGAACAAACCTAAACCAGAAGGCACCAAATCACTGTCTGATTTGGCTTCAAGTGCAGAACCTACTTCACAAAACCCGTCCTTCTTCCACTGGTTTGCCTGTTTTCATCAGGTTCTAAATATCAGAAGAAAGACACCGAGTACAACATAGATATACCCCGCCCTCCCTCCAGCCCCCCCTCGAGCGGCCGCAAGCTGGCAGAGGAGAGGGAGCAGGGGGACATGTTTGTGGCGAGGAATTGTCCATTGGCGCGCGAGTAGTGGTCTGCAGCTGATTTAGGTGCGGATCGTTGTTGCAACAGGGACCAGGGGGGGGGGGGGGGGCGGATGGGTGGAGAAGGACGGGGCCAGCTGCATAACTCAATCCTGTTCCTGTACAGCATGCCGTGATTGCAGGACCAAACAGATTTACAGGGGGCATTTGATGCGACAGCTTGTCCTGAGTAAGATTTTTCTGAGGGGGGGGGGGGGTAGATCAGGCTGCGCTGACCCCACACGTGTGGAAATTGGTGTTGAGGTACAAGGAATACCCGGATGGGCAATATTCTCCCGCCCTCCCCCACCAAGTCCAAACATGGCCCAGCTTCAAAGGACCCACTGTTTTGGGACAAAGGGGTCGGTACGCAACACGAATGTTACGCACAACAATCTTTCAAATCAGTGAGCTGTGGCGAACATAGCGAAATGGACCTGCAACATTGTGTAGCACCAAACACACACAGACACACACACACACATTGACAGGAACCAACACTTAGGGCCACGGGCTAATGGTCATTTGTAGTTGAAAAATTAGCCACGCCAGGTCTCTTCAGAACTGGAACCGTCAAATTCGTGATTTGAAAATTGATGGCAAGCTGGCGGTGCCACAGGGTGGCCTTGCTTGGAGGGGATCCTTGCTCTGCACGCGCACATTGCGCGCATTGCGCACTACTTTTAGACTAGGTTCTCCCCGAAGAGCCCCAGGGCACACCCCTTCCAAACGCCCCTAAATTTAGGTCACCCAAACTAGCCGAGCTGAAGACAAATGCAAGATACCTTCCCTTCACATAAGACATCATGCAAAATGCGGAAAGCCTAGGGTGTGCCCCTACACACAAAGCCCAATGCTTGCCACAACCCACCATAGGTCAAAGACATGAAAGGAGCTTAAATAGCGCCAATCCTTAGGCTTTCTCTACAAGCAACTCAGCTAACCTCAGCAGTTCACCCAGGTTGTTCTGGGACAAATATTCGACCACAACAGAGTTCAAACGCCCATCGGGCAAAAAAAATGCAGGCATCCCTGGTGACCCCGTCCATGCCATACCCTTCCCAGAGGGCAAGGAAGCGCCAACTCTGACAGTAGCAATGGTGGAGTACTGACTTCACCAAGTAGAAGCCTTCCTTTTGTCGCTCGCTTAATCCACCATTGAACACCATCATTTGGGGGTCAAGAGGGTGAGCTCCAATGCTTTTCTCATGTATATGGAGCAACATCTCAAGGATCTTGTCTTCTGTTTGTTTGTTCATTTTTGCCACCTCCTCCTCAATACCACCGGAATGTTAACAATAATTGGCCTGGTTTCCTCAACAGCACTAGCACTGGTCACAGCCATTCATTCCATTAAACACGGTGTGAACTCAGCAGGGAGTACCTCCACGCACCAAAAAAAAAATGGGGCAGTGCAGCATGTCCCCATGCCTCTATGTAAGGGCGTGTTTGGCAATGCAAAGTGTCTCCATGCCCATACATAGGGGCCTTTTTGGCAGCGCAAAGTGAGCCTGGCTACGTCACCCCTACCTTCTCGGGGTCCCCATGGTGGGGAGAAATCAAACTAGAAAAAGAGTGGATGTGATGGAACTGAGCGAAAAATGTGTGCAAAAGGGTAGAAATGGGTGAAACAGGGTGAAAATCCAAAAATGCCATATCCCCAATGCATCAAAACCTACTACCAAACAACAATGATGCCCAGAGTACCACAAAGTATGGGTTTCTACTACGGCCAAACGCCCAAAGCGCGCGCACTGCGCTTAGGGTGCCCCCTTGGACAAGGGCATCTTAGAGCAAAAGAGGGTGCATCTGAAACAGATGAACCTTTCATATGCAATGGCAAACATGAAATATATAGGGATATCTAAAGGATGTGCTTGCTTCTCCTCGAAGGAGAATAGGAACCCGATGAGGTGGCAGGCTTACGTTTTCTTGAATGAAGATGCAACACATTGTTGGTCTTGCTGTACAATTTGTCTCCTTCCATCGTATTGGGTGGTCCCGGATCGTATGTGCAACTGCTCGGGCTACGGAAGCATGCCAGCAAAGGCCAGAACTTTCCATAACGTGCGTGAGAAACAGGCGTTTTCGTGCAGACATGCATCGACGAGATGAGCGCGATGCTTGAGTGACCCCTTGCAGAGAGTAGTTTATCCACACCATAGCCGCCGCAGGGTGAGCCTAGGGCAGTGCGGCCCCCATGCACTCCCCCCCCCCCCCGTCTCAGCCACCACCGGGGTGCTGTCAAACTTAGGATGTTGGTGGAGTACGTGCTGCGGTGCATCAGCATCAGCCTGAACAGCCCGAGTGGGCATTGGGATTCCAAGGCCACGGTTGTGGTTGTGCTGCTGCTTGATTCCATCGCCGGGCCTTGGCTTCAGGTTCAGCAGTGGGTGACATTGGGAACATCATTGGACGTTTCTCAGCGGAACCCCGACGCTGGCAGCCATGCTCTTGCCTTGGTACCCATACGAAAACAGGGTCTCCGCACTTGGTGCACCCACCAGGAAATGTTGTAGAGTACTCATTCCAGCCACACTTTGGGCACATTTTTGTGTCATGAAACGGCATCAGAACCAGCAGATCGTTCCTGGAGCATAAGAAGGACGAGACTTGAAAGCTGGTCAAGAGGCAAAACGACTTGTTAGCGGGTGTGGGATTTTCGGCTACTTTTACTGTGTGCAGAACCGAAATCCCAACCTAGCCCTGTGACATGCAGTCGCAATAAACACACTCACTTGCCATCTTAGCACAAACAATCTACTGCACAGAAGTCATACCACTCAGGCGTACGCAGTTCAAGCAACCTGCAGAAAACTTCAGTTCCTAAAGCAGAACATCATGACTGTGGGTAGGATTGTGGGTCGGTTGCTGCAAACCTTGACCCATCCACAGCTGCTCCTTGGCCCCACACATCATGCGTAAGACAAAGACACGAGCACATCATTATCCGCCTCGGGGGGGGGGGGGGTCAAAGCACCGCCAAGACTGTTCTCAAACTGCAGCAGCAAAAACAACAACAACAACAACAACAACAACAACGTTCATAACCAGTTCGTGCAATGCACAGACCTTGGGCACCACCCATTTCACTTAACTCCACTGTTTCCCGAGGCTGTACCGCCACAAGTGCCCAGCTCGCCAATTGAGGCACGTGCGGGTGGGTACTGGTGGTCCCCTTTGTTGGCATCCCAACCAGTGGAGTCGGGGCTGCTTCCTCTGCGTTTGGGCACAAGGTGGAACCTTCGGTGCGGGTCTACCCCTGCCCTTCTCCAACCGCCCTCCTTCTCCTGCCCTATTCTGCCCTCCTGCTCCTGCCTACCTGCTGTGTGCCCCATGGCTCCCTCTGAAGCCTAGCATGGCCCTGTGTGTGGGCCCTCTCACCTCACCTGCCCACTATGCCAAAATTGGTTTGCACACAAACATATTCCTAGGACACGGAATTGGCCAAACCACCTGACAAAGGTGACAAAGTGATCCACTGGCACCATTGATCCCTTTCAACAACAGTCGTGCGATAGCATTTTCATTTGCTCAAAAACGGATGAAAATCCAAGATCTCGAAAGTCATTTGAAGAATTTTTGTGCCAATCTAATGCCACCCCCCACTCGCCACCCACCTGCCAACGAGGGTAGCTGATTAGATGAAGAGGTGCAACACGGTATGTGTGTGCATGCATGCGTAGGTGCAGCTAGCGTTTTGACATGGATGGCCACCGCTGTTGATGCTGATCACTTGTGGCAGAATAGTGATGTCCGTGGCAAGTCTCGCAGATACCGTATCCAACGCTCGATGGCTCATTTCAGCCACTTCCGTACTACCAGTGCCAACAGGTCAGCGGCATAATACCCATATCGCATGCCAGTGATGGACATTGCCAAATCCTAAGAACTGTACAGCTTGTGCTCATTGGGGTATCCACCCTTGCCATTGCTCAAGATCAGCGGGGCAACGTCCCTACACCGCTTTAACCTCACCACACGGCACCGGGTGTCGTTCTACGCTTTCAAAACAGCTGTGTTATGGCGCGATATCAGTCACTTGGGGAAGCAGTGGCGGCACTTTGTTTTTGCTACAGTCGCCGACCGCCTAGCCCATCTGCCAATCTTTGCCAACGCCGGACGCATTGCAGTCCGCCCTCAGATTGGGACACCATGAGATAACTTGGGTCCCATTGGTGCAGGAGCACATGTGCGTGCCAAAGTGCTGCCTTGGTCTGTGGTGTGGGTTCTTGGACGTGCTTCTGTTCTGATTGGCGCTAAAAGGAGGTATATGGCCCCCCATATGGCCCCTTGCTGGTGACGACTAGGACTAGTTAGGCTGTTTAGTGTCACCCGAAGAATTTCAAATTCGACGTTTTCTTTTTGAAACCCTTCTGTCGCCCCTGAGATGGGTTGGGGTGACAATATGGGTACTTGATCACTCCTGGGGGCCCACGTAGTGGCTGCTAGGCCCATGTGGCCAGAGCTATGGGCCCCCAAAAAGCCCCAAAACTGCTGTTGCTTAGGCTATTTTTGAATTTTGAAAATTCGAATTTTCTCTCTCTTTGAGGTGCTTTGCCGAAGGCCGATTTTCTCCGTGCCCACCCCCCACCCCCTACATACACTTAACCCACCCCCAAGGCACAACTAAAGTTTCTTGCGCAACTACAATTTTGTTTGCCCTCGCCTGACCCTGCCCATCACCTGGCACTATCCTCCCATGAACTCACGGACAACACTCATGCTGACAAGTGCATCCATCTTGCATCTTGGGTAACGAGTGTACACCCTACCCAAGGCGATCTGAGGGAACAAGTATGGTTGACAGCCCTCTGGGTTGGACATCTGATACCATACCTTGAGGGATGCGACGCGAATGACCCCCAAAAGGGGGTATATGGGGCCCAGGCCTACTTGATCTAACAACCCTCTTCGAGGTGATTTCTTGTGCTACCTCCATTTGATCTCTTTCCGTCAACCTACGACTCAAGAGGCCCACACTGCTTTGGAGTGCCCTGCGTGGCCATCTGTCCTCTTCTGTGTCATTTTTGTGTGCATGATACCATGTTGGGGCAGGCTGTGGCATTTTGCGTAGTTGGCCTTGCCCTGCCTCTGCCCATCACCCATCCCAACCCTCAACTATACTCATAGTGACCTCACAAACCGCACAGGAATGTTGGTGCTGCCTGATGAGTGAGGCACCAAGAAGGGGCTCCTGGAAGCACAAGCACGACCCAATGCGGCCTTTGTGGTGTGGGAACAGCACAACTCCATCCGTGAAATGGTCGACGCGTTGGCAAAGGGACATGCATAGGCATGAATATGGCAATCTATGTGGCAAATAAGAGGCGGATATGACTATCGCGGTCCTCCCTGAGCAAATGGAACAACCGTCGCTCCACAATACTTTGCAGGAATCACCAAGCGGACCGACACAGCACAATGCAATGGACCGGGGATGGACCGGGGCCGAGTCCTTTGCTCAAAGCTTCGCAAAGCCCCTGCCACCCCTGGTCCTCTTGAGGGATAGCTCAGCAGAATGGGGACCAATTGAAACTGTAGGCAGCAGAGAATTGGACGTGCAGAAGCTGGACCATGATGGCCTCCATGAAAGCACCCAAAATTGGCCATCGAAGAGGACATAGACATAGCCAGCATGGAATCTCGAGGATCCTGAGGGTGAACATGCTGCATGTTCAAATTACCCCCCCCTCCTTGTCCAAGCAACAGTAAATGACCAGAAATTGACGGAATCAACGCCTAGTGCTGCTTGGACAAGGGTGTTATTTACGCGCCGCAACTTGCGTGATACACGTGTAGACATGATGTACTATTCTGAAAACCAAGAGGCAAAACACGCTACAAATGCCCTCTTGGCCAACAGAGCTGCCGTGACACAAAATATGAACTTCGTGCCTCTCAAAACCAAGGCATCACGAAGCACACATGGCACACGGTGGAACGAATTGAAAAACGCACCGCCAAAATCAACGGTGCAAAAATTGACGGAACCAACGCCTGGTGTTGCTTGGACATGGGCGTTGCTTGGACAAAGGGGGGGGTGGGGGTACCAAATGAGACATACATGCAGGTGCAACTGGTGTAGCAATGTCGCTGCCATCAAATACCTTCAACTTCATGGCAGCCAGGGAGGCCAGTGTCGCCAAGACCGGACGAACCGGTAGTAGTATGGGCTGGTGCGGTAACTTCCTCTCCGCAAGCATGCGGGACCCCACACAATACAGACCCGCAACCAAAACCCAGGAAGAATCGCTGCAACACGGTTAGGCCAGCCCTGTGACACGCGGGCAGGCCGGTTTCAAAAGGGAGGGCAGCTCCACGGTGAGGCACTCCTGCAGGGACCTGTTCCACCACCGGCGAAGGGGGTGGGCGACAGAAAAACTGCCTAAGTATGGAAGTGCAAACAAAAGTTGAAAAAGTCGAAAAAGATACCACGAGCCTACAGGAAAGGATGCACAACAACACATACCAATGCACTAGAAATGTGGGCAAAGCATGCATGCAACTCACATAAATGCATAACAAGGCTCATTGTTACGGGTACTAGGCACTACTATGCAGGTTGGGCATGTGCACAGCGCGGGCACAGCGCGCAAAACGCCCCCCATTAGAGACTTCCGACGTAACCAGCCTAACTGCGTAGGTGCACGTTTGCAAAGAAATCTGAAAATGCATTTGGTAACAGTAGGTTGTCCGTGGTCCGAATGGCTGATAAACTACAGGTTGTGTCCCCCACCTGACATAGATTCTTATCTGCCGCTTATGCATGCTGGATCAGCGATTGCACAGTCCTACTGTTGTTCTGACACGAGGTTGTTCTCACAAAAGGGGGGGGGGGGGGGGGCGACCGTATACAAATATGGGCAATCCTGGCCTCAGAATAAAGTGCACTGTGAACGCTGTCACACTGGCACATATAGACAGGGGTGAGGGTGAGGGTATTTGTTGACATTGGCAATGGTACACTGCCTTCTTGGACCTATCATACACAACAACTTTGGAACGTCGTGGATGGTATCACAGTGTGATATCACAAAGGAACAAGTGATGGGTGCTGCACCTGAAATGCCTCATTCTGCAGGTGCTACGGTGGGATCATTTGGGAGCATCGGACAAAGTGGTAAGTCTGGGAGAAAATAAAGCAACACACTTGAGGGCTCCCTCCTGTGGCAACATATCCGCCCCCCCGAAAATAGAAACGAGCGCAACCCTCGAATGTGAAAAAAGGCGCCCCACGCAGAACCACATGGCCTCCGCTTCCAAGTTCAATTTGCACGGTGCTCCTCCACAGCCTCCGCCGTTGTCCCACCGAACAGCCGCTTCGGATGCGGCTGGCACAGAATGGGCTTTGGGTCAAGTGAGAGCCTAAGGAAAACGGACGCAAACGGACGCTGCCAAACGCCAGAACGGACGTACGAGGACAACTCACCCCGGAACATGGACACGAAGCCAAAGCGTACACAAGATGTCCGTCATCCTAAGCCTGGCTTGTACCACATTCTATGTCACAACAGCGAACCCCCGGCCTTGATGTCTCTGCACGTCACAGGGAATGCCCCATCATCACCTTCAAGGTCTGCCCCACGCATCGCGCCTGGGCATTGACCTCGTAGCCTCCCTCCAACACCAGCAACAACCGCCCCTCACACAGCCGCCAGGCCAAATCCCGCAGCACTGCCGTGAGCTGTGCGTAGCCGCGCTCCGTTACAGTGAAGGTCCCCAACGGATCGGCCACGTGCGCATCATATCCGGCACTGACCAGAATGATGCCGGGCCCGAAGGCCTCCGCTGCGGGCACCAACTCCTCCTTGTAAAGCGAAAGCAGATCCGCATCCCCCGCCCGTTTCAGAGGGAAATTCATCACATTTCCCTCTGCGGAGCCTGCGCCCCGCTCATGCCTGTGACCGGTGCCGGGGTAATCGCCTGCGGCATGGGTGTGAAATTGCAGGACCCGGGGGTCCGTCCAGAACGCGGCCTGCAGTGGGAGGGCCCGGAGCAGTAGCAATGGAAAGTGCGTGGGGCAAGGATGTGCTTGAGGGGTGGCTGGGTCTGAAGGGTGGTTTCGAGAGCCGTTGCAAAAGCGGTTGCCTGTGGCTAGAGCAGCGGTTGGGAGGCAAGGTCTTGGGGGGGGGGGGGGGAGATCGAAGAGCGGGGCACCCCTCCCCTCCCAGGGATCTTGCAGCTCGTGCATACCACGTTGCATCCCAGGCGAGCCGTGTTTGGGGGACTCGACAGGGACAACACTACTGCCGTCGGATGGAGTGCAGACAGTGCACAGAGGGGACTGCACAGGGGGGTCGCAGCCCTCCCTGTCCACAACTCCTGCGATATATGAGGGGCGCGCCCGCTGAGCAACGCTGGTTGCGTTTTGATGGCACGCTGCATTTTACGCAGGGGGTCCCTTCAACAACGAGAATTGCTTCTAGTATCAAGGACCGCCTCTTGAGAAGCGGCATTTGATGGCCCATTCTTTGTTGATCCAGTGCCGACTGCGGGAGAAACGTCATATTTCTTCTCTTTACCCAGAGACATTTCACACAGATGTATCACTGAGTCATTCAAACAATTGCTGTGTTGGCCTGCTTGCCTTCTCCCTGGCGGTGCGCATGTTTGTTTTTGGTGTTGGGACCCCCTGATTGTACGTGGGACATATGGGCTCAACACATTTGCAGGCACGGGTTTGGAACCCCCCTTTAGCCCCCGAAGGAACTCTGGGCTATTGCACGGGTGCACAAGAGGCAGTCAGTACAAAGCGCAGAAATGCCATGGACAGGCATCTAATGGCCTGCTTCGTCGACCCGCGCACAGTTTTACACACACTGTGCACAATCTGCAGCCACGGTGCATACACCGGTACCCGTGTGGGGGGCGTTTCTGCACAGCACGCGCGCAGCATGGGCACAGCGCCGATCACACAGATCTAGACGGCGATCCGGCACTTTCAGTGTGAAACACGGCTTTATCTGAGGGTTTGGACTTGAGTAGGAATCTGAGCAGTCATGTGTCTGGGACCACGGCAGTGACTGCGGTCACCTTGGCCATCGGGGGAAACGGGTCCAAAATAGCCTACTTTTCGCACAGCGCACGGTGCGCCCCCACATTCCGCTTTCTGGGAGGCGATTGTAATACGTACAGGGGTTTTTGTGCAAAAATTCCAACCACCCTGTTTGAAGGCCAATGGGGCCTATATATTGGCAATAACCCCATTTTGGGCCCCACAAAAAAGCAATCTAAATGGGATAAGGCCAATTACAAACCATGGGGCAATTGTTTTCAACCCTTAGGGAGGGGAGAATCCAACTTGGGAGACGGTCATCACTCATTGCCTTCGCGGTTTCTTTTTGCACAAGTTCCAACTACCCTGTGTGGCACAGTGCATTGCACATCATGAGCATTACGCGCAATTGCCGACCGTCCTTCCCAGGAGCATTCTACTGGCCCCACACGACCCCGTACATGTGCTGAGGGGGCATGCATACCTGGGTCCCATTCCCATGATGGTAATCGAAGTCCACAATCAAGGCCCTCCTAACGTCATGCACCGCAAGGGCATGCGCACATGCAATCGCCACGTTATTGAACACGCAGAACCCCATCCCCCGGCCCGGCTCTGCGTGGTGCCCCGGCGGTCGCACGCACGCAAAGGCGTTCTTCGCACGCCCCTGCATGATCAAGTCAACGCCATCCACCGCAGCACCGGCAGCCCGCAACGCCGCACGCCAGGAATCGCGGCACACCAGAGTGTCGCCGGTGCGCAGGGCCCCAGCGTCCCCTTTGATGTCCTCCTCCACCGCATCCAGATACCCTTCCGTGTGCACACGCGTGATCGCCTCTCGGGAGGCGAGGGCAGGGGAGTGGTGCAGCAGGTGCCCCCACACAGTCCCCGTGCCATACCGTTCCCTCCTCAGCCGGTCGTGGATACAGCTCAGCCGGAGAGGGGACTCCGGGTGGCCCGGCTCAGGGTCATGAAGGGCAAAGTCTCCGTGGGAGATAAAGGCTGTAGGCAGGCGAGAGGCACTGCTGGTGAAGCAGGCTCTCTTCAGGATACATGGGAGGAGGGCGGTGGGGGCACTGCGCCACGGTGGCATCATGGTAATGGCTCCAATTGGTACGCCAGCAGCCTCACATGCTGTTTGAACTCTGATGCAGAATGCCATGAAATGGGTCTCTATTCTTACCGAATTGTCCCTCCAGTCCCCTCCCCGCACGCGCCCCCCCCCCCCAATTCTCTGCACCTCTTGCGCCCTCCTGCAGACTACCGACCAGTCCGTAGAGGACTAGTTCCAATGCCTGCCTCACACACTACTTCTAGGCAAGTGTTTTAAAAATTAGTCCCATTTACCATTGGTATGCGCATAAAAAAATTGTGTTGGTACTGTAATAGACCTGGTAACCATCTGGGCTTAGGGGATAGGGGGCTGAATCCTGTGCCGACATTTTGGGTTGCATCTGGACAAAAGTCCTTGGACTCCAAGAATGGTAACATTTATTGGTGTTTGCTGCGCACTCCGTGATGAAACTGGTGATGACTGAAACGGCTTGTCATTTTCTGGACTTGAGCTGGGTACTCCAGGACCTAAGGCTCCACCAGCTGGCAGAGAGGCAAGGGGTCCCAGGGCCACCCTGTGTGCATGCGTGCATGTCTGTGTGCTGGCCCGTGTGCACACATGTCGGTCTTCAAAATTTTCAGTTGGTCGCAAAACGCCATTTGCACTGGGGACATGCCCAATGACTGTCAATTCCACAGCTTGTCGTCAGCCCGCGAGTAGAAAATAAAACAATGGAGTGCCATCGCAGTAAATCCTGTAGCTGCAGGGATATTAAATTTGCTTCCGCGTGCCCATCCATCCCCTGGGTGGGGGCTTGTGCACAATTGCCTGTAGGATGCCATGACACTGTTGACCCACGCGTTCCAGCCTGCTGTTGCCAACAGAGCTCTCAGCCAAGGCCGTCATATCGCAGATCGCTCTTTGTCCAATGCTCCCCAACAAGTGCTAAGTAGTGAGAAATTCGTGTTGACCCAAAAAATCCTTTTTCCAGCCCAGTATCCCCCATCCCCCAATATTGGGGGGGGGGGGCACCACTGACCCACCGCTCCGACTCCCCAGCAGTGTTGCACCATCTGAGCACAGGGGGTGGTGCCTCGGGGCACACAACACCTTCTGGTGCCGACCTGGATGCAGCACGGCAATACTCGCTACCACGGGTACTGCAATGGTTTCGGGAACACGCAACGATCCCTCATCATCAACAGCAGGGCCACCCTCTTTGGGAGTCACAAAATAGCAGTAATTCTGGGCAACCTAAAGGTACCTCCAACTATTTGTCGACCAAAGTGGCCAACACCAACAGGAACAAGAGTTCTAGGCCCCTAATTGGTATCGGCCTTACGCTTCCATCCTAGCCGCGTTTTAGTGTGAAGAAGCAACCTGCGAAGCTACCAAAGTCTAACATCTGAATGCTTGCTCCCACAGGGTGTGCCAAGCAAAGCCGAGGGTACTCCAAGACTACGCCGATGCCTTTGGCTTTCTCCGCTCCAAGAATTGATCTCTCTGAACCCTTGGGGGGGGGGGGGGGGCGACCCCTTGGTTGTGGACGCCAACCAACCCCCCAACTAACTGTTGGCCGGAGGCCCCTTGGGGGGGGCGCGGGGGCATTGGAGGGGAGGTGAAGGGAGGGGCGATGGGGGGGGGCGGGCTCCGGGAGGGTCGGTCGGGCCATACGCAGATCACAAAGCGCTCCACACATGCACGTCCTGGTATGCATATGCAGCAATGTTCAGCAGTTCCACAACTTGTGGCCAGGGCCACTGAATCGCTATGCTACACATTCGATTGCTGTCGCTTATGTACATATGGGCCTTATTTTGTCAACCCCGGGAGGTTTGCATGGTACAAGACGGGAAAGGCGCATAACTGGTTCATTAACTTGCCTGTGGCTGACCCCAGTTGGTCAAATAATTGCTGCGCCATGTGACCGTAGCAGAAGAGTGAGCTCAAGGCTCATAGAAGGAAGGGAGAGGGGGGACATCACTGTGATGCCCGGAGTCTAGCGTGCCAAAGCTAGGCTCTGTGCTTGGTGAACATGATTGGCATTGCCTGCGCTTGGCCGGCCGCGCCATGGGCAGCAGCCCAAGCAGTCTACACGTTCCAAGAGAATTGGTGGAATCTGATTCAGTGTCGCTTGAGGACCATGCATGCGAGACGGTTGTGGCTATGATGGCTGTATCTATTGATTGCCTGTCTACAGATCTAAACGCTGAACGGGTATGTTTGTGTGGTAGGGAGCCACAACTAGACTGACTCTCTGGAAGGGGGGGCATCCGCAGACTAAGGTAGCCGCTACTTGAGTGGTAGCGCATCCGGTTTGACCCCTATTGCCGCCGCGCGACGGACGAGACCTCCCCTCGATCCCTTCGAGTACCGGTGGCGGCGCGCGCTGCTATAGGTGTGTGGTACCGTGACGTGTTTTTGCTTGGCTCAATCATGGTCGGTAACAGATACTGGATGCCCCCGCCCAGGCAATTCCAGCCAATGTTCCATGAGTTCCGCACACAATCAAACTGCTATGCTACATCCAGACAGAAAGTAAGCTACAGCCTGTTATGTACAGCATAAAACGTGTGGTACCAGGCAAAATGTCTGCACTTGTCAGAAGGCAGGCTATGCAGACAGCACCAGACAAGCAGGGAGAAGCCATAACCTATTCACGGCCGTCATCCCTGAGCACCTGTTGAAACCATAAAAGTGAAAGATGAGACAAAAGGTAAACAAAGTGGCCAACGGGAGGGAGATATCTATGGACGATGTCGCCACACCCACCAGTTACGAGCCCCACGATTCGAACCTACCCCCGGGAACCCAGGGCGGGGTGACTGTCCACTACAGTGCCACGACGATGGCTTATTTCACACGCCCATCTGCTTACACCCACGTGTGATCCGTTAGAGGGTGTGTCACGTCCACGAAAAGTGAGAGCGGGGCCGTCGGCGCCATTACCTCCACGGTGGGCATCGAACCTACGCCCTCCGGGACGAAGCCCCCGTGCACTTCCATTATGCTACGCTACCGATGTGGTATAAAACCCGAAACCAAGACCACCGGTTGATAATGAAGCAAAACACTACCGGTGCCAAGTGTATGCCCTCTTCCGATAGACCAAGAACAACAACTGTTCATGGGGCGGCCGGCGCCGTCGCCTCCACGGTTCGCGACGGCCCGCGATGACGGAGCGCACTGCAGGCCGGGCCCCCGTGCACTTTCAGGTATGCTCATATCGCCATGCACATGTGCCTTAAACACTGCCTAGATATTTAGCTTGCAAAAAGGTGACTCGTGAATGGACCGTTCAGTGGATCCATATCCTCCTCGGGGTTCGAACCAGCCCCCGTGGGATTGGGGACGAGTGCACTACCAACTACACCAAGTGTTCTATGTACCCCTATGACAGGGAGGGGCCGTACCACTCACCGTGGATTTAGTAGGAAAGGCAAGATGCAGAGGCCATAAGCATTATTCGCTGCACGAGGTCGAGGGGCTGCGGCCGGCGTCTCTATGGCAAAACAAGTTTCGTGCTAGGGGGCGGGGTTGTCTCCCCGAGGGAGTCCCCCTCTCACTGCAGGAGTTTTTGCTTGTTGGGGGGGGGGGGGGGCAGAACAGGAAAACAGACGAGACCTCCACCCGATCCACCGGCAGTACCGGCGGTGGCGCGTGTTAATGTAAGGGCAGGTCCCAACGATGCCCACTGGAAAGCTCTAGGTGCAAGGGAACTAGGAATCAAACCCCCGCTCATGACGACTGAAGACTACTATGCTCTCCGCTGGGCCGTCTATGTCTCTTACCATCCGCACAATGAGACCTGTAGCGGAAGAGTGAGATCAAGGCTCAAAAGAGGATGGGAGAGAGGGGACATCACTGTGGTGCCCAGAGTCCAGCGTGTCAGAGCTGGCCTCTGTGCTTGGTGAATGTGATCGGCATCGCCTACGCTTGTCTGGTTGCACCATTGGCGAGAGCCCAAGTAGTCTACACGTTTCAAGATAATTGTTGGAATCTGATTCAGTGTCGCTTGAGGACCACGCGTGCGAGACGGTTGTAGCCGTAATGGTCGAATTTGTTGACTGCCTGTCTAAAGAGCTCATCGAAGAATGGGAATGACCGTGTGGTAGAGAGCCACGATTGGACTGCCTGTGACTCATATGTTCATCGCTAGATACCTCATCCAAAAACAGTGCTTGGGGTTGCAGCTCAGGAGGATGGTCGTCCTGGTCGTTACGGATCAGGCCTGCCATGCCTAGAGTAAAGAGGTTTCGGGCCGGTTGTCCAGAGGGGTATGATTGCTCAAGGCTCCAAATGGTCTACTGGTGGTCATCCATCACCAGATGGATCTCCCTGAGACAACAAGACATCATGGCCAAGGGAACCTCCATACAAGAAGTTAGCGCCACACAGTACAAATACATTGACGCCGTGTGAGTCCTACGGAGTACAGCGAGTGTGGGTTTTTCCCAACCAAGTGGCGGACACTAATGCGCATGCACCGTGCCAACCTCCACATCAGTAGGGCCTCCTGAATTCTTGTGGGTGACTGCGTGGTTCAAGATACATCTCCGCTCCACAGTTGTGTGTGTGTTTGTATGTGTGTCTGTGTGTGTGTCAGAGGGGGTTTTGGCATGACGCCATGGTGTGATGATCTCGTCTGCAGCTGGCGGCGCCTACTGGCCGATCGCCATTCGCTACCCTTCCCTTGGACCCTTTCCCTCCGTGTCGGAGAGGGGGTGCCCCCATCATTCCCGTGTTCAGTGAGTTGTGTGTGGCCCACGCCTTGGAATGGTGGTAGGAGAAGGGCGTACACAATACACAGCAACAGAGAGCAACCCCATGTCCTTTGTGCCCCGGGGCAAAAAAATGTTGCTCGACTGCGGACCCCAGGCATGTGTGATATGGTCGCAATTTGAAAGGAAAGAGGGAACCAGAAAGAAAAACAGGAAGAATGGTCAAGAGAAAGGCAGTTGCAAGCCCGCCCCAGAAATTGCCCTCACCCTCCCTCCCGCCCTGTTCTTCATGCCTTTTCTTTGTGACACGGGCGAAGCCAACAGTTCAGCACCTCCACTCCACCCTCCATACCTGTTGCCCAATTTCCAGGTTTCACACCTGGCCAAAAATCCGGTGGTCATAGCACCTAACACAAAGCTGCCGAAAAGCTGAAGCCCAGCAATGAGGCATCCAGTCCCAGTTGCGGGGTCTCCAGTGACCAGAGCAATGGCCGCCTTGGTGGTGATCCCCGTCACGTGACTGGGGGTCTGTTCCAGAACACTCAGCAGAGTGGCAGCATTCACGAACCCTGCGACTGCTGCCAGACTGGTCCCAATGAAAGCAATGACCCTGTACTCAATACCTTTCAGATTGTTGCCAGCCATACCGACCCATGTCTCCCTCTCCTGCAAAGCAAACAACAGGCATTGACTACCTGATTACCTGGCTGACATGAAAATGCCACCTGCCCTGGCAGCGCATGAAGTCAGATCATGTGGCTGCCCAAAAACCCCCAAACAAACGACTGTTGTCCCTCATGGGGGATTTCTGACTGTGCACTGGTGTAAGCCCCGTGGTGCTGGAAAGCCTGTTGATTGATCCCGACACACTTCTGATGTTTTGCAGTTTTCAAACGGATTGAGGGATGGATCGGACTGTTGAGTTTGGTCCTTTAAACATTCACAGTTCTGTCAGTGGAAACCCCACCCCCTTGCCCTGGAACATAACGCGTCATGTGTTTCCACAACATTGCAGCCTCTCCACAGTTCGGGCTTCGTCCTGATCGCATGGAATGCTGGGCAAAATAATTTCCATCTTTAAAAGTGACAGGAAGCCGAGGACCAGGGGAACCCTGATCAGCTCACCCCCCCCCACCCCCCATCCGGCGAGAAACCCAGGCGTCTTGCACCACATAGGTTCACACAGGAGACCAGACCACACACAGCACAGGCTGACGGTGGGGTGCGGTAGCATCCGAGCGACAACGAGCTCCTATTGGACGAAAGATGGACCCTTCAGAAACATGCGATGGGTTTGATCTCTTGTGTTGGATCCAGATTCAGGTTCTGCAATGGTCTTGCAATGGAGTCTCATGTAGGTGGGCAGGTCAACCCACGCCCAACCTCAGCATTCTGCCTTGAACATAAAGGAGACTTCCAAGTTTGCAACGTTGGGGGACCATCACTTCTCCACCCATGACTGGGTTGCAGGGCAGTTTGCGGGGCCCAAAAGGGCTGTTTTGGGGCACAAAATGCTATCACTGTGTGCACAGCCCCGAGTCTATTGCTAGCAATGGTGTTACTGCCTGCTCCCCACAATTCAGCTGGGGCCACTCTTCTTGCTGGGAAGTGCCTCGGGGTCAGTGCTGCATGCTGATTTGGCAAGAAGTTCCATCATTGATGGGACAGCATTAAACCACCCTGCGCTTCATGTGGGTGCCATCACACGTGGGTGAGGTGGGGACTGAAGGAGCAAAAGGCAGGCGGAGTTAGAGAAGCAGATGCATCCACCGAATCAGTGGCCACATGAGAAGCGAGCCCTCGCAGCCCCGCCAGAGGCATCTCCAACCCGACCTCTCCAGTTTCAGGACCCATTCGGTCAGCCCCTTAAATGCCCAATCTGAATCCACCACCACCAACAACAGTCCATCTACACTTTTGTGCCTTGCCGCATGCAGCACTGCCCGCAGCTCGCAGCCGGCTCTCTTATTTGTCTGCTACTCGCCTAGCGGCACATATCAAGACTCGAACTAGGACCGAGCTGGGTCCTAGTCTTGCTTAACGCATTGGAGATCACCGTTGAACAAAGACCGCATGCTTTAGAGATATGCCTCCACGGTCAGGACGATCGTCCTGAAACACAGATCAAAAACGGCTCATTTTCACCTCCAAAATCACCACCGTGTGGCATCACAGCATGGTACATGCCGTATTGAACACCCATTTGCCATCATTTGATAGCCCGATCGCCATGGAAGAACAACGGCCCTCATTGCAAACGCCCACTTGACACACCGGCGATCGTCCTGAGTTTTCAGGACGATCGTCTTGAAAACAGCCCAAAAACGGCCGTTTTTGGGCACTGAATCGGCCGTAGAACGGGCTAGACGGCTCGAAACGGCACAAAACTTGTTTGTGGTGATGCGCCTTGGCTCCCCGGTCGTTTTGAGCTACTTGGATGCCGGTTTTGAGCCCTGGTGTGGTCGCAAGGACTTTTTAACCGTCTGCTGCTGCTGCTGCTTGCTGCTTGCTGCTTGCTAAAACGTGTAGCTCATCCTTGGACCCTACAAGGTGGTGTAAAACCTCGACAGGGTAAACCCAGCTCGGTAATCAAGACTCGAACTAGGACCGAGCTGGGTCCTAGTCTTGCTTAAGGCATTGGAAATCACCGTGGAGGAAACACTGCCTGCTTTGGAGATGTGCCTCCACGGTCAGGACGATCGTCCTGAAACACGGCTCAAAAACGGCTCATTTTCACCTCAAAATGGACCGCCGCATGGCACCACGGCATGGTACATGCCTCATTGAACACCCATTTGCATTCCTTTGAGAGCCCAATCGCTATGAAAGAACAATGGCCCTCATTGGAAAGACCTACTTGGCACACCGGCGATCGTCCTGAACTTTCAGGACGATCGTCTTGAAAACAGCCCAAAAACGGCCATTTTTGGGCCTTCAGTTCCTACCTTGATGGTCACCCGCGTTCCATTAATCAAGACTCGAACTAGGACCGAGCTGGGTCCTAGTCCTGCGTAACGCATTGGAGATCACCGGTGAAGAAAGACCGCTTGCTTTGCAGATGTGCCTCCACGGTCAGGACGATCGTCCTGAAACACGGCTCAAAAACGGCTCATTTTCACCTCAAAATGGACCACCGTGTGGCACCACGGCATGGTACATGCCGTATTGAACACCCATTTGCCATCATTTGATAGGCCAATCGCCATGGAAGAACAACGGCCCTCATTGCAAACGCCCACTTGACACACCGGCGATCGTCCTGAGTTTTCAGGACGATCGTCTTGAAAACAGCCCAAAAACGGCCGTTTTTGGGCACTGAATCGGCCGTAGAACGGGCTAGACGGCTCGAAATGCAACGAAACTTGTTTGCGGTGATGCGCCTTGGCTCCCCGGTCGTTTTGAGCTACTTGGATGCCGGTTCTGAGCCGCGGTGTGGTCGCAAGGACTTTTTAACCGCCTGCTGCTTGCTTGCTGCTGCTGCTGCTGCTGTTGCTGCTAAAACGTGTAGCTCACCCTTGGACTCTAAAAGGTGGTGTAAAACCTCGACAGGGTAAACCCAGCTCGGTAACCAACCATTGAGAACCCCCGCCTATCAATGACCAACTGGTTGCAGTTGGGCGCCAGCCATAGAGATGCTCGATGGAGGTGTCTCTCTAACATGCACATGAGAGTGTGCGCGTTTTGTTTTCACGCACAGCAGGAGAGCACACGTTGCACAGGCCCAGTCCGCATGAACATCAACGGCGAGTTCTCGGAAAGAAACGGTGTTTACCAAGGACATGATCTTGTGCAAAAGTTGGCAGTGCTAACTCGTTTTCGGATGCAATTGCACGTCCCCCGTGCAAAATTTGGATGTGCAAAGTTCAACCCGACAGTCCAATACCAATCTTCAACACGAAGAATGGTCACAGCACACCACAAGCTGCATGCAGGCAAGAAAACAGAAGAGTAATCACAACAAAATGTGCCGTCTTCGTGGTGACCCACTCATCAAGGCTGTTGTGGGAATCCAAAAGCAGCAGAAGTGCTGAATGGTGAATGGCGAGACAAGATGGGCCGGAACGTCTTGCAAGTGCTTGTTGGTCTTTTGGTGAAAAAGGACCCTCGATGGTAACCGAATAGATCGTGCGGGGGTCGGGAAACAATGTTTAGCGAAAGATCGGAATCCTTACGTCGTAGAATTGGTGGACAGTGCACCCTCTGGGTGCAAACCACAGGCACATTCCAACAAAATGAAGGTGAACACTTTTCCAGTCGGTCCGCAAGCCCTTCAACTGGATGATGATGCCATGTGAACTGGATGATGCTGAAGACCCGTGACGATGTGATGCAGACCCCACCCTACCACCATCATTGCGCCGTGCGGAGCAAGTCCATGGGCACGAAGATCCCATCGAGGGACACACCCACTGCGCCCATGCCATCAATCAAATGCTGCCATTTTCGCCTTCGGTGGGTCTTCCTCTACGACCGTAAGAAATCCCTGATGGTTTTGCTTGTCCATGTGGATGGCAACTGCACACAGGGCGGGTCACTAGATGTCCCTGAGTGTTGATTTGCTGTATCCTCCGAAGGGAGGCATTTTGGGTGCCCACCGTTGTCAATTCTTTCTGCGACATACTGTAACACCGCAGTCATGGTCTGTGATTGGACCTGTTTCAGTATTGGTTCTGGTGCTATTTTTCCCACAACAAGTGCCCAAGCCAAAAGCAGACCAATCACTCACTTCCACATGTGAGAACTCATCAGGGACGTGGATCCAATCGGCACTTCTTCCAAAGAATTTTACTGATGCAATATGACCACACATTCATTCGAGTCTTTGTTGACATGGTTACTGGGGGGGAAACAGCACCGACACCACGCCTGAGGCATCCTCTCTTGTAGCTTTGGTTTTGGTGAAAAACTCGTTCGTTGGGACTGCCTCGGTAAAACGGACGCGCAGATGGGAAAGGGGGCCGAGAAATCTGCTGGGTGTTATAGACAGGTGAAGAGAAACGTGACGACATGGTGCAGAATGTGATCATACGTTTTCTAGGTGTGTGATTGGTGAGAGTTGTGTTCAAGAGGATACGTATGGTGTCACGGGGGCCTGGCTGTCTCACGTGGTTGTGCATAAGCTGATGCGCAAGACCATATGGCTGGTGGGTGCAGGACACAAGTCGTGCGAGTGTGTCGGTGTGTTTAACAGGTCTTGTGCACAAATTGAGAAGCATGCCAAATGCGGTTGGTTGAGGTTGTGCTCAAGAGGCCAGGCATGGTGTCATGGGGGACTGGGTCTCTCACGTGGGTGCGCACAAGTCGACGCGCAAGACCATACGGCTGGCGGGTGACACAAGTGATGCGAGTGTGTCGGTGTGTCTACCAGGTCTTGTGCACAAATTGCCCAAAGGTCTGAAAGTGCCCATAATGGCATTTGAAAACCAATTCAAAACTCAATTCAATGAAAAACATCCAAGCCCAAAGCTCTAAATGTCGCAACTCATTTTTTGATTTAAAATATCCAAGCCCAAAACTCCAGCCAAATGTGGTAACAATTGCAGAACCCAACACAACAACAGAGTCCAACACAAAGACTGCCCAAAGAAACACCCCACGGTGCTATCAGACGGTCTGCACTCTGCAGGTCACAAAATCAGTCACAAACCTGAGGGTCAGTGTTTTTTAAGCCGCGCAACTGGATGTTGCCCCATGTGGAAGCGATAGCATGCAAGCCACAAGAATACTCCAGGCAAATGAACGTGAACACTATGCATAGGTCCGCAAGCCGTGCAACTGGATGATGCCCCATGTAGAAGCGATAGCATGTAAGCCACAAGAGGATGAACACGACCTACAATACAAGACATAGTGTTGTGCATTAGCAAAGCCACAATGATTGGGGCTGAATGATCCTTTTGCGATTGTTCAGCATAAAACCTCGAAAATAGAGAATAGGAAACCCTAACCAAAACCGAATGAATGAAAACCAGGATGCAACAATGGAAATTGGGGTGTCTGCGAACAGTGCACGTGTGCAACATTTGCCAGTCACGCATGCATCATGCCAGTGCCAAAAGCTCAGCATTGAAACCAATACTGAGAATCGATTTCGGAGACGTTTGGGTTCAAAGCTGAATTTGGCATCAGAAACTCCAACTACCGAGCAAACTTTATAAATTTGCAAAACCTGCATTTTTGCAAAGGCCTCCACCGCAGAATTTTTTTTTGCAATTTCTTTCAGCTTTGCGCCTAGAACTTTGATGGGCCAGCGAGAAATTCATTATTTTTTTGCGATTGTTGTTTTATTTGCATCTGCAAACAAAACCAGTGCATCTCAGTTGAAACGCCTAGGCGTACGAATGACAGAACTGTGAGGCCACAAATTAAATCAATACATCCCAATTGATTTGTCCAGGTACACAAATTTGAAAGTCAGCAAACAGGGTGGTCCTGGATTCAAAATTCAGCACACAGGGATCTCTTGGAGTCAAAATTCAGCAAAGATCCAATATACGAATGAAAGCACTGAAGCACAGCGGTGTACTGCAGTTTCCTGTGGGATCGCAGTAAAAAAAATGTTGCATGGTGAACATGGTGGAAATGGTGCTGAACACAAGGGAATGAAAACACACAAAAGGGGGGGCAGCCAAAAGTGTGGGACCTGCAAGGAGGAATACCCGTGACATGATGCGCAGAAGTGATCAATTTTTTGCGATTGTTTTGAATTGTGCGTCATCTTTTTGATTGTTGGGCAATAATTAACTTTTTTTCGTAATTATTTTTTTCATTCGTTAATTTGCTTTAATTTTCTTAAAGTTTCCTCGGTATGATTGCCAAACGGGGTGGATGCATCTGCATGTGGTGCACGTGCACGTGGGGTGCAAGAAGATGGTGAGCAAAACAGGCATGCGCCTGCATGGCGTAGGGTGACAAAGCTTTGCTTGACCGTGTGTTGCAAAAGAGGTCCAGTGTACTACTATCAAACTGGAACATGGCTGGACGTGGCTGCATGCCAGGTGGATGCGCTTGCATGCACATGGACGCGCCTGGATGCGGGTGCATGCCAGGTAGAAGAGAGTGTAGAAGAGAGTGGATAGGCCAACCACAAGACCACACAGAGCAAGACGAGCCAAAGCCGGACCACTATCAAACCAGAACACGACTGGATGTGGGTGCATGCAAGGCAGATGCGCTTGCATGCACGTGGATGCGGCTGGATGCAGGTGCAACATGCTCTTTGCAGTGGCTGCATCGGCCACAGAGGTGCAGTCGGCCTTGTTGGAACAGCCATTTTCGAAGAGCCAGGCCAGCCCATTCATCCGGGCGGACCAGCGTCCCTCCGCCGACAACATGGGCCAGCGCCACATGGCCGTCGGCAAGGTCACGATGCGGATTCCGGCCGCAGGTCAGCAGCTCCCATGCCGGACCCCTCGATTCGCCCGCTTCAGCCGCAGGTCACTGTACAGGTGGCCCTTGAACCCCTTTTTGTTGTGCTCGCCGGCGCATACGCTGCTTCTGTGAGGCAGGGGCTGTCCGAAGCGTAGGCTGCGGTCAGCGCGGTGCTGCCATTGTAAGGGCCAAAGGGAGCTGAGGCAGGCCCGCACATGGCCATGCCTCTGGCTTCCAAAGCATCCGCTGCTCTCGTTCAGTCAGCCACATGGCGGCTGTTGCGTCCGGCGCAAATGCCAGCGTCACGTGAGTGAAAAGCACATACACATACTCAGAGGGTGCAAAAGCTACAGAGAGCGGGGAAGAATGGGGGCCAATGTGTAGCCCTCATGAAATGGCTGTTGGTGTTGTATAGAGGCAAGGTGGAGTGCAGGACTGGACGAAGTGCAAGGGCATGACGGAGGATGAGTGCTTGGGGCAAACAGTAGCACAGGCGGGACCTATCTGAGCGCCATTCCTTTAGACTATCATTTACAGTTGTTTTTTTTTTTTTGACTCAGACTCACAAGTTCATCGTAAGTGCTCGGCCAGACGGGCCGGATCAGTAATGAAAGTGTAGGTACAACATATGTTATCCCGTGCGATTCCTGGGTCGCAAACCACCATTAGTGGTGGGACGTATATTTGAGACTCACCTGTTGTCTGTCACTCACTCATGCAGTATCAGAGACTGCCACGCCACTGAGGCATCGAAAAGAAAAAGGAGGATGACATGTGAAACATGACTGCTGTGGGAAAAAGTGGGGGGGGTCCAGTTCAGTGGCCTCCTGCACGTGGGCGTTTTAGACTATCATTTACAGTTATGACCCCGTTCCCTACTGTGAAGCAGCGCTCCTCCAGACAGCCCTCAGACCCCCCCCCTCTACTCCCCCCAAACTGACCTCGACCCGCAAGCAGGTCAGACAAAAGATATGGCACCAGAAACCGGTGATACAGGTTCAGCCTTTATGACTTCCCTAATTTTGCCAAACGGATTATGCACGCACATGCACTTCGCCTTGTGCACTTCACCGCAATCAACAACAATCAACCACAACTAAGCACACTCAACCACACTCAACCACAAACAAACCACAATACTCGTGGACAGGGCTCGGGATGAGGTTTCATGACTGGTCTGCACATTCGTTTGTGGCGCCCAGCCCACACCCACAACACCCACATGAGCTCACCACCCTCCTGGAGGTGCGTTGGGGCGTTGGTGCTTCATGATGTAGTGCAAAAGCTCCCGTCGGTCCGTGGGCAAGTTTGCGAATCCCCTATTTCCGGCTGAATGCATTGATGTGGTTTCTGTGTTTCCCTACCACAACACCACCACTAATGCATCAACAACTCTGGCTAATCTGTTCAGGGGAAAGGGCGACAGAAAAGGCGACAATCAACCCATCAACCCATCAATCTGTCAACGTACCAATCCACCTATCAATCTGTCAACGTACCAATCCACCTATCAATCTGTCAATGTACCAATCCACCTATCAACCGGTCAATCAACCGGTCAATAAACCTATCAACCCCCAGCCCCCCAAAAAACTCGTCTGCTGCATTTGCATGGAGGGGAGAACTACGTGGACAGCATAGGTTGTGAAGCAACGGTACACTGGGTAGAACATACAGGGCAAATGGCAACGATTCAGTGGCTGTGCACAACACCGAGATTCCGGACATGATATTCTGTGCTTGGGGACCCGTCTGTGACCTGTGAATGTGCTGATGCCAGCCGCGCGCCTTGGGACAAATAATCAGGTTTTTGAAAGCATGGAGTCCGTGTGCTTCTCACTGATATGCAGTTGGTTCCATGCGCCATGTGACTGTGCTAGCATTGAATGCATGTGTTTGGATGGATATATCAAGGACAAGCCTTGATCCCGATATTTCAAAGTTGGGTCTCACCATTTTAAGGCTCTGGCAGCAGTTCAACCTGTTTCAGCACTGGTACACGCTTTCAGTGCAAGATATTGAATGTCACATGCTGCATTCAGATCGCGCGCACAGCCGCTACAGCGTGCACTGCATGCGCACACTTTGATGTGCGAATATATGATCCAGAAGCCTCAGATTTAAACGATGCTGCCTGAGTGAACGACGTTTTTATTTTGCGCTGCTATTTTTTGCATTGCTAATGACGACTGTCAGTCGCTGCTGCAGATGATCTGGTTCGGTGAGTTTAGTTTATGTGGTTAGGTATACATGTTTAGTCGTACGGCCCTGTATGTTGTGCTACACAGAAGGCATTTGAATAATGCACGATCAGATCGCTCAATCAAGCTAGGTACATCCGTGGTGGCCAGCCCCAGCGATTGTTCATTCTATAGTTGCAGTCTTTGCACCATCACGCGGCCTACTGAGGGTACTCACCATGAAGCATTACTGATGGATTCTGCAGCCTGTGTACGCGTGTTTGGCCCGACCAGATTGTCCCAAATGTAAATTTCGTTTTTTTCCCATAATTATGGTCTCTTTGGTCTGGGGAGGGGGGATTTTGGGCGAGCCCCCCTGCCTTGGTTTTTAATTAGTCCAAAGACCAGCCCTGCCGGCAAAGTACAGTGTGCCATGGGTGAGTTTTGAATTCGCAAGGGCAACATGAAGCCTACGCGCCCGGCCCGGAGCATGCCCCTGTACAAGCTCTACTCCCTGGATATCCCTGTGCCTGAACCCTGCACCCCTGTCTGTGCAATACGCACAGGGCTTGCACATTCAGAAGCCAAGTGACCGAAGAGAGCTAAATGCGTCCCCGGCAGCTGATTGGCACACATGAGCACGCATGGGCAAAGCACTGGCAAACATTGGCCTGAGGTTTGGCAAACACCAACACACATTGGCGTTCTTTTGCAATTCTTTGGCACACGTTGGCGCACATTGGCACGTAAGAGTAGGTGGTTGCCATATGTAGGTACATGGTGGCATTCAATGGCAGGTGATCAGAACACCCCAGAATGCACCTGCACCTGATTGGCACACATTGGCATGCATGAGCAGGTAAGTGACACGTATCGCGCGGCATTCACAAGTGATTGGCAGGCATTAGCAATCGACTGCCTTCGACTGGAGACGGCTATGCCCTCAGCAACCTGCAACCGAAGAATGCTGTTCAGTTCCCCAAACTGAGGTGTGCCCCAGAACACAGTATGCGGCGGACGTTGATCCACCTGGTGTTTGGTCCACAGCCGTCCCCACCACCTGCAAGTGCAGACCATTGCAAGATGTATTTTTTTTGGGGGGGGGGGGTCAGACTAAGATGAGCTGGCGTAGCCTGCTCACTTCACAGTACTCAAGATAAACTCATGGAATCAAGGTTCAGAGGTCAGAGCTGTCCAATGCTACGATGATCCCACAATGGCCGTGGTAGCGGATCTGGCACGTAGTGAGGATTAGCTGAGTCTGAAACCAGGTGATGCAGTGGGAGACTGCCACGCCCGTAGGCTTCAGTAGTGTGCACGAGGCGCGTAAAGACCGTAGGCTGAAAAAGACAGCGGGATGAAGACTGAAGGCTGAAATGAATCAGCGGGTTGCATCTCATACACTATCAGCACCAGAGAGGGAGGGGGATGGCATTCAGGTAACAGTTGGTGGCTATTCGCTTGGGACAGGGAACACGGCTGTCCCCATTCCAGTTGAGTGGCTTGCAATGGTGCAGACCATTGCAAGACGCATTTGAACGGTCACGTTCCGGTTCGAAGGGACTGGCTGGGGTTCTCGCAAGAAACCCCTTCCGCGGGGGCAGCCAAGGCAGGCCCCCCCCCCCCCAGTGTCATGCCTGAAACACGGGCACGGCGTCGGGGTTCAGCGCGGCGGCAACTGCAGACATACCACCGGCGAAGACTGGAAGGTCAGGACTCAGGAAGGGGTCCCGCTGAACGGGGGGGGGGGGGGGGGAAGCGGTGAGGGGTGGGCCGGTGGAGCGCTGTGCAACTAAATGCACATCGAGCGTGCAAGCGACCACTGGAACGGGGCGTCCAGATCTTCCGATCCCCCGGGCTAAAGTAGGGCTGGCGGGATTTCCATTGCCACACCGGACGTCTGCGAAGCGAAAGTGCTCAAGGCAGTTATCAACTACACACCCGCATGACCTGCCCCTACACTTGTCCAGCCTAAGTCATCTCCGACGTTTCCTGGCATTCCGACAAACCCCAACCGCAAATGTAGTAGAACACCGGCACCGCCGGATGCCTGTCCAGCATCCTGCTTGGATGGTACCATACATGTTTGTGAAAGATGGGCCGCAAACCCTCGGAGGCTAAGTGTGTTGGAGGAGGGAGAGGGGGGGGGTGGTGACTTGTTTTGGAGTAACAGGGGATGGACATGCAAAAGTAAACCAGGGAGACCAGAGGAGTATCTCTCGGTCAGGGCATGCGCATGTGCTTCCCGATGAAGGCACCGGACCAGCAACACGCGGTCTGTGTGTCTGGGTGCGGCGGGGGCAGGGGGCGGCACTTAACTCATCATGTGAACCCCCGAGGGCAACAGAACCTCCCGCAAATGCACTATGAAAAGCTGCCCCGCATGACCCAGAGTGCTCACCACCCGGAGCTTGACCCCCGGGTACAGCAGCACCTCCTCCTCCGCCGCGTCAAACACCGAATACTTCGTGATGTCCACCGCCGAATGGACCTCGATGTTGAAGAGGGTGCCGGGGCCCTCGTACCCCAGAAAGCCGCCCCGCGTCAGGGCCTCCAGGCTCTTTGTTGCCGACGAGAACGCCCACCAGTAGACCTCCTTGTCCTTGGGGTACTGCGCCCGCAGGTCCAGCCCCTTGACCCCGCGCCACACGGTCCCCGTGAACTTGGGCAACTTGCCCCTGGCGTCATGCATCAGCTTCAGGTACGGCAAAAAGGGCTGCAGGGCCTGCCGGCGCTGATCCCGGAGCAGCTGGTTGAGCCGCGCGTAGAGCGGGCTCTCCATCGTGTACAGGACCAGGCTCCCGGCCTCATCGCCGTCCAGCCCGTGGGGGTCCCCTGCTTCCGCCACTTCGGCGCCCCTCTCAGTCGCGACGAACGCGTAGTGGACCATCTCGTCCAGGCCCATGGCCGCCACCGCATCCATCAGCGGGACCTTGGGGAGCTTGGCCAGCCCCGTGATGGGGCTCAGCATCTTCAGTGGTCTGCGTTCACGTCCGCAAACCGCACGGGCTGCTGCTGCGGATCCGCCTGGGAGAGTCAGGCCCACACACACACACACACACTCTCTCTCTCTCTCTCTCTCTCTCTCTCTCTCTCTCTCTGATGACGCAAAGCGACCAAATCGCGGCACAGCCGAAGCAACGCAGGCACTGCTCGTCAGTAGATTGTCGTCAGGCCGCTGACATTCAAAGAAAACTCATGACCATCGGCGACAAGGCGCCTTTCTGCAGGAAACAGGCGCACAGCCGCAGCCCCGAACTCCTGAACACACACACGCGCACACGCACACGCGCGCGTGCACACACACACACACACACACACACACACACACACACACTCGATGCGGAAACACACACACACTTAGTGAAGGGAACAAGAACCAACAGATAACCAATGCAGATACAAATGCACCGGGAGGCACTGTGGGTACAAGTCTCTGGCATCCTCATTAGAGGAGCAAAAATGTTGGCGCTCAGACACACACACACACACACACACACACACTTTGTGAGAGAAACCAACGAACCGACGACCAATGTGGACGGGCACAGGCAGGCAGTCACAAGGCCCTGGCTTCAAAACACCTCATCGGGCCAACAAAACAGGATCTGTGGGGTCCACAACAACACGCATCCCGTCCGGCACATGGCAGCACCATGTGCTGCTTGCTCACCGCATGCAACTCCAAACCTCCGAACTATGAGCGTGGGGCGGACGGTTATCAGGATCCTCGGCAGCGGGTTCTTGGCCCGGCATGCCCACAACGGGTGAGATGCGATGCTGCTCTGCCAAGGCCACGAGGTGCATACACTTGGAGTGCATGGAGCTATGACTCCGCGCACCAGCGAAATTCGAAGACCTCTGAGCCTTCAACTTCTCCTGATTCCAATAATCGGCGTCCCGTCGGTATTGCGGAAGCTGTTCTGCAAAATGACGACCTTGATCCTGCGCCTCCTGCTCCGCTTCAGCAGCAGCGACTTGCAGCCGTTCCCGGAGGGCATGCTCCAGCTCCTGGCGTTCCTGCCACAAGGACACCAACGGTCGAGGGAAAGGATTGGCAGGGACGTGTGGGTGTAGCACGGCTCGAAGTGACAGTGCCAGGGAAGCCGACGTGCAGTCCGAATCGTCCGCTGACACATCGTCAGGGGACGAACTGAGGGATGATCTGTTGCACTTGTGAGTCTCGGTGGGTGGGACGGCGCAGGCTGTGCTGCTCCATCGCGGTGGTCGGCGGGAGGCGTACGCCCCCACCCCCCGCGGACACAGCGGCCCCGTGCTGCGCCGGACTGCACTGCCGGGCTCCACACGGATGCCGGTCCAGAGAAATGGGGACACATGAGGCCCGGCAGCGCTGCCGGCAGCAGCCGGACTGTTCATATCCGGATATCCGCGCAGGAATGCACGCATCGCACCCCCCGAGGGAGAGGCAAACGGACAACAGAGGCAGCCCGGAGGGAGGGAGAGAGAGCGCAAGGTCAATGGAACCGGGAAACTGTCGTGATTCCGCGCAGAACGAACGGCAGCAAAAACAGGCGATCAGAGGCTCTTTGGCTTTTGGGGGGGGGGGGGGGACTCCAGAACACCGCAACGAATGCATGCATCTGCCCACCCACGCACACGCGCCACGCATCCCGTGAGCACCTGCAATGCCTCCTGAGCTTTCGCGGCGGCGGCCTGGCACCCCTGCCGCAGTCGCCCATAGACCTCCTCCTCCCGTTGCTGGTCCTTGTCCGTGTCCTCCAACTCCGCCATCCTCCCGCGGCACGCCGCGGCCTCTGCGTTGGCCTCCCTCAGCATTGCCTCCAGATCGGCCACGCGGGCCTCGACGCACTCCAGACGAGCTCGCGTCTCCGTGGAGTCCAGGGCGGTGGCCGCCCGCTGCTGCTGGCATTCCAATCGCGATCGTGCCGCGCGCGCGCTCTGCTGCTGCGCGGTGGCGACCAGCCCTTGCATGGCCTCGACGCCCTCGGCTCCGGCCCGCAGCATTGCCTCGACGCCCGGTGCTGCGTCGCGTGCCGCATCAATGCACTGCACGCGCAAATCAGCCGCCGCCACCACGAAGTCCAGGAGCGACATATCCTCGTCGGCGCGCGCCTTGGCAATGCGTGACACAGCCTGATGATGCATGAGCGGGGGGCGCACAGGTTTGGGTGGCGCGACACGGAACTGCCGCCACCAGCACAGCACGCCCCCCCGTGTGACAGTCCGTCGGGTGGCTGTTTCTTTACGGGGCCCCGGACAGTCGCCCGTTCTTCGCTTCGCATGTTGCGTCGGGTCGCTGCGTTCTGTCGGCCGCTGCGGCCGGTGCTCCTGCTGGTGCTCCCCCCGATGCTGTCTGGTGCCATGGAGGTGGCCCAGGGCGACAGGCATGAGAGGCGGCGTGAGAGGCATGGGGGGGGGGGGGGGGGATGGGAGGAAGAGGCCATGTTGGGGTACGGGCTGCGGAATGGGATGGGGTTTCTCGGGACTGGAACTCACACACAACCGATCGCAGCCGACAAGTAAATTGATAAAAGAGGCGGCAATGTGGGGGTTCCAGTGACGCACGCAGACGGGGTGCGGGGGTGCTGAGCACGGGTGCGAGGGTGGCGCACCTCCGTGAGGCGACTGTGCAGCTGGTCGCGTGCGCGCGAGGCTGCGGTGTCGAACGTGTTGTACTCCGACCGCAGCGCACGCGTTCTCGCCTGAAACTCATCGAATTCCGCGGAGACGGCCGGGGCATCCACCGCGGCCAGCGTGGCTTCCTCCATCGGATCCATCAGCAGCGGATCGGTGCGAATGCCAGCCCACAATCTCCGAATCGACTCTGGACAGAATGCGCAGCCTCGACAAAGGCGACCCCCCCCCCCCCCGAGCGTCATCGCTTTGTTGAGGATCGCTACGAAGGCTACGTGGGTGTGCTGGTTGGTATTTCCGGACAAACGGGCATGCGCGCGGATGGTGGGCGGGTTGTCCGCCCCACGGGTTGGTACAAAGGGGGCGGGTCGAACCATCACATGTTGGGGGGGGGGGGGGGGGGGGGTCGTCCCATCCGTGCAAAACGGGCGAGAAGCAGGCGTCTGGCACTGGCGCTGCCACGGCACGAACGGCGTGCCCGCTTCCCAGGAAACGCCCCTGAACGGAAAATCGCTGCCCCCGATCCCTGGCTGCCGCCCACTCGTTGCTGCGTTGCCCTGGCCGCCTCGTCATTGTGGGTGGCCCCCCAAAGGCACCAGCCATGCATCGCTGGAGCCCAGGCGGCGGTGCCCGGCCGAAACAGCAACCGGACCAGACCCGCTGGACACGGCAACGCAGCGGTGGATGGGGTATTCAGGCACCGCCCCGACGACACGTGCCAGGCACGGCATCGCAAAGCCCCCGCCCATCGCGGCGTGGGCCCAACGGCACAGCGGCGGCGTTTGCCCGGGCGAGGCCCCGTCGTGTCGCATTGGCGCGGTCGTAAAACAAAAAAGGGCAAACGGCCTTCAGTTTTGGGGACGCCGGGCACACGGGATGGCGGTGGAGTGTGCGGTCGCGTGCACTCGAGCACGACGAGAACACGCACCTGCCGTGGCCTTCTCCGCCGCCCCTTCCTCAGCGGCCTTCGTCTCGCCTGCACGACACGGGGGCGGCGGGTGTGGGTGCGCTTCCTCGTGTGCAATGTGCAGCTGCACGTCGTGCTCTGCCGTGCGGCGTAGTGATGTTGATCAGCCGCCGGGCCTGTGCCTGCCTGCGGTGCGGCATTCCGCAGGACGGCCCTGCGCAGGCACGAGTGGCGACATACACTCCTCGAGACCGGGCAGGCCACGTACGCGCGCCAGCGTATATGCAGACATACCCGATGCGGAGTCCCAGATCCGGACCGTGTTGTCAAACGATGCGGACACGATGTAGTCCCCGTTGGGCGCGATGGCGACCGCCAGGACGTGGTCTGAATGGCCTTGCAGAGTGCGGCGCAGTTGACCTGTGGAAGAGGTGTGTTGACGGCGGGCAAGCGGAGGGGGGTGCGTGGGGGGCCAGGGACAGGGACAGGGACAGGGACAGACCCCGCGGGGGCGCAGGCATTGGGGGGGAGGGGGTGGCGTTCGGCAATGGTTGGATCGAGGCGCGCCCCACGCCCACCTCCGCCCCGGCGCGCACGCGCAGACATACACAGACACGCACACGCGCACACTGCCAGACACGCCGCCTTGTTATTGAGCCCCTCCCTGATCAAACTTGTTTGGGACCCCCCCCCTGGCGCCCGGCCCCCGGCGCCCTTTTCAGTGCCCGCCCTCCCTATTCGAATTTGTTAGGCAGCCCCCCCTCCCTAGTCAAATTTGTTAGGTACCCCCCCACCCTATTCAAATTTGTTAGGTACCCCCCCCCCCTCCCTATTTAAAATTTGTTAGGTCCCCCCCCCTCCCTATTTAAATTGGTTAGGTACCCCCCCCTCCCTATTTAAATTTGTCAGGTACCCCCCCCCTCCCTATTTAAATTTGTTAGGTACCCCCCCCCTCCCTATTTAAATTTGTCAGGTACCCCCCCCCTCCCTATTCAAATTTGTTAGGTACCCCCCCCTCCCTATTTAATTTTGTTAGGTACCCCCCCTCCCTATTCAAATTTGTTAGGTACCCCCCCCTCCCTATTTAATTTTGTTAGGTACCCCCCCTCCCTATTCAAATTTGTTAGGTACCCCCCCCTCCCTATTCAAATTTGTCAGGTACCCCCCCCTCCCTATTTAATTTGTCAGGTACCCCCCCCTCCCTATTTAAATTTGTTGGGTGCCCCCCCTCCCTATTTAAATTTGTTAGGTAACCCCCCCTCCCTATTCAAAATTTGTTAGGTACCCCCCCCCTCCCTATTTAAATTTGTTAGGTACCCCCCCCCTCCCTATTTAAATTTGTTAGGTACCCCCCCGCTCCCTATTTAAATTTGTTAGCTACCCCCCCCTCCCTATTTAAATTTGTCAGGTACCCCCCCCCTCCCTATTCAAATTTGTTAGGTACCCCCCCCTCCCTATTTAATTTTGTTAGGTACCCCCCCTCCCTATTCAAATTTGTTAGGTACCCCCCCCTCCCTATTTAATTTTGTTAGGTACCCCCCCTCCCTATTCAAATTTGTTAGGTACCCCCCCCTCCCTATTCAAATTTGTCAGGTACCCCCCCCTCCCTATTTAATTTGTCAGGTACCCCCCCCTCCCTATTTAAATTTGTTGGGTGCCCCCCCTCCCTATTTAAATTTGTTAGGTAACCCCCCCTCCCTATTCAAAATTTGTTAGGTACCCCCCCCCTCCCTATTTAAATTTGTTAGGTACCCCCCCCCTCCCTATTTAAATTTGTTAGGTACCCCCCCGCTCCCTATTTAAATTTGTTAGCTACCCCCCCCTCCCTATTTAAATTTGTTAGGTAACCCCCCCTCCCTATTTAAATTTGTCAGGTACCCCCCCCCTCCCTATTTAAATTTGTTAGCTACCCCCCCTCCCTATTTAAATTTGTTAGGTAACCCGCCTCCCTATTTAAATTTGTCAGGTACCCCCCCCCTCCCTATTTAAATTTGTTAGACAACCCCCCATCCCTATTGAAATTTGTTAGGTAACCCCCCCTCCCTATTTAAATTTGTCAGGTACCCCCCCCCTCCCTATTCAAATTTGTTAGGTACCCCCCCCTCCCTATTTAATTTTGTTAGGTACCCCCCCCCTCCCCATTCGAATTTGTTAGGTAACCCCCCCTCCCTATTTAAATTTGTCAGGTACCCCCCCCTCCCTATTTGAATTTGTTAGGTAACCCCCCCTCCCTATTCAAATTTGTCAGGTACCCCCCCCCTCCCTATTTAAATTTGTTAGGTATCCCCCCCTCCCTATTCAAATTTGTTAGGTAACCCCCCCTCCCTATTTATATTTGTTAGGTACCCACCCCTCCCTATTGAAATTTGTCAGGTATCCCCCCCTCCCTATTTAAATTTGTTAGGTACCCCCCCGACTCCCTATTTAAACTTGTTAGGTATCCCCCCCTCCATATTGAAATTTGTTAGGTAACCCCCCCCTCCCTATTTGAATTTGTTAGGTAAGCCCCCTCCCTATTTGAATTTGTTAGGTAACCCCCCCTCCCTATTTCAGTTTGTCAGGTACCCCCCCCTCCCTACTCAAATTTGTTAGGTAACCGCCCCTTCCCTATTTAAAGTAGTCAGGTACCCCCCCCTGTCCATTTAAATCTGTTACGTACCCCCCCCCCTCCCTATTTAAATTTGTTAGGTACCCCCCCTCCCTATTTAAATTGTTAGGTACCCCCCCGTCTTCCCAATTCAAATTTGATAGGTACCCCCCCTGCCTATTCAAATTTGTCAGGTATCCCCCCCTCCCTACTCAAATTTGTTAGGTAACCCCCCCTCCCTATGTAAAGTAGTCAGGTACCCCCCCCCCCCCCCCCAGCTATTAAGTTTTTATGGGTACCCCCCCCCTGTCCCTGTTCAAATTTGTTAGATACCCCGCCCTCCCCATTTAAATTTGTCCCCCTACCTATTTAAATTTGTCAAGTACCAGCCCCACTCCCTATTTAAATTTGTTAGCTACCCCCCCTTCCCTGCTTAAATTTGTTTGGTAACCCCCCACCCTCTCTATTTAAATTTGTTAGGTACCCCCCCCGACTCCCTATTCAAATTTGTTAGGTACCCCCCCTTCCCTGCTTAAATTTGTTTGGTAACCCCCCCCTCCCTCTTTAAATTTGTTAGATACCCCCCACCCTCTCTATTTAAATTTGTTAGGTACCCCCCCCCGACTCCCTATTCAAATTTGTTAGGCACCCCCCCCCTCCCTATTTAAATTTGTTAGGTACCCCCCCTCCCTATTGAAAGTTGTCAGGTACCCCCCCCTCCCTATTTGAATTTGCTAGGTACCCCCCCCTCCCTATTTAAATTGGTTAGGTAACCCCCCCTCACTATTTAAATTAGTTAGGTACCCACCCCGCCCTATTGAAATTTGTCAGGTACCCCCCCCCCCTCCCTATTTAAATTTGTTAGGTACCCCCCCGACTCCCTATTCAAATTTGTTAGGTACACCCCCTCCCCATTGAAATTTGTTACGTACCCCCCCCTCCCTATTTAAATTTGTTAGGTAACCCCCGTCCCTATTTAAATTTGTTAGGTACCCCCCCCGTCTTCCCAATTCAAATTTGATAGGTACCCCCCCTGTCTATTCAAATTTGTTAGGTACCCCCCCCTCCCTACTCAAATTTGTGAGGGAATCCCCCCTTCCCTATTTAAAGTAGTCAGGTATCCCCCCCCCCAGCTATTAAGTTTTTATAGGTACCCCCCCTTTCCCTGTTCAAATTTGTTAGATACCCCGCCCTCCCCATTTAAATTTGTTAACTATGCCCCCCTACCTATTTAAATTTGTTAGGTACCAGCCCCACTCCCTATTTAAATTTTTTAGGTACCCCCCCTTCCCTACTTAAATTTGTTTGGTAACCCCCCCCTCCCTGTTGAAATTTGTTAGATACCCCCCCCCTCTATTTAAATTTGTTAGGTACCCCCCTGCCTCCCTATCCACATTTGTCAGGTACCCCCCCCCCTCCCTATTCAAATTTGTCAGGTACCCCCCCTCCCTATTCAACTTTGTTAGGCACCCCCCCTCCCTATTTGAACTTGTTAGGTCCCCCCCCCTTCCTATTCAAATGTGTTAGGAACCCCCACCTCCCCATCTCAATTTGTTAGATACCACCCCCTCCCTATTGAAAATTGTTTCGTAACCCCCCCCTCTCCCTATTTAAATTGGTTAGGTACCCCCCGCCTCTCTATTTAAATTTGTTAGGTACCACCCGCTCCCTATTGAAATTTGTTTGGTAACCCCCCCCTCTCCCTATTTAAATTTGTTAGGTAACACCTCTCTATTTAAATTTGTTAGGTACCCCCCCCTCCCTATTTGAATTTGTCAGGTACCACCCCCAGTCCCTATACAAATTTGTTAGGTACCCCCCAGTCCCTATTTAAAATTGTTAGGTACCACCCCCACTAGCTATCTAAATTGGTTAGGTACCCCCGCCCCTCCAGATTTAAATGTGTTAGGTACCCCCCAATCCCTATTTCAATTTGTTAAGTACGCCCCCCTCCCTATTCAAATTTGTTAGGTACCACCCCCACTCCCTATTCACATTTGTTAGGTACCCGCCCCTCCCTATTTAATTTTGTTAGGTAACCCCCCCTCCCTATTTGTATTTGTTAGGTAACACCCCCTCCCTATTAAATTTGTTAGGTAACCCCCCCCGCCTCCCTATCCAAATTTGTTAGGTACCCCCCCCCTCCCTATTTAAATTAGTTCGGTAACCCCCCCCCTCCCTGTTTAAATTTGTTAGGTAAACCCCGCTCCCTATTTAAATTTGTTAGGTATCCCCCCCTCCCTATTGAAATTTGTGAGGCACCCCCCCCTCCCTATTTAATTTGTTAGGTAACCTCCCCTCCCTATTTCAATTTGTTAGGTACCACCCCGACTCCCTATTCACATTTGTTAGGTACGCCCGCCTCCCCATTCAAATTTGTTAGGTAACCCCCCCCCCTCCCTATTGAAATTTGTTAGGCACCCCCCCCCCTTCCTATTTAAATTTGTCAGGTAACCCCCCCCTCCCTATTCAAATTTGTTAGGTAACCCCCCTCCCGATTTAAATTTGTTAGGTACCCCCCTCCCTATTGAAATTTGTTAGGTAACCCCCCTCCCTTTTTATATTTGTTAGCCACCCCCCCCCTTCCTATTTAAATTTGTTAGGCACCCCCCCTCCCTATTCAAAATTGTTCCGCACCCCCCCCCTCCCTATTCAAATTTGTTAGGCACCCCCCCCCACCCTATTCAAATTTGTTAGGCACCCCCCCCCCCCTTTCAAATTTGTTAGGCACCCCCCCCATCCCTGTTCAAATTCTATTGCCTTCGGCAAGGCACCTGGAAGAGGGGAGAGGGACAACCATTCTTGAGCTGCTGAGGCGGGAAAACTGCATAAGCAGGTTGTTCCTTGCGACCCCTTGGGAGCCACCACAACCCCTCAAACACCCAAATAGTGTGAAAAACACATAAAGGGGGGCTAAAACATAGATGGTCAAAGTATAAAACAAATCAGTTTCCGACATTCTATTGCTTTCGGCAAGTCCACCTCGCAGAGAATCTACGCCAAGCAATGCACACACAAGATAGGGAAAAAATGACATAAATACGGCCTAAAACATGCTTTACATACCTTGGATGGTCATTTTGGGTGATCACGGTATCAGAAAAATAAGTTTCGAAAACTTCGATTTTTGAGCTGCCCAGGGTGAAAAATTGCATAAGCAGCTTGTGTACCCATCCCTTGGGAGAACCCCCCCCCCCGTGCGCCCAATACCCAAATAGGGTGAAAAACACATAAATACGCCGTAAAACATGCTTTACATACCTTGGATGGTCATTTTAGGTGATAACAATATCATAAAAATAAGTTTCGAAAACTTCGATTTTTCAGCTGCCCAGGGTGAAAAGCTGCATAAGCAGCTTGTGTACCCATCCCTTGGGAGACCCCCCCCCCGTGTACCTAATACCCAAATAGGGTGAAAAACACGCAAATACGGCCTAAAACATGCTTTACATACCTTGGATGGTCATTTTAGGTGATCATGGTATCAAAAAAATAAGTTTTGAAAACTTCGGTTTTTGAGCTGCCCAGGGTGAAAAACTGCACAAGCAGGTTGTGGGCCGGTTCGGCAAGTCGACCTCGCAGACAATCTACCCCAAGCAACGCACACACAAAATAGGGTAAAAACTACATAAATACGGCATTCGTCTTTTTAGCGTCCGCTGGGATATGTACAGAGGCAGAGGGGCGGGGAGGTGGGCCGAGTCGAGTTCAGGCGCCCGTGGCCTCCCCTACAAGCCCCCCGCCTGTGCCCGCACGGCGGCAAGGAGGGACGAGCCGGAGGGGACTCTGTCTCTTCCGTGCTGGCCCTGCCGTGCTGCCGCCGCGGCGGCAGCGAGGACTGGGATGGCGAAGGTGCTGAGGGCGCGTCCGCCGTTGGGTCAGAGGAGCTCCCCCCGGCGGCGCCGGCCGCAGCGTGTGACGGGGGGGGGGGGGGCATGCGCAGAGCATGTCCACCACTGACATGGTGGCCTTCGGCTGAGGCCACCGCCAACCCTTGGGGGGGGATTGTCGCCGCGGCAACGCGCGGCGACCAAGGCCGCCGAGATGCGGCTGAAAATGTCAGGGGGCGACGCCGGCGGCTCGGCCGCCGGCGGTGGGGAGGCCTGCTCTTCTGGTTGGGGGGGGGGGGGGGGCGGTGCGGGCAGCGCCCCCGTGGATCTGGTGGAGGCGGAGGCGCCCGCCGGCAACGGCCCGGGGCCGCCGTCCCTCCCTGCCGTAGGTGGGGGGGAGAAAGGGTCAGCATCCCCCAAACCCGATCGCGGTGGCCCCTGATCTCCTGAGCCCTCCCGGTCAGCTAGGAGGTCAGGCGCCTGGCGCTTTGTGGGCCTGGGGTCGACTAGCCCCAATGCCGAGGAGGGGCTAAAACATGCTTTACGTATCTTGGATGGTCATTTAGGTGATCACAATGTCAAAAAAATAAGTTTCGAAAACTTCGATTTTTGAGCTGCCCAGGGTGAAAAACTGCATTAGCAGGTTGTGTACCAATCCCTTGGGAGACCCCCCCCCCCCCCCCCGCACCCAATACCCAAATACAGTGAAAAACACATGAATACGGCCTAAAACATGCTTTACATACCTTGGATGGTCACATTGTGTGGTCACAATATCAAAAAAAAAAAAAAAAGAGTTTTCGATTTTTGAGCTGCCCAGGGTGAAAAACTACATCAGCAGGTTGTGCACTGGCCCATTCAGTTCGCGCGATTTGGCACACACACAAGCCCGAGAGCCACGGGTCTCCCGGTCACTGGAGCACATTTCACACGTTTCGCGCCCACGTGAGCCCATCGTTGGATCGCCGCTGTAGTGCATTTGGGTGGCGTGCTGACCCCGTGGCTGCAGGGGCGTATGTTCGGAGTCTGTGCGGTGGTTCCAGAATATGTTCCAGTGGTTCCGGAACATATTCCTGTGGTTCCGGAATATATTCCGGTGCTTCCGGAATATGTTCCGGTCGTTCCGAAACATATTCCGGTGGTTCCGGAACATATTCCGGTGCTTTTGGAACATGTTCCGGTGCTTCCGGAATATGTTCCGGTGGTTCCGGAACATGTCCCGGTGCCTCCGGAACAGGTTCCGGTGGTTCCGGAACATATTCCGGTGGTTCTGGAATATATTCCGGTGCTTCCGGAATACGTTCCGGTAGTTCCGGAACATATTACAGCATTGTTTGACCGAGACCGCGCGCCTCGTTCAACGAGGTGCACGGGTGGGAGGGGGGGGGTTGGCGCTAACGAGGCGCACACGGGGGGGGGGGGGGGGGTTGGCGCTAACGAGGCGACGGGTGGGGGGGTTTGGCGCTAACGAGGCGCACGGGGAGGGGGGGGGGGGGGGTTGGCGCTAACGAGGCGCGCTTCCGCAACATGTTCCGGTGCTTCCGGAACATGTTCCGGTGCTTCCGGGATATATTCCGGTGCTTCCGGAATATGTTCCGGTGGTTCCGGAATGTATTCCGGTGCTTCCGGAATATGTTCCGGTCGTTCCGGAACATATTCCTCATGTAAGCCATTATTGGTGTCATTTCGCGTCTTTGGCACGGGTTGGGACCGGCCCTAAGCAAAACTAGAGACTGCAAAAAACGTCCTTCCGTATCCTAGTAGGCATATACTGTCACAACATCCCCACTCACACCCCTCAGAGTGGGTACCACGGGGTCACCGAAGTCGCCAAACCCGCCAACATACTAAAAATGGCGAAAAAGTGCACAAACCGCATTAGCGCTCGTCCCACTCCGCCCCATACAAACCCCATGGAGTCCGGACCCGGAAACACTTTTTCGGCTCAAAATCGAAAAAAAACCAAAAGATTCATGATTTTCGACCCCAAAAAAAGGCGGGGTCATTTTTTAATCCCCACCCCACCCCCCCACCCCCGCCCTCAAAACCTCAAAAAAGTGGGTTCAAGTGGGGGGGGGGGGGGGCGGGTTGGGGGGGTCCAGACCAAAAACTCATTGGGGGATGCATTTATTGGACAAAATAATGATCTTGCAAGGGGTTAAACAAACCATTCAACCCCTTGGGGTGGGGTACGCGAATAGGCCCAAAATAGCCCAAAATGGGGGGGTATGTGGTGTTTTCCCCGATATACGCCTGCCTGGCTGTGATCTAACAACCTTTGCGAGGTGATTCTATTGCCTTCGGCAAGTCCACCTCGCAGAGAATCTACGGCAAGCCACACACAAGCAAAAAAGGGTAAAAACTACGCAAATACGGCCTAAAACATGCTGGAGATATCTTGGATGGTCATTTTAGGTGATCACAATATGAAAAGAAAAAAAAACAAACTTCGATTTTTGAGTTGCCCAGGGTGAAAAGCTGCATTAGCAGGTTGTGTACCAATCCCTTGGGAGACCCCCCCCCCCCCCCGACCTAATACCCAAATAGGGTGAAAAACACGTAAATACGGCCTAAAACATGCTTTACATACCTTGGATGGTCATTTTAGGTGATCACGGTATGAAAAACGTTTTGGAGAACTTCGATTTTTGAGCTGCCCAGGGTGCAAAACTGCACAAGCAGGTTGTGTAACGGCCCATTCACTTGGCCATTATTGGTAGAAACAGCCATTTCGCGTCTTTGGCACCGGCATTGACCGCCCATGGGCAAAACGTCCTTCCGTATCCTAGTAGGCATATACTATATACTGTCATGACACCCCTCAGAGTGGGTACCACGGGGTCACTGAAGTCGCCAAAACCGCCAACATACTAAAAATGGCTAAAAAGTGCAGAAACTGCATCAGCGCTCGTCCCACTCCGCCCCATACAAACCCCATGGAGTCCGGACCCGGAAACCGTTTTTCGGCTCAAAATCGAAAAAAACCAAAAGATTCATGATTTTCGACCCAAAAAAGGGGGGGGGTCTTTTGTTCAACATTTTTGACCCCCCCCCCCACCCACCAACTAACAATTCGGCCCCTTGAGGTAGGGTACGCGAATAGCCCCAAAAAGGCCCAAAAGGGGGGGTATGTGGCATTTTATCCTATATATAAGCCTGCGTGTCTTTGATCTAACAACCTCTGCAAGGTGATTTCCATTTTTGAGCTGCTGAGGCAGGAAAACTACATGAGCAGGTTGTGCCCTAGACGCCTTGAGAGCCCCCCCCCCCCCAACACACACACACACACCCAAATAGGGCGAAAAAACATAAAGAGGGGCTAAAACATACTTTACATAAGACATTTGATCATTTTGGATGGTCAGAGTATCAAAGAAATCAGTTTCGGAAAGTTCGATTTTTGTTGGGGCTAGAAAACTGCATAAGCAGGTTATGCCCTAGACCCCTTGGGAGCCCCTTGGGATTGCTGCGCGGGGTGGCTGAGGGGCAAAGCAAGCACGTCAGCACGCGACAGCACAGAGAAAAGCTCGTCAGTGAAACATGTCCATAGGCGCCTTTCGCTGTGATACGGAGACAGTGTGTAAAGCAATGAATGTAATGCACATGTCCCTGATCACAACCCTATACCTAAGCCATGGTCATGTGGTGACGACCATTCTACACAGTGTGGCAGCGGTACACGGAGGTCAACGCTAAGCTATCACTGTGGACCCGCGATCTGTCCCTGTACTTGAGGGAATGGCACGGCCATTGGCTTTGCCACCTCCCGTCCGTGTCCCCGCGGGGCGAAGCTACGCATTTGTTTGAGGATGGGGTAATCATGGCACCAGACAGCGCAATGGGCATCACAACGGTGGGAAAAGGGTAGATGCCAGGAGGTGTAGGCACTATATTGCCAAACAGCATGGATACGCAACCATGTGGTGAGGTGTCTCATGATGCGTGACTTATCGCATGGCAAAAGGGGGAGAATGGAGCGACAGAAGGAAAGAGAGAGGGAGATGTCCCATGGGGTACGGCTTAGCACTCGCGGGATTGCACCTTGCAAAGCACGGTGAATGGCAGACTTAGGGTAGCTGCTGAGAAAAGACAGCTGAATCCAAGCAGCGAAGCTAAGGAGCATGCTGCTCCATGTATTTAAAAAGGGGAGAACATTTACAATGGAGCCTGTCATAATGTTCCTTACATGACGGTGGGAGGCGGACCATGGGCTCTGCATGGTGGGGCAGTATTTAAGGGACCAGGAGTCAGTGAGCCCGCTGGGTTGGGCATGTGTGGTAACTGCGCCACAACCTTCCCGTACGTTTATGTTGATGCCCATTGCTGTGGTGGAGGTGGACATGCAGGCCTGGGAGCCCCCCCCCCCCCCCCCCCCGCACCCAACAGGGGTGAAAACCATACAAAGAGGGTCTAAAACATGCTTTACATAGCATATTTCATTATTGTAAGTGGTTACAATATAAAAAAAAAATTGCGAAATTTTCCATTTTTTACGTGTGGAGAGTGGAAAATTGCTTGAGCAATTTGTGCGCACACCAAAGGCCATTGAACCACCTACAAATAGCAATTTTGAAGCTTTTGGGGGGCCCATGGCTCGGGCTAGATGGGCCCAGTGGCCACTACATGGGTCCCCGTGGGTGCTCAAGTACTGGTATTGTCACCAAATGATCACCCAAACCCATCCTAGGGGCAATAGAAAGGTTTCGTAAAAAGTGGAAATGTGAAAAACGTTCAAGTGTCACTAAACAGCCTATGCAACAGCAAATTCTTTTGCCTTCGGCAAGTCCACCTCGCAGAGAATCTACTCCAAGAACCACACACACAAAATAGGGAAAAGACGACATAAATACGGCCTAAAATATGCTTTACATACCTTGGATGGTCATCACGGTATCAGAACATCATCACAGTGATCACGGTATCAGAATAATAAGTTTCGAAAACTTGGATTTTTGAGCTGCGCAGGGTGAAAACCTGCATAAGCAGGTTGTGTACCCATCCCTTGGGAGCCCCCCCCCCCCCCGACCTCATACCCAAATAGGGTGAAAAACACATAAATACGGGTCAAAACATGCTTTACAAATCTTGGATGGTCATATTGTGTGGTCACAATATGATAAAAACAAGTTTCGAAAACTTCAATATTTGAGCTGCCCAGGGTGAAAAACTGCATAAGCAGGTTGTGTATCAATCCGTTGGGAGCCTCCCCCCCCCCCCGTGCGCCCAATGCCCAAATAGGGTGAAAAACACGTAAATAGGGCCTAAAGAATCCTTTACATAGCTTGGATGGTCATATTATGTGGTCACAATATCAAAATAATAAGTTTCGAAAACTTCGACTTTTGAGCTCTACAGGGTGAAAAACAGCATAAGCAGGTTGTGTACTGGCCCATTCACTAGGCCAGTATTGGTGGAAAAAGCCATTTCGCGTCTTTGGCACGGGTTGTGACCGGCTCTCAGCAAGACTAGAGGCCGCAAAAAAAGTCCTTCCGTATCCTAGTAGGCATATACTGTCACAAAATCCCCACTCACACCCCTCAGAGTGGGTACCACGGGGTCACCGAGGTCGCCAAAACCGCCAACATACCAAAAATGGCTGGAAAGTGCATAAACTACGCTCGTCCCACTCCGCCCCATACAAACCCGGGACCCGGAAACACTTTTTCGGCTCAAAATAAAAAAAACCAAAAGATTCATGATTTTCGACCCAAAAAAAAGCCCCCCACCCCCACCCCCCCCCTCCCTCAAACCCTCAAAAAAGTGGGTTTCAAGTGGGGAGGGTCTGGGGGGTCAGGACCAAAAACTCATTGGGGGATGCGTTTATTGGACAAAATAATGATTTTACAAGGGGTTAAACTAACAATTCAACCCCTTGGGGTGGGGTATGCGAATAGGCCCAAAAAGGCCCAAAATGGGCGGTATGTGGTGTTTTCCCCTATATACGCCTGCCTGGCTTTGATCTAACAACCTCTGCGAGGTGATTTTGGGGCTTTTGGAGGGCCCATGGCACGGGCTACATAGGCCTAGCGGCCACTACGTGGGTCCCCATGGGTGCTCAAGTACCCGTATTGTCACCAACTGATGACCCAAACCAATCCTAGGGGGAACGGAAGGGTTTCATGAAAACTCGAATTTCAAAACACTTTCACGTGCCACTAAACACCTATCCAGCATGAAAGCGGCTAAGTCCTCATTGGCACAGGGCCATATAGGGGGGGCCAACTGGGGTTACCTGGAGTTGGGACTTGAGACCCCCGCCATGGGTTAGGGGGTCCAAATACAAGAAAAAAGTTCTTCAGAACCCAGGTCCAAATACACACAGCGGCCACAATATGCAAAGAAGTTTTGACCCCCCCCACCACCCCCACACCCCCCCTCCAAAAAAGGGATACCCAGGTGCAGGGGAGTGCGGGGGTCAAAATCCAAAAATTCATTGGGGGGTCCTAAAATGATGATTTTACAGGGGGTTAGACGTTAGAAACCATACACTGGGGTATGCTACGCGAGCGGCCCCAAAAAACGGGGGGGGGTATACGACGCTCGCGCCTGCGCTTGATCTAACAACCTCTCTTCGAGGTGATTTGTTAGGCGCCCCCCCCCCCTCCGTATTCAAAATTGTTGGGCACCCCCCCCCCTATTCAAATTTGTTAGGTACCCCCCCCTCCCTATTTAAATTTGTTAGGTAGCTCCCCCTTCCTATTCAAATTAGTTAGCCCCCCCCCCCCTCCCTATTCAACTTTGTTAGGTACCCCCCCCTCCCGGCGGGCAAGTGGAGGGGGGTGCATGCGGACAGGGACAGGGACAGGGACAAGGACAGACAGCGTGGGGGCGCAGGGGTTTGGGAGGGGAGCGGGTAGTGTTCGGTGATGGTTGGATCGAAGCGCGCCCCACGCCCACCTCCGCACCGGCGCCAAAACGCAGACATACACATACACGCACACGCGCACACCGCCAGACACGCCTCCACGGTACGACAGCCCTGCGCAGGCACGAGTAGCGACGTACACTCCCTCGAAACCGAGACCGAGACCGGGCAGGCCACGTACGCACGCCGGCGTATATGCAGACATACCCGATGCGGAGTCCCAGATCCGGACCGTGTTGTCACACGATCCGGACACGATGTAGTCCCCGTGGGGCGCGATGGCGACCGCATAGACCGCGTTTGAATGACCTTGCAGAGTGCGGCGCAGTTGACCTGTGGAAGAGGTGTGCTGACGGTGGGCAAGCGGAGGGGGGTGCGTGGGGGGACAGGGACAGGGACAGGGACTGGGACAGACACCGCGGGGGCGCAGGGGTTGGGGGGGAGCGGGTAGCGTTCGGCAATGATTGGATCGAGGCGCGCCCCACGCCCACATCCGCCCTAGCGCGCACACGCAAACATACACAGACATGCACACGCGCACACCGCCAGACAGGCCGCCTTGTTATTGAGCCCCCCCTTGATCAAACTTGTTTGGTACCCCCCCCCCGGCGCCCTCCGCATTCGAATTTTTTGAGAACTCGCTATTCGAACTTCTTAGGCATAAGGGTACCCCCCCCCCTCCCTAATCAAATATGATCGGTAACCCCCCCTCCCTATTTGAATGTGTTCGGTGCCCCCCCCCCCCCCCCCCCCAGATAAATTTGTTGGGAAGCCCCCCCTGCCTATTCAAATTTGTTAGGTATCCCCCCCTCCCTATTTAAATGTGTTCGGTAACCCCCCCCTTCCTAATTAACTTTGTTAGGTGCCCCCCCCTCCCTATTCAACTTTGTTAGGTACCCCCCCCCCTCCCTATTCAAATTTGTCAGGTACCCCGCCCTCCCTATTCAACTGTGGTAGGTAACCCCCTCGCCTGATTCAAATTTGTTAGGTACCCCCTGCTCCCTATTTAATTGTGTTCCGTAACCCCCCCCCGCTCCCTATTTAAATGTGTTAGGTACCCCCTCCTCCCTTTTCAAATTTGTTAGGTACCCCACCCTGCCTAGTCAAGTTTGTTAGGGAGCCCCCTCGCCCTATTCAAATGTGTCCGGTATCCCCCCCTCCCTATTCAAATTTGTTAAGTACCCCCCCCCACCCTATTCAAATTTGTTAAGTAACCCCCCTTTCCCCATTCAAATATGTTATATACCCCCCCCCCTCCCTATTCAAATTTGTTAGGCACCCCCCCCTCCCCAATCAAATTTGTTAGGTACCCCCCCCCTCCCTATTTAAATTTGTTAGGTACCCCCCCGTCCCTATTCAAATTTGTTAGGTACCCCCCCCTCCCTATTGAAATTTGTTAGGTACCCCCTCCTCCCTATTTAAATTTGTTAGGTACCCCCCCCCCTCCCTATTCAAATTTGTTAGGTACCCCCCCCTCCCTATTTAAATTTGTTAGGCACCCCCCCCTCCCTATTCAAATTTGTTAGGTACCCCCCCTCCCTATTTAAATTTGTTAGGTACCCGCCCCCTATTCAAATTTGTTAGGTACCCCCCCCTCCCTATTTAAATTTGTTAGGTACCCCCACCTCTCTATTCAAATTTGTTAGGTACGCCCCCCCTTCCTATTAGACTTGTCAGGTACCCCACCCTCCCTAGTTAACTTTGGTAGGTCCCCGCCCTCCCTATTAAAATTTGTTAGGTACCCCCCCCTCCCTATTTAAAATTTTAGGCACCCTCGCCTCCCTATTCCAATTTGTTACGTACCCCTGCCCTCCCTATTAAAATTTGTTAGGTACGCCCCCCTCCCTATTTAAATTTGTTAGGCAACCCCGCCTTCCTATTCAAATTTGTTGAGTACCCCCCCTCCCTATTCAAAATTGTTGGGTACCCCCCCCTCCCTATTCCAAATTGTTTGGTACCCCCCCTCCTCCCTATTTGAATTTGTTAGGTACCCCCCCCCTCCCTATTGAATTTTGTTAGGCACCCCCCCCTCCATTTTCAAATTTGTTAGGTGCCCCCCCGCCTCGCTATTCAAATTTGTTATGTACCCCCGCCCTCCCTATTCAAAAATGATAGGTATCCCCCCCCTCCCTATTTGAATATGTTAGGCACCGCCCCCTCCCTATTCAAAATTGTTAGGTAACCCCCGCTCCCTATTTCAATTTGTTAGGTACCCCCCCCCTCCCTATTCAAAACTGTTAGGCACCCCCCTCCCTATTCAAAATTGTTAGGGACCCCCCCCTCCCGATTTAAATTTGTCAGGCACCCCCGCCCTCCCTTTTCAAAATTGTTAGGGACCCCCCCCCTCCCTATTTGAATTTGTTAGGTACCCCCCCGCGCGGTATTCAAAGTTGTTAGGTAGTACCCCCCCTCGCCCTATTCAAAATTGTTGGGTACCCCCCCCTCACCATTCAAATTTGTTAGGTACCCCCCTCCCTATTCAAAATTGTTAGGTACCCACCTCTCCCTATTCAACTTTGTTAGGTACCCCCCCACTCCCTATTCCAAATTCTTAGACACCCCCGCCCTCTCTGTTCAAAATTGTTAGGTACCCCCCCCTGCCTATTCAACTTTGTAAGGCACCCCCCCCCTCCCTATTCAAATTTGTTAGGTACCCCCCCTCCCTATTCAAATTTGTTACGTACCCTGGCCTGCCTATTGAAAATTGTTAGGTACCCCCCCTCCCTATTCAAAATTGTTAGGTACCCCCCCCACTATTCAAAAATGTTAAGTACCCCCCCCTGCCTATTCAAAATTGTTAGGTACCCCCCCTCCCTATTCAAATTTGTTAGGTACCCCCCCCTCCCTATTCAAATTTGTTAGGTAGCCCCCCACCTATTCAAATTTGTTTGGTACCCCCCCCTCCCTATTTAAATTTGTTAGGTACCCCCCACTCACCATTCAAATTTGTTTGGTACCCCCCCATCCCTATTCAAAATTGTTAGGTACCCCCCCCTCCCCATTCAAAATTGTTAGGTACCCCCCCCTCCCTATTTAAATTTGTTAGGTACCCCCCGCTCCCTATTCAACTTTGTTAGGTACCCCCCCCTCCCTATTCAAAATTGTTAGGTACCCCCGCTCCCTATTCAAATTTGTTAGGTACCCCCCCTCCCTATTCAAATTTGTTAGGTACCCCCCCTCCCTATGCAAATTTGTTAGGTACCCCCCTCCATATTGAAAATTGTTAGGCACCCCCCCCGTCCCTATTTAAATTTGTTAGGCACCCCCGCCCTCCCTATTCAAAATTGTTAGGTACCCCCCCCTCCCTATTTAAATTTGTTAGGCACCCCCCCCCCTCCCTATTCCAAATTGTTCGGCAACCCCCCCCTCCCTATTTAAATTTGTTAGGTACCCCCCCCCTCCCTATTCAAACCTGTTAGGTACCCCCGCCTCCCTGGTCAAATTTGTTAGGTACCCCCCTCCCTATTCAAAATTGTTAGGTAGCCCCCCCTCGATATTCAAATGTGTTAGGTACCCCCCCCCACCCTGTCCCAAATTGTTAGGTACCCCCCCCCCTCCCTAATCAAAATTTGTTAGGCAACCCCCTTCCTAATTAAATTTGTTAGGTACCCCCCCCATCCCTGTTTAAATTTGTTAGGTACCTCCCCCACCCTATTCAAAATTGTTAGGTACCCCCTCCTCCTTATTGAAATTTGTTAGGTCCCCTCCCTATTCAAATTTGTTACGAACCCCCCCCTCCCTATTGAAATTTGTTAGGTACCCCCCCCTCCCTATTCAAACCTGCTAGGTACCTCCCCCTCGATATTCAAATTTGTTAGGTACCCCCCCCCCTCCCTGTTCAAATTTGTTAGGTACCCCCCCCTTCCTATTTAATTTTGTTAGGGACCCCCTCCTTGTTATTCAACTTTGTTAGGCAACCCCCCCTCCCTATTCAAAATTGTTAGGTAACCCCCCCTCCCCATTGAAAATTCTATTGCCTTCGGCAAGGCACCTCGAAGAGGGGAGAGGGACAACCATTCTTGAGCTGCCGAGGCTAGGAAACTGCATAAGCAGGTTGTGCCCTAAACCCCTTGGGAGCCCGCCCCCCCCCCCAACAACAACAACAACCCAATAGTGTGAAAAACACATAAGGAGGGGCTAAAACATGCTTTACATACGATGTTTGATCATTTCGGATGGTCAAAATATCAAACAAATCAGTTTCAGAAACTTCCTATTTTGAGCTGCTGAGGTTGGAAAACTGCATAAGTAGGTTGCGCCCTAGACCCCTTCAGAGCCCCCCCCCCCCCCCCCAACACCCAAATAGTGTGAAAAACACATAAAGAGGGGCTAACATATGCTTTACAAAGAATATTTGATCATTTTGGATGGTCAAAGTATCAAAAAAATCAGTTTCGGGGAATTTTCATTTTTGAGCTGCCGAGGCCGGAAAACTGCATAAGCAGGTTGTGTGCCCTAGACCCCTTGGTACCCCCCCCCCCCACACCCAAATAGCGTGAAAAACACACAAAGAGGGTCCAAAACATTGTATACATAGCATATTTCATCATTGTAAGAGGTCAAAACATCAAAAAAAAATTGCAAAAATTTTCCATTTTTGACCTGTAGAGGGTGGAAAACTGCTTGTTTGTGCTCACACCAAATGCCATGGAACCACCTACAAACAGCAATTTTGAAGCTTTTGGGGGGCCCGTGGCACGGGCTACATAGGCCTAGCGGCCACAACGTGGGTCCCCATGGGTGCTCAAGTACCCGTATTGTCATCAAATCATCACCCAAACCCATCCCAGGGGCATCAAAAGGGTTTCGGAAAAAGGCGAATTTCGGAAATCTTGGAGGTGTCACTAAACAGCCTACACAACGGCAATTTCGGGGCTTTTGGAGGGGCCATGGCTCGGGCTATATGGGCTGGGCAACCACTACGTGGGTCCCCATGGGTGCTCGAGTACCTGTATTGTCACTAAATCATCACCCAAACCCATCCCAGGGGCAACAGAAGGATTTCCGAAAAAGTCGAATTTTTGGAAATCTTGCAGGTGTCGCTAAATAGCCTTATCCAGCGCGAAAACGGCAAAGTCCTCACTAGCAAGGGCCCATAGGGGGGGGCGACCGGGGGTACCTGGAGTTGGGACCCGGGACCCCCGCCATGGGTTAGGGGGTCCATGTACAAGAAAAAAGTTGCCCGGGACCTGGGTCCAAATCCACACACAACACCCAGAATACGCAAAGAAGTTTTGACCCCCCCCCCGACACCCCCGCCACCCCCCCAAAAAGGGGTACCCGGGTACGGGGGGCTAAAGGGGTCAAAAACGAAAAATTCATTGGGGGATCATTTTCTCTCCTAAAATGATGATTTTACAAGGGGTTGGACATCCGGTACCATACCTTGGGGTATCGTACGCGAATGACCCCAAAAAAGGGGGTATATGGCGCACGCACCTGCGCTTGATCTAACAGCCCTCTTCGAGGTGATTTGATAGGCACATCCCCTCCCTATTCAAAATTGTTAGGTACCCCCCCCTCCCTATTCAAAATTGTTAGGTACCCCCCCCCTCCGTATTGAAAATTGTTAGGTAACAGCCCCCCCCCCTCCCTATTCAATTTTGTTAGACACCCCGCCCTCCCTATTTATATTGGTACGTACCCCCGCCTCCCTATTCAAATTTGTTAGGCACCCCCCTCCCTAATCAAAATTGTTAGGTACCCCCCCTCCCTAATCAAAAATGTGGTACCCCCCCTCCCTATTCAAATTTTTAGGTACCCCCCCCTCCCTATTCAAATTTATTAGGTACCCCCCTCTCACTATTGAAAAAATTAGGTACCCCCCCCTCCCTATTCAAATTTGTTGCGAACGGCCCCCTTCCCCATTCAAATTTGTTAGGTACCCCCCGTCCCTATTCAAAATTGTTAGGTACCCCCCCCCTCCCTATTCAAAATTGTTAGGCACCCCCGCCTCACTATTCCAAATTCTTAGGTACTCCCCCTCCCTATTTTAATTAGTTAGGTACCCCCGCCTCCCTATTTAAATTTGTTAGGTAGCCCCCCCTCCCCATTCGAAATTGTGGTACCCCCGCCTCCCTATTTAAATTTGTTAGGTAGCCCCCCCTCCCCATTCGAAATTGTTAGGCACCCCCCCTCCCTATTCAAATTTGTTAGGTACCCCCCCTCCCTATTCAAATTTGTTACGTACCCCCCCCACCCCATTTAAAGTTGTTAGGTACCCCCCCTTCCCTATTCAAATTTGTTACGTAGCCCCCCCTCCCTTTTTCAAAATTACTAGGCACCCCCCCCTCCGTTATTCAAAATTAATAGGTGCCCCCCCCCTCCCTATTTTCATTTGTTAGGTACCTTGCCTCCCTATTCAAAATTGTTAGGCACCCCACCTCCCTATTCAAAATTGTTAGGTACCCCCCCCTCCCTATTGTAATTTGTTACGTATCTCCGCCTCCCTATTTAAATTTGTTAGGTAGCCCCCCCCTCCCTATTCAAAATTGTTAGGCACCCCCCCCTCCCTATTCAAAAGTATTAGGTAGCCCCCCCCTCCCTATTCGAAATTGTTAGGCACGCCCCCTCCCTATTCAAATTTGCTAGGTACCCCCCCTCGACATTCAAAATTGTTAGTCACCCCCCCGTCCCTATCTAAAATTGTTAGGTACCCCCCCCTCCCTATTCAAAATTGTTAGGCACCCCCCCCCCCTATTCAAAATTGTTAGGTACCCCCCCCTCCTTAGTGAATATTGTTAGGTACCCCCCCCTCCGTATTCAAAATTGTTAGGCACCCCCCCCCTCCCTATTCAAAATTGTTAGGCACCCCCCCCCCCCCTATTCAAAATTGTTAGGCACCCCCCCCCCTATTCAAAATTGTTAGGTACCCCCCCCTCCTTATTGAAAATTGTTAGGTACCCCCCCCTCCGTATTCAAAATTGTTAGGCACCCCCCCCCTCCCTATTCAAAATTGTTAGGTACCCCCCCCCTCCCTATTCAAAATTGTTAGGCACCCCCCCCCCCTATTCAAAATTGTTAGGTACCCCCCCCTCCTCATTGAAAATTGTTAGGTACCCCCCCCTCCGTATTCAAAATTGTTAGGCACCCCCCCCTTCCCTATTCAAAATTGATAGGTACCCCCCCCTCCCTATTGTAATTTGTTACGTACCTCTGCCTCCCTATTTAAATTTGTTAGGCACCCCCCCTCCCTATTCAAAATTGTTAGGCACCCCCCGCTCCCTATTCAAAACTATTAGGTAGCCCCCCCCTCCCTATTCGAAATTGTTAGGCACGCCCCCTCCCTATTCAAATTTGCTAGGTACCCCCCCCTCGATATTCAAAAAATTGTTAGTTACCCCCGGCCTCCCTATTTAAATTTCTTATGTACCCCCCCCCTCCCTATTCAAAATGGTTAGGCAACCCCCCCTCCCTTTTCAAAATGGATAGGTACCCCTCTCCTCCCTATTCAAAATTGTTATGTACCCCGCCCTCCCCATTCAAAATTGTTAGCTACCCCCCCCTCCCTATTCAAAATTGTTAGGCACCCCCCCACTCCTTATTCAAAATTGTTAGGTACCCCCCCCTCCCTATTTAAATTTGTTAGGTACCCCCCCCTCCCTATTTAAAGTTACTAGGTAGCCCCCCCTTCCTATTAGAAATTGTTAGGTACCCGGCCCTCCCTATTTTAATTTGTCAGGTAGCCCCCCCTCCCTATTCAAAATTGCTAGGCACCCCACCCCCTCCCTAATAAAATTGTTAGGTACCCCCCCTCCCTAATCAAAACTGTTAGGTACCCCCCCTCCCTATTCAAATTTTTTAGGTACCCCCCCCTCCCTATTCAAATTTATTAGGTACCCCCCTCTCACTATTTAAAATCATTAGGTACCCCCCCCCTCCCTATTCAAATTTGTTGCGAACGGCCCCCTTCCCCATTCAAATTTGTTAGGTACCCCCCGTCCCTATTCAAAATTGTTAGGTACCCCCCCCCCTCCCTATTCAAAATTGTTAGGCACCCCCGCCTCACTATTCCAAATTCTTAGGTACTCCCCCTCCCTATTTTAATTAGTTAGGTATCCCCGCCTCCCTATTTAAATTTGTTAGGTAGCCCCCCCTCCCCATTCGAAATTGTTAGGCACCCCCCCTCCCTATTCAAATTTGTTAGGTACCCCCCCCTCCCTATTCAAATTTGTTACGTACCCCCCCCCACCCCATTTAAAGTTGTTAGGTACCCCCCCCTCCCTATTCAAATTTGTTACGTAGCCCCCTCTCCCTTTTCAAAAATACTAGGCACCCCCCCCTCCGTTACTCAAAATTAATAGGTGCCCCCCCCCTCCCTATTTTCATTTGTTAGGTACCTTGCCTCCCTATTCAAAATTGTTAGGCACCCCACCTCCCTATTCAAAATTGTTAGGTACCCCCCCCTCCCTATGTAATTTGTTACGTACCTCCGCCTCCCTATTTAAATTTGTTAGGTAGCCCCCCCCTCCCTATTCAAAATTGTTAGGCACCCCCCCCTCCCTATTCAAAAGTATTAGGTAGCCCCCCCCTCCCTATTCGAAATTGTTAGGCACGCCCCCTCCCTATTCAAATTTGCTAGGTACCCCCCCTCGACATTCAAAATTGTTAGTCACCCCCCCGTCCCTATTTAAAATTGTTAGGTACCCCCCCCCTCCCTATTCAAAATTGTTAGGCACCCCCCCCCCTATTCAAAATTGTTAGGTACCCCCCCCTCCTTATTGAAAATTGCTGGGTACCCCCCCCTCCGTATTCAAAATTGTTAGGCACCCCCCCCTTCCCTATTCAAAATTGATAGGTACCCCCCCCTCCCTATTGTAATTTGTTACGTACCTCTGCCTCCCTATTTAAATTTGTTAGGCACCCCCCCTCCCTATTCAAAATTGTTAGGCACCCCCCGCTCCCTATTCAAAACTATTAGGTAGCCCCCCCCTCCCTATTCAAAATTGTTAGGCACGCCCCCTCCCTATTCAAATTTGCTAGGTACCCCCCCCTCGATATTCAAAAAATTGTTAGTTACCCCCGGCCTCCCTATTTAAATTTCTTATGTACCCCCCCCCTCCCTATTCAAAATGGTTAGGCACCCCCCCCTCCCTTTTCAAAATGGATAGGTACCCCTCTCCTTCCTATTCAAAATTGTTAGCTACCCCCCCCTCCCTATTCAAAATTGTTAGGCACCCCCCCCTCCTTATTCAAAATTGTTAGGTACCCCCCCCTCCCTATTTAAATTTGTTAGGTACCCCCCCCTCCCTATTTAAATTTGCTAGGTAGCCCCCCCTTCCTATTAGAAATTGTTAGGTACCCCCCCCTCCCTATTTTAATTTGTTAGGTAGCCCCCCCTCCCTATTTAAAATTGCTAGGTACCCCCCGCCTCCCTATTTTAATTTGTTAGGTACCCTCCCCTCCCTATTTGAATTTGTTAGGTAGCCCCCCCTCCCCATTCCAAATTGTTAGGTACCCCCCCCGTCTCTATTCAAAATTGGTAGGTACCCCCCCCTCCCTATTGAAACTTGTTAGGCACCCCCCCTTCCTATTCAAAATGTTAGGCACCCCCCCCTCCCTATTGAAATTTGTTAGGTACCCTCCCCCTCCCTATTCAAATTTGTTAGGCACCCCCCCCTCCCTATTCGACATTGTTAGGTACCCCCCCTCCCTATTTAAAATTGTTAGGCACGCCTCCCTCCCTATTCAAAATTGTTAGGTACCCCCCTCCCAATTTAAAATTGTTAGACACCCCTCCCTGCCTATTCAAAATTGTTAGGTACCCCCCCTTCTCTATTTTAATTTATTAGGTACCCCCCCTCCGTGTTTAAATTTGTTACGCAACCCCTCCCTATTCAAAATTGCTAGGCAACCCACCCTCCCTATTCAAAATGGTTAGGTAGCCCCCCCTCCCTACTTTAATTTGTTAGGTACCCCCCCCTCCCTATTCAAATTTGTTAGGTACCCCCCCCCTCCCGATTTAAATTTGTTACGTAGCCCCCCCTCCTTATTCAACATTGTTAGGCACCCCACCCCCCTCACTATTCAAAATTCTTAGGTACCCCCCCCCTCCCTATTTTAATTTGTTACGTACCCCCGCCTCCCTATTCAAATTTGTTACGTACCCCCCCTCCCCATTCAAAATTGTTAGGTACCCCCCCCTCCCTATTCAAATTTGTTAGGTACCCCCCCCGTCCACATTCAAAATTGTTAGGCACCCCCCCCCTCCCTATTCAAAATTGTTAGGTACCCCACCCCTCCCTATTCAAAATTATTAGGTACCCCCCCCTGCCTATTCCAAATTCTTAGGTACCCCCCCGGTCCCTATTCAAAATTGTTAGGTACCCCTCTCCTCCCTATTCAAAATTGTTATGTACCCCCCCCTCCCCATTCAAAATTGTTAGGCACCCCGCCCCTCCCTATTCAAAATTATTAGGTACCCCCCGCTGCCTATTCCAAATTCTTAGGTACCCCCTCCCCTCTCCATATTCAAAATTTGTTAGGCACCCCCCCCCTCCCCATTCCAAATTCTTAAGTACCCCGCACCTCCCCATTCCAAATTCTTAAGTACCCCGCACCTCCCCATTCCAAATTGTTAGCTACCCCCCCCTCCCTATTCAAAATTGTTAGGTACCCCCCCCTCCCTATTTTAATTTGTTAGGTACCCTCCCCTCCCTATTTGAATTTGTTAGGCACCCCCAACCTCCCCATTCCAAATTCTTAAGTACCCGCACCTCCCCATTCCAAATTGGTAGCTACCCCCCCCCTCCCTATTCAAAATTGTTAGGTACGCCCCCCTCCTATTTTAATTTGTTAGGTACCCACCCCTCCCTATTTGAATTTGTTAGGTAGCCCCCCCTCCCAATTCCAAATTGTTAGGCACCCCCCCCCTCGCAATTCAAATTTGTTAGGCACCCCCCCCCTCCCTATTCAAAATTGCTACGTACCCCCCCCCTCCCTATTTAAATTTGTTAGGTACCCCCCCCTCCCTATTTAAATTTGCTAGGTAGCCCCCCCTTCCTATTCAAAATTGTTAGGTACCCCCGACTCCCTATTTTAATTTGTTAGGTACCCCCCCTCCCTATTGAAATTTGTTAGGTAGCCCCCCCTTCCTATTCAAAATTGCTAGGCACCCCCCCCCTCCCTATTGAAAATTGTTAGGTACCCCCCCTCCCTATTTTAATTTGTTAGGTACCATCCCCTCCCTATTTGAATTTGTTAGGTAGCCCCCCCTCCCCATTCCAAATTGTTAGGTACCCCCCCCTCTCTATTCCAACTTGGTAGGTACCCCCCCCTCCCTATTCAAATTTGTTAGGCAACCCCCCCTCCCTATTCAAAATGTTAGGCACCCCCCCCTCCCTATTGAAATTTGTTGGGTACCCTCCCCCTACCTATTCAAATTTGTTAGGCACCCCCCCCTCCCTATTCAAATTTGTTAGGTAGCCCCCCCGTCCCTATTCGAAATTGTTAGGTACCCCCCGTCCCTATTCAAAATTGTTAGGCACCCCTCCCTCCCTATTTAAAATTGTTAGGTACCCTCCCCTCCCTATTTGAATTTGTTAGGTAGCCCCCCCTCCCCATTCCAAATTGTTAGGTACCCCCCCCCCCCGTCTCTATTCAAAATTGTTAGGTACCGCCCCCTCCATATTCGAAAGTGTTAGGCACCCCCCCCCTCCGTATTCAAAATTATTAGGCACCCCCCCCTCCCTATTCCAAATTCGTAGGCATCCCCCCCTCCCTATTCGAAATTGTTAGGTACCCCCCCTCCCTATTTAAAATTTCTAGGCACCCCTCCCTCCCTATTCAAAATTGTTAGGTAGCCCCCCTTCTCTATTTTAATTTGTTAGGAACCCCCCCTCCGTGTTTAAATTTGTTACGTAGCCCCCCCTCCCTATTCAAAATTGCTAGGCACCCCACCCTCCCTATTCGAAATGGTTAGGTACCCCCCCCTCCCTACTTTAATTTGTTAGGTACCCCCCCTCCCTATCTAGATTTGTTAGGTACTCCCCCCTCCCTATTCAAAATTGTTAAGTACCCCCCCCCTCCCTATTCAAAATTGTTAGGTACCCCCCCCTCCCTATTCAAAATTGTTAGGTACCCCCCCCTCCCTATTCAAAATGGTTAGGTACCCCCGCCCCTCCCGATTTAAATTTGTTACGTAGCCCCCCCCTCCCTATTCAAAATTGTTAGGCACCCCACCCCCCTCACTATTCAAAATTTTTAGGTACCCCCCCCCTCCCTATTTTAATTTGTTAGGTACCCCCGCCTCCCTATTCAAATTTGTTAGGTACCCCCCCCTCCCCATTCGAAATTGTTAGGTACCTCCCCCTCCCTATTCAAATTTGTTGGGTATCCCCCCGTCCACATTCAAAATTGTTAGGCGACCCCCCCTCCCTATTCAAAATTGTTAGGTACCCCACCCCTCCCTATTCAAAATTATTAGGTGCCCCCCCCCCTGCCTATTCCAAATTCTTAGGTACCCCCCCCTCCCTATTCAAAAGTGTTAGGTACCCCCCCTCCCTATTCAAAATTGTTAGGCAGCGCCCCCTCCCGATTCAAAATTTGTTAGGTATCCCCCCCCTCCCTATTGAAAATTATTAGGTACCCCCCCCCTTCCTATTTAAATTTGTTAGGTACCCCCCCCCCTCAGTATTCAAAATTTTTAGGCACGCCCCCCCCCCCTATTCAAAATTGGTAGGTACCCCCTGCTCCCTATTCAAAATTATTAGGTGCCCCCCCCCTCGCTATTCAAAATTGTTAGGTACCCCACCCCTCCCTATTCCAAATTCTTAGGGTCCCCGCCCTCCCCATTCAAAATTGTTAGGTACCCCCCCCCTCCCTATTCAAAATTGTTAGGTACCCCCCCCCTCAGTATTCAAAAGTGTTAGGCACCCCCCACGTCCCCATTCCAAATTATTAGGTACCCCGCCCCTCCCTATTCGGAATTGTTAGCTACCCCCCCCCTCCCTATTCAAAATTGTTAGGCACCCCCGCCCTCGTTATTGAAAATTGTTAGGTACCCCCCCTCGCTATTTCAATTTGTTAGGTACCCCCCCCCTCCCGATTCAAAATTGTTACGTACCACCCCCTCCCTATTTCAATTTGTTAGGTACCCCCCCCTCCCTATTTAAGTTTGCTAGGTAGCCCCCCCTCCGTATTCAAAATTATTAGGCACCCCCCCCTTCCTATTCAAAATTGTTAGGTACCCACCCCTCCCTATTTTAATTTGTTAGGGGCACCCCCTCCCTATTGAAATTTGTTAGGTAGCCCCCCCTCCCTATTCAAAATTGCTAGGCACCCCCTCCTCCTTATTCAAAATTGTTAGGTACCCGCCCCTTTCCTATTTGAATTTGTTGGGTAGGCCCCCCTCCGCATTCCAAATTGTTAGGTACCCCCCCCATACCGATTTAAATTTGTTAGGGGTCCCCCCCTCCCTATTCAAAATTTTTAGGTAGCCCCCCCTCCCTATTCAAAATTGTTAGGCAACCCCCCCTCCCCATTCAAATTTGTTAGGTACCCCCCCTCCCTATTTAAATTTGTTAGGTACCCCCCCTCCCTATTCAAAATTTTAGGCACCCTCGCCTCCCTATTCCAATTTGTTACGTACCCCCGCCCTCCGTATTCAAATTTGATAGGTACGCCCCCCTCCCTATTTAAATTTGTTAGGTGACCCCGCCTTCCTATTCAAATTTGTTGAGTACCCCCCCTCCCTATTCAAAATTGTTGGGTACCCCCCCTCGTCCCTATTTGAATTTGTTAGGCACCCCGCACCTCCCCATTCCAAATTCTTAAGTACCCCGCACCTCCCCATTCCAAATTGTTAGCTACCCCCCCCTCCCTATTCAAAATTGTTAGGTACCCCCCCCTCCCTATTTCAATTTGTTAGGTACCCTCCGCTCCCTATTTGAATTTGCTAGGTAGCCCGCCCTCCCCATTCCAAATTGTTAGGAACCCCCCCCCTCGCAATTCAAATTTGTTAGGTACCCCCCCCCTCCCTATTCAAAACTGTTACGTACCGCCCCCTCCCTATTCAAATTTGCTAGGTAGCCCCCCCGCCTTATTCAAAATTGTTAGGTACCCCCCCCTTGCTATTTAGATTTGTTAGGCACCCCCCCCTCCCTATTCAAAATTGCTACGTACCCCCCCCTCCCTATTTAAATTTGCTAGGTACCCCCCCCTCCCTATTTAAATTTGCTAGGTAGCCGCCCCTTCCTATTGAAAATTGTTAGGTACCCCCCCCCTCCCTATTTTAATTTGTTAGGTACCCCCCCTCCCTATTGAAATTTGTTAGGTAGCCCCCCGTCCCTATTCGAATTTGCTAGGCACCCCCCCCCTCCCTATTGAAAATTGTTAGGTACCCCCCCCTCCCTATCTTAATTTGTTAGGTACCCTCCCCTCCCTATTTGAATTTGTTAGGTAGCCCCCCCTCCCCATTCCAAATTGTTAGGTACCCCCCCCCTCTCTATTCAAACTTGGTAGGTACCCCCCCCTTCCCTATTCAAATTTGTTAGGCACCTCCCCCTCCCTATTCAAAATGTTAGGCACCCCCCCCCTCCCTATTGAAATTTGTTAGGTACCCTCCCCCTCCCTATTCAAATTTGTTAGGCACCCCCCCCTCCCTATTCAAATTTGTTAGGTAGCCCCCCCGTCCCTATTCAAAATTGTTAGGTACCCCCCGTCCCTATTTAAAATTGTTAGGCACCCCTCCCTCCCTATTCAAAATTGTTAGGTACCCTCCCCTCCCTATTTGAATTTGTTAGGTAGCCCCCCCCCCCCATTCCAAATTGTTAGGTACCCCCCCCGTCTCTATTCAAAATTGTTAAGTACCGCCCCCTCCCTATTCGAAATTGTTAGGCACCTCCCCCCTCCGTATTCAAAATTATTAGGCACCCCCCCCTCCCTATTCCAAATTCGTAGGTAACCCCCCCTCCCTATTCGAAATTGTTAGGTACCCCCCCTCCCTATTTAAAATTTCTAGGCACCCCTCCCTCCCTATTCAGAATTGTTAGGTAGCCCCCCTTCTCTATTTTAATTTGTTAGGTACCCCCCCTCCGTGTTTAAATTTGCTACGTAGCCCCCCCTCCCTATTCAAAATTGCTAGGCACCCCACCCTCCCTATTCGAAATGGTTAGGTACCCCCCCCTCCCTACTTTAATTTGTTAGGTACCCCCCCTCCCTATCTAAATTTGTTAGGTACTCCCCCCTCCCTATTCAAAATTGTTAGGTACCCCCCCCTCCCTATTCAAAATTGTTAGGTACCCCCCCCTCCCTATTCAAATTTGTTAGGTGCCCCCCCCCTCCCGATTTAAATTTGTTACGTAGCCCCCCCCTCCCTATTCAAAATTGTTAGGCACCCCACCCCCCTCACTATTCAAAATTTTTAGGTACCCCCCCCTCCCTATTTTAATTTGTTAGGTACCCCCGCGTCCCTATTCAAATTTGTTAGGTACCCCCTCCTCTCCATTCGAAATTGTTAGGTACCCCCCCCCTCCCTATTCAAATTTGTTGGGTATCCCCCCGTCCACATTCAAAATTGTTAGGCACCCCCCCCTCCCTATTCAAAATTGTTAGGTACCCCACCCCTCCCTATTCAAAATTATTAGGTGCCCCCCCCCTGCCTATTCCAAATTCTTAGGTACCCGCCCCTCTCTATTCAAAATTGTTAGGTACCCCCCCTCCCTATTCTAAATTGTTAGGCACCCCCCCCTCCCTATTCAAATTTGTTAGGTATCCCCCCCCCTTCCCTATTGAAAATCATTAGGTACCCCCCCCCTTCCTATTCAAATTTATTAGGTACCCCCCCCTCAGTATTCAGAATTGTTAGGCACGCCCCCCTCCCTATTCAAAATTGTTAGGTACCCCACCCCTCCCTATTCAAAATTATTAGGTGCCCCCCCCCGAGGTATTCAAAATTGTTAGGTACCCCACCCCTCCCTATTCCAAATTCTTAGGTACCCCGCCCTCCCCATTCAAAATTGTTAGGTACCCCCCCCCCTCCCTATTCAAAATTGTTAGGTACCCCCCCCCAGAGTATTCAAAAGTGTTGGGCACCCCCCACCTCCCCATTCCAAATTCTTAGCTACCCCCCCCTCCCTATTCAAAATTGTTAGGTACCCCCGCCCTCCTTATTGAAAATTGTTAGGTACCCCCCCCCCCCCCTCCCGATTCAAAATTGTTACGTACCCCCGGCTCCCTATTTAAATTTGTTAGGTACCTCCCCCTCCCTATTTAAGTTTGCTAGGTAGCCCCCCCTCCCTATTCAAAATTGTTAGGCCGCCCCCCCTTCCTATTCAAAATTGTTAGGTACCCACCCCTCCCTATTTCAATTTGTTAGGGGCACCCCCTCCCTATTGAAATTTGTTAGGTAGCCCCACCTCCCTATTCAAAATTGCTAGGCACCCCCTCCTCCTTATTCAAAATTGTTAGGTACCCGCCCCTTTCCTATTTGAATTTGTTGGGTAGGCCCCCCTCCGCATTCCAAATTGTTAGGTACCCCCCCATCCCTATTTAAATTTGTTAGGCGTCCCCCCCTCCCTATTCAAAATTTTTAGGTAGCCCCCCCTCCCTATTCAAAATTGTTAGGCAACCCCACCTCCCCATTCAAATTTGTTAGGTACCCCCCCTCCCTATTTAAATTTGTTAGGTACCCCCCCCTCCCTATTCAAAATTTTGGGCACCCTCGCCTCCCTATTCCAATTTGTTACGTACCCCCGCCCTCCCTATTCGAATTTGATAGATACGCCCCCCTCCCTATTTAAATTTGTTAGGTGACCCCGCCGTCCTATTCAAATTTGTTGAGTATCCCCCCTCCCTATTCAAAATTGTTGGGTACCCCCCCTCCTCCCTATTTGAATTTGTTAGGTACCCCCCCCCTCCCTATTCAATTTTGTTAGGCACCCCCCCCTCCCTTTTCAAATTTGTTAGGTGCCCCCCCGCCTCGCGATTCAAATTTGTCAGGTACCCCGCCCTCCCTATTCAAAAATGTTAGGTACCCCCCCCCCCTCCCTATTTGAATATGTTAGGCACCGCCCCCTCCCTATTCAAAATTGTTAGGTAACCCCCGCTCCCTACTAAAAATTGTTAGGGGACCCACCCCTCCCGATTGAAATTTGTCAGGCAAACCCGCCCTCCCTATTCAAAATTGTTAGGGACCCCCCCCTCCCTATTTGAATTTGTTAGGTACCCCCCCCGCCGTATTCAAAATTGTTGGGTACCCCCCCCCCTCCCTATTCAAAATTGTTAGGTACCCCCCTCTCCCTATTCCAAATTCTTAGGCACCCCCGCCCTCCCTATTCAAAATTGTTCGGTACCCCCCCCCTCCCTATTTCAATTTGTTAGGTACCCCGCCTCCCTATTCAAAATTGTTAGGTACCCCCCCCCTCCCTATTCAACTTTGTAAGGCACCCCCTCCCTATTTAAATTTGTTAGGTAGTACACCCCCTCGCCCTATTCAAAATTGTTAGGTACCCCCCCCTCACCATTCAAATTTGTTGCGTACCCCGCTCTCCCTATTCAAATTTGTTACGTACCCCCGCGTCCATATTGAATATTGTTAGGTACCCCCCCCTCCCGATTCAAAATTGTTAGGTACCCCCCCCCTCTCTATTCAAATTTGTTAGGTACCCCCCCTCCCTATCTAAATTTTGTCAGGTACCCCCCCCCCTCCCTATTTAAATTTGTTAGGTACCCCCCACTCACCATTCAAATTTGATTGGTACCCCCCCATCGGTATTCAACATGGTTAGGTACCCCCCCTCCCTATTTTAATTTGTTAGGTACCGCCCCCCTCCCTATCTAAATTTGTTAGGTACCCCCCCCTCCCTATTCAAAATTGTTAGGCACCCCCCCCCTCCCTATTTAAAATTGTTACGTAGCCCCCCCTCCCTATTCAAAATTGTTGGGCACCCCACCCCCCTCCCTATTCAAAATTTTTGGGTACCCCCCCCTCCCTATTTTAATTTGTTAGGTACCTCCGCCTCCCCATTTCAAATTCTTAGGCACCCCGGCCCTCCCTATTCGAAATTATTCGGTACCCCCCCCCCTCCCTATTCAAATATGTTAGGTACCCCCCCTCAGTATTCAAAATTGTTAAGCACCTCCCCCTTCCTATTCAAAATTGTTAGGTAGCCCTCCCTCCCTATTCAAAATTGCTAGGCACCCCCTCCTCCCAATTCAAAATTGTTAGGTACCCGCCCCTCCCTATTTAAATTTGTTAGGTACCCCCCCCCTCCCTATTTGAATTTGTTAGGTAGGCCCCCCTCCCCATTCCAAATTGTTGGGTACCCCCCCCTCCCTATTTAAATTTGTTAGGCACCCCCCCCTCCCTATTCAAAATTGTTAGGTAGCCCCCCCTCCCTATTCAAAATTGATAGGCACCCCCCCCCTCCCTATTCAAATTTGTTAGGTACCCCCCCCTCCCTATTAAAATTTGTTAGGTACCCCCCCCTCCCTATTTCAATTTGTTAGGTAGGCCCCCCTCCCGATTCCAAATTGTTAGGTACCCCCCCCCTCCCTATTCAAAATTGGTAGGTACCCCCCCCTCCCTATTCAAAATTGTTAGGCACCACCCCCCACCCTATTCAAAATTGTTAGGTAGCCCCTCCTCCCTATTCAAAATTGTTAGGCACCCCCCCCCTCCCTATTCAAATTTGTTAGGTACCCCCCCCTCCCTATTCAAAATTGTTAGGCACCCCCCCCCTCCCTATTTAAAATTGTTACGTAGCCCCCCCTCCCTATTCAAAATTGTTGGGCACCCCACCCCCCTCCCTATTCAAAATTTTTGGGTACCCCCCCCTCCCTATTTTAATTTGTTAGGTACCTCCGCCTCCCCATTTCAAATTCTTAGGCACCCCGGCCCTCCCTATTCGAAATTATTCGGTACCCCCCCCCTCCCTATTCAAATATGTTAGGTACCCCCCCTCAGTATTCAAAATTGTTAAGCACCTCCCCCTTCCTATTCAAAATTGTTAGGTAGCCCCCCCTCCCTATTCAAAATTGCTAGGCACCCCCTCCTCCCAATTCAAAATTGTTAGGTACCCGCCCCTCCCTATTTAAATTTGTTAGGTACCCCCCCCCTCCCTATTTGAATTTGTTAGGTAGGCCCCCCTCCCCATTCCAAATTGTTGGGTACCCCCCCCTCCCTATTTAAATTTGTTAGGCACCCCCCCCTCCGTATTCAAAATTGTTAGGTAGCCCCCCCTCCCTATTCAAAATTGATAGGCACCCCCCCCCTCCCTATTCAAATTTGTTAGGTACCCCCCCCTCCCTATTAAAATTTGTTAGGTACCCCCCCCTCCCTATTTCAATTTGTTAGGTAGGCCCCCCTCCCCATTCCAAATTGTTAGGTACCCCCCCCCTCCCTATTCAAAATTGGTAGGTACCCCCCCCTCCCTATTCAAAATTGTTAGGCACCACCCCCCACCCTATTCAAAATTGTTAGGTAGCCCCTCCTCCCTATTCAAAATTGTTAGGCACCCCCCCCCTCCCTATTCAAATTTGCCAGATACCCCCCGCCACCCTATTCAAATTTGTTAGGTACCCCTCCGTCCCTATTCAAAATTGTTAGGTACCGCCCCCCCCCCCCCCTATTTAAAATTGTTAGGCACCACCCCCTCCCTATTCAAATTTGTTAGGCACCCCCCCCTCCCTATTCAAATTTGTTAGGTATCCCCCCCTCCCTATTCAAATTTGGTTGTTACCCCCCCACTCCCTATTCAAATTTGATAGGTACCCCCCCTCCCTATTCAAATTTGTAAGGTACCCCCCCCTCCCTATTTCAATTTGTTAAGCACCCCCCCTCCCTAGTCAAAATTGTTAGGCAGCCCCCCCCTCAGTATTCAAAATTGTTACGCACGCCCCCCCTCCCTATTCAAATTTGTTAGGCACCCCCCCTGCCTAGTCAAAATTGGTAGGCCCCCCCCCTCCCTATTCAAATTTGTAAGGTACCCCCCCCCTCCCTATTTAAATTTGTTAGGCACCCCCCCTCCCTAGTCAATATTGTTAGGCAGCCCCCCCCTCCCTATTCAAACTTGTCAGGTACCCCCCCCCTGCCTATTCAAAATTGTTAGGCCCCCCCCCTCCCTATTCCAAATTCTTAGGTACCCCTCCCTCCCTATTCAAAATTGTTAGGCACCCCCCCTCCCTATTCAAAATTGTAAGGTACCCCCCCCCTCCCTATTCTAAAATTGTTAGGCACCCCCCCCTCCGGTTCAAAATTGTTAGGTACCCCCCCCTCCCTGTTCAAATTTGTTAGGTACCCCCCCGTCCCTGTTCCAAATTGTTAGGTACCCCCCCCTTCCCTATTCAAATTTGTTAGGCACCCCCCCCCCCCTAACTATTCAAATTTGTTAGGCACCCCCCCCTCCCTATTCATTTTTGTTAGGTACCCCGCCCCTCCCTATTCCAAATTCTTAGGTACCCTCCCCCTCCCTATTCCAAATTCTTAGGTACCCCCGTACGGAGTCTTTTTGAGTTGCTGTCTGGTTGGGACAGGCAGACGTGCAAGATCAAAACAAGAGCCTGATCAGTGGTAGCATAGGCGCCTTTCGGTCTGGTAAGAGAAGTGCAGCGAGAAGCGGCAGTCGCTCACCACGTACTGGAACGTGACTGATGTCGACTTGACCTACAGACATCACAGTGTCAGATGACACCGCGACTCTATCTTATGAAACAGCCACTCTGAGCAGGCACTTTGGCACTACTGTAAAGATACAACCCTCTACTGTCGCAGCGGTAATATTCATCTCGCCAAGCTGACAATAGACAAACAAGCAAAACTCTGATATATGTCACATGCCATGCTGATTCTGTGGATCACCTAAACACCCCCCCCCCCTGGTCATCTGCCTTCTTTCAGCATGTCCTGGAAGCTTGACATCACTTTAAAATCTGTATCCCATGGTGCACATACCGCTGAGCATTGACCCTCGTGCGGGGCATGCTAGGACACGTACATGCCATCATGCCAATAAGCCTCCCTTTGGAGCCAGGCTTTCAGCAATTCAATTGTGTGACTGGGTGTCGACGGCAGGTTTCGTGCCTGCACTACAGCCCAAGAAATGGTTGCATCAACACACCAGGGGCACCTGCTGCATACCCTGTGGATAGCACCTTTCATTGCACGTAAAACAGTGCCTGACTTATGGTCGCATAAATATGCTAACTGCATCCATGCACTGATGTACCCCCCCCCTCCCTATTCAAATTTGTTAGGTACCCCCCCTCCCTACTTAAATTTGTTAGGTATCCCCCCCTCCCTATTCAAAATTGTTAGGTAACCCCCCCGCCCTATTTAAAATTGTTAGGTAGCCCCCCCTCCCTATTCAAAATTGTTAGGCACCCCCCCCCTCCCTATTCCAAATTCTTAGGTACCCCCCCCTCCCTATTCAAATTTGTTAGGTACCCCCCCCTCCCTATTCAAATTTTTTAGGTACTCCTCTCCTCCCTATTCAAAATTGTTAGGTGCCCCCCCCTCCTTATTCAAAATTGTTAGGTACCCCCCCCTCGGTATTCAAAATTTGTTAGGTACCCCCCCCTCCCTATTCAGAATTGTTACATACCCCCCCCTCCCTATTCAAATTTGTTAGGTACCCCCGCCTCCCTATTTAATTGTGCTAGGTGACCCCCTCTCCCTAATTAATTGTGCTAGGTACCCCCCCCTCCCTATTTAATTGTGCTAGGTACCCCCCCCCTCCCTATTTAAAATTGTTACGTACCCCCCCCCTCGGTATTCAAAATTGTTAGGCACCCCCCCCTCGCTATTCAAAATTGTTAGGTACCCCTCCCCTCCCTATTAAAAATTATTAGGTACCCCGCCCCTCCCTATTCAAAATTGTTAGGTACCCCCCCCTCCCCATTAAAAATTGTTAGGTACCCCCCCCAATAAAAATTGTAAGGTACCCCCCCCTCAGTATTCAAAAGTGTTAGGCACCCCCCAGCTCCCCATTCCAAATTCTTAGGTACCCCGCCCCTCCCTACTCGAAATTATTAGCTACCCCCCCCTCCCTATTCAAAATTGTTAGGCACCCCCCCCTCCCTATTCAAATTTGTTAGGTAACCCCCCCTCCCTATTTAAATTTGTTAGGTACCCCCACCTCCCTATTTAAATTTGTTAGGTACCCCCCCTTCCCTATTTAAGTTTGCTAGGTAGCCCCCCCTCCCTATTCAAAATTTTTAGGCACCCCCCCCTTCCTATTCAAAATTGTTAGGTACCCACCCCTCCCTATTCAAAATTGTTAGGTACCCCCCCCCTCCCTATTCAAATTTGTTAGATACCCCCCCCCTCCCTATTGAAATTTGTTAGACAACCCCCCCTCCCTATTCAAATTTGTTAGGTACCCCACCGTCCCTATTTAAAAAAGTTAGGTACCGCCCCCGCCCTATTCAAAATTGTTAGGTACCCCGCCCCTCCCTATTCAAATTTGTTAGGCAACCCCCCCTTCCCTATTTAAATTTGTTAGGTAAGTCCCCCTCCTTATTCAAAATTGTCCATTACCCCCCCCCTCCTCATTCAAAATTGTTAGGTACCCCCCCTCCACATTCAAAATTGTTAGGCACCCCCCCGTCCCTATTCAAATTTGTAAGATACCCCCCCCTCCCTATTTAAATTTGTAAGGTACCCCCCCCTCCCTATTTAAATTTGTTAGGCACCCCCCCTCCCTATTCAAAATTGTTACGCACGCCCCCCCTCCCCATTCAAAATTGTTAGGCACCCCGCCCTCCCTATTCCAAAATCTTACGTACCCCCCACCGCCCTATTCAAAATTGTTACGTACCCCTCCCTCCCCATTTACATTTGTTAGGTACCCCCCGTCCTTGTTCAAAATTGTTAGGTACCCCCCCCTCCCTATTCGAAATTGTTAGGTACCCCCCCCTCCCTATCCAAATTTGTTAGGTACCCCCCCCTCCCTATTCAAAATTGTTAGGCACCCCCCCTTCCCTATTCCATATTCTTAGGTACCCCCCCCCCTCCCTATTCAAAAATGTTACGTACCCCTCCCTCCGTATTTACATTTGTTAGGTACCCCCCCCTCCCTATTCAAAATTGTTAGGTACCCCCCCCTGCCTATTCAAATTTGTTAGGCACCCCCCCCCTCACTATTCAAATTTGTTAGGTACCCCCCCCTCCCTATTCAAAATTGTTAGGTACCCACCTCCGTATACAAAATTAGTAGTCCCCCCCCCTTGCTATTCCAAATTCGTAGGTACCCCCCCCCCCTCCCTATTGAAGATTGTTAGGTGCCCCCCCCCCCATTCGTATTCGAAATTGTTAGGAACCCCCCCCCCTCCCTATTCAAAATTGTTAGGTACCCCCCCCTCCCTATTTAAATTTGTTAGGTAGCCCCGCCTCCCTATTCAAAATTGTTAGGCACCCCCCCCCTCCCTATTCAAAATTGTTAGGTACCAACCCCTCCCTATTTAAATTTGTTAGGTACCCCCCCCCTCCCTATATAAATTTGTTATGCACCCCCCCCCTCCCTATTCAAATTTGTTAGGCACCCCCCCCCTCCCTATTCAAATTTGTTGGGTGGGCCCGCCTCCCGATTCAAAATTGTTAGGCACCCCCCCACCTCCCTATTCAAAATTGTTAGGTATCAACCCCTCCCTATTTAAATTTGTTAGGTACCCCCCCCTCCCCATTCAAAACAGTTGGGTACCCCGCCCTCCCTATTTAAAATTGTTAGGTACCCCCCCCTCCCTATTTAAATTTGTTAGGTACCCCCCCCTCCCTATTCAAATTTGTTAGGCACCCCCCCCCTCCCTATTCAAATTTGTTAGGCACCCCCCCCTCCCTATTCAAATTTGTTAGGCACCCCCCCCCCTCCCTATTCCAAATTCTTAGGTACCCCCCCTCCCCATTCAAATTTGTTAGGTAGCCCCCCCTCCCTATTTAAATTTGTTAGGCACCCCCCCCCTCCCTATTCAAAATTGTTAGGTAGCCCCCCCTCCCTATTTAAATTTGTTAGGTACCCCCCCCTCCCTATTTAAATTTGTTAGGTACCCCCCCCCTCCCTATTCAAAATTATTAGGTACCCCCCCTCTCCCTATTCAAATTTGTTAGGCACCCCCCCCTCCCTATCCAAATTTCTTAGGTACCCCCCCCCTCCCTACGCCGGCGTATATGCAGACATACCCGATGCGGAGTCCCATATCCGGACCGTCTTGTCATCCGATGCGGACACGATGTAGTCCCCGTTGGGCGCGATGGCGACCGCCCGGACGTAGCTTGAATGGCCTTGCAGAGTGCGGCGCAGTTGACCTGTGGAAGAGGTGTGTTGACGGTGGGCAAGCGGAGGGGGGTGCGTGGGGGGACAGCGACAGGGACAGGGACTGGGACAGACACCGCGGGGGCGCAGGGGTTGGGGGGGAGCGGGTAGCGTTCAGCGATGGTTGGATCGAGGCGCGCCCCACGCCCACCTCCGCCCCGGCGCGCACGCGCAGACACACACAGACACGCACACGCGCCCACTGACAGACACGCCCCCACGGTACGACAGCGCTGCGCAGGCACGAGTGGCGACGTACACTCCCTCGAAACCGAGACCGAGACCGGGCAGGCCACGTACGCACGCCGGCGTATGTGCAGACATACCCGATGCGGAGTCCCAGATCCGGACCGTGTTGTCACGCGATGCGGACACGATGTAGTCCCCGTTGGGCGCGATGGCGACCGCCAGGACGTCGCTTGAATGGCCTTGCAGAGTGCGGCGGAGTTGACCTGTGGAAGAGGTGTGTTGACGGCGGGCAAGCGGAGGGGGGTGCGTGGGGGGACAGGGACAGGGACAGGGACTGGGACAGACACCGCGGGGGCGCAGGGGTTGGGGGGGGAGCGGGTAGTGTTCGGCGATGGTTGGATCGAGGCGCGCCCCACGCCCACCTCCGCCCCGGCGCGCACGCGCAGACACACACAGACACGCACACGCGCCCACTGACAGACACGCCCCCACGGTACGACAGCGCTGCGCAGGCACGAGTGGCGACGTACACTCCCTCGAAACCGAGACCGAGACCGGGCAGGCCACGTACGCGCGCCGGCGTATATGCAGACATACCCGATGCGGAGTCCCAGATCCGGACCGTGTTGTCCTGCGATCCGGACACGATGTAGTCCCCGTTGGGCGCGATGGCGACCGCCCGGACGTAGTCTGAATGGCCTTGCAGAGTGCGGCGCAGTTGACCTGTGGAACAGGTGTGTTGACGGCGGGCAAGCGGAGGGGGGTGCGTGGGGGGACAGGGACAGGGACAGGGACAGGGACAGACCCCGCGGGGGCGCAGGGGTTGGGGGGGGAGCGGGTAGTGTTCGGCGATGGTTGGATCGAGGCGCGCCCCACGCCCACCTCCGCCCCGGCGCGCACGCGCAGACACACACAGACACGCACACGCGCCCACTGACAGACACGCCCCCACGGTACGACAGCGCTGCGCAGGCACGAGTGGCGACGTACACTCTCTCGAAACCGAGACCGAGACCGGGTAGGCCACGTATGCGCGCCGGCGTATATGCAGACATACCCGATGCGGAGTCCCAGATCCGGACCGTGTTGTCAACCGATCCGGACACGATGTAGTCCCCGTTGGGCGCGATGGCGACCGCCCGGACCGTGTTTGAATGGCCTTGCAGAGTGCGGCGCAGTTGACCTGTGGAAGAGGTGTGTTGACGGCGGGCAAGCGGAGGGGGGTGCGTGGGGGGACAGGGACAGGGACAGGGACAGGGACAGACCCCGCGGGGGCGCAGGGGTTGGGGGGGGAGGGGGTAGTGTTCGGCGATGGTTGGATCGAGGCGCGCCCCACGCCCACCTCCGCCCCGGCGCGCACGCGCAGACACACACAGACACGCACACGCGCCCACTGACAGACACGCCCCCACGGTACGACAGCGCTGCGCAGGCACGAGTGGCGACGTACACTCTCTCGAAACCGAGACCGAGACCGGGTAGGCCACGTATGCGCGCCGGCGTATATGCAGACATACCCGATGCGGAGTCCCAGATCCGGACCGTGTTGTCATCCGATGCGGACACGATGTAGTCCCCGTTGGGCGCGATGGCGACCGCCCAGACCCAGTCTGAATGGCCTTCCAGAGTGCGGCGCAGTTGACCTGTGGAAGAGGTGTGTTGACGGCGGGCAAGCGGAGGGGGGTGCGTGGGGGGACAGGGACAGGGACAGGGACAGGGACAGACACCGCGGGGGCGCAAAGGTTGGGGGGGAGCGGGTAGCGTGCGGCGATGGTTGGATCCCCCCTCCCTATTGAAATTTGTTAGGTACCCCCCCCCTCCCTATTCAAATTTGATGGGTACCCCCCCCTCCCTATTGAAATTTGTTAAGTACCCCCCCCCTCCCTATTCAAATTTGATGGGTACCCCCCCCTCCCTATTTAAATTTGTTAGGTACCCCCCCCTCCCTATTGAAATTTGTTTGGTACCCCCCCCCTCCCTATTGAAATTTGTTAGGTACCCCCCCCCCTCCCTATTTAAATTTGTTAGGTACCCCCCCCCTCCCTATTTAAATTTGTTAGGTACCCCCCCCCTCCCTATTTAAATTTGTTAGGTACCCCCCCCTCCCTATTCAAAATTTGTTAGGTACCCCCCCCCCTCCCTATTGAAATTTGTTAGGTACCCCCCCCCTCCCTATTCAAATTTGTTAGGTACCCCCCCCTCCCTATTTAAATTTGTTAGGTACCCCCTCCTCCCTATTGAAATTTGTTTGGTACCCCCCCCTCCCTATTCAAATTTGTTAGGTACCCCCCCCCCCTCCCTATTTAAATTTGTTAGGTACCCCCCCCTCCCTATTTAAATTTGTTAGGTACCCCCCCCTCCCTATTTAAATTTGTTAGGTACCCCCCCCTCCCTATTCAAAATTTGTTAGGTACCCCCCCTCCCTATTTAAATTTGTTAGGTACCCCCCCCTCCCTATTCAAAATTTGTTAGGTACCCCCCCCCTCCCTATTCAAATTTGTTAGGTACCCCCCCCCTCAATATTTAAATTTGTTAGGTACCCCCCCCCTCCCTATTTAAATTTGTTAGGTACCCCCCCCGTCCCTATTTAAATTTGTTAGGTACCCCCTCCTCCCTATTCAAATTTGTTAGGTACCCCCCCCTCAATATTTAAATTTGTTAGGTACCCCCCCCCTCCCTATTCAAATTGGTTAGGTACCCCCCCCCCTCCCTATTAAAATTTGTTAGGTAGCCCCCCCCTCCCTATTCAAATTTGTTAGTTAACCCCCCCCTCCCTATTCAAATTTGTTAGGTACCCCCCCCTCCCTATTCAAATTTGTTAGGTACCCCCGCATTCCCTGTTCAAAATTTTTAGGTACCCCCCCCCTCCCTATTCAAATTTGTTAGGTACCCCCCCGCTCCCTATTCAAATTTGTTACGTACCCCCCCGCTCCCTATTGAAATTTGTTGGGTACCCCCCCCCTCCGTATAAAAATTTGTTAGGCACCCCCCCCTCCCTATTCAAATTTGTTAGGTACCCCCCCTCCCTATTCAAATTTGTTAGGTACCCCCCCCCTCCCTAGTTAAATTTGGTTAGGTACCCCCCTCCCTATTGAAATTTGTTAGGTAACCCCCCCCCCCCCCTCCCTATTGAAATTTGTTAGGTAACCCCCCCCCTCCCTATTGAAATTTGTTGGGTATCCCCCCCTCCGTATAAAAATTTGTTAGGCACCCCCCCCTCCCTATTCAAATTTGTTAGGTACCCCCCCTCCCTATTCAAATTTGTTAGGTAACCCCCCCTCCCTATTTAAATTTGTTAGGTAACCCCCCTTCCCTGTTCAAATTTGTTAGGTACCCCCCCCTCCCTAATTAAATTTGTTAGGCACCCCCCCCTCCCTATTGAAATTTGTCAGGTACCCCCCCCTCCCTATTTAAATTTGTTAGGTACCCCCCCTCCCTGTTTAAATTTGTTAGATACCCCCCCCCCTCCCTATTTGAATTTGTTAGGTAACCCCCCCTCCCTATTTGAACTTGTTGGGTAACCCCCTCGATCCCTATTAAAAATTGTTAGGCACCCCCCCCTTCCCTATTCAAATTTGTTAGGTACCCCCCCCTCCCTATTTAGATTTGTTAGGTACCCCCTCCACCCCCTGATAAAGATTGTTAGGTACCCCCCCTCCCTATTCAACTTTGTTAGGCATCCCCCCCCTTCCCTATTCAAATTTGTTAGGTAGCCCCCCTGACTATTTAAATTTATTAGGTACCCCACCCACTCCCTATTCAAATTTGTTAGGTACCACCCCCCTCCCTATTCAAAATTGTTAGGCACCCCCCCCCCCTCCCTATTCAAATTTGTTAGGTACCCCCACCTTCCTATTAAAATTTGTTAGGTACCCCCCCGACTCCCTATTCAAATTTGTTAGGTACCCCCCCTCCCTATTTGAATTTGTTGGGTACCCCCCCTCCCTATTAAAATTTGTTAGGCACCCCCCCTTCCCTATTCAAATTTGTTAGGTACCCCCCCCTGCCTATTTAAATTTATTAGGTACCCCACCCACTCCCTATTAAAATTTGTTAGGTACCCCCCCTCCCTATTTTAATTTGTTAGGTACCCCCCCCTCCCTATTAAAATTTTTTAGGTACCCCCCCTCCCTATTCAAAATTGTTAGGCACCCCCCCCCTCCCTATTCAAATTTGTCAGGTACCCCCACCTCCCTATTTCAATTTGTTAGGCACCCCCCCCTCCCTATTGAAATTTGTCAGGTACCCCCCCCTCCCTATTCAAAATGCGTTAGGCACCCCCCCCCGCTCCCTATTCAAATTTGTTAGGTACGCCCCCCCTCCCTATTCAACTTTGTTAGGCATCCCCCCCCTTCCCTATTCAAACTTGTTAGGTACCCCCCCCTCCCTAGTTAAATTTGTTAGGCACCCCCCCCCTCCCTATTTTACATTTATTAGGTACCCCACCCACTCCCTATTAAAATTTGTTAGGTACCCCCCTCCCTCCCTATTTAAATTTGTTAGGCACCCCCCCCCTCCCTATTCAAATTTGTTAGGCATCCCCCCCCTTCCCTATTCAAACTTGTTAGGTACCCCCCCCCTCCCTAGTTAAATTTGTTAGGCACCCCCCCCCTCCCTGTTTTACATTTATTAGGTACCCCACCCACTCCCTATTAAAATTTGTTAGGCACCCCCCCCCTCCCTATTTAAATTTGTTAGGTACCCCCACCTCCCTATTTAAATTTGTTAGGCACCCCCCCCTCCCTATTGAAATTTGTCAGGTACCCCCCCCTCCCTATTTAAATTTGTTAAGCACCCCCCCCTCCCTATTCAAAATGCGTTAGGCACCCCCCCCGCTCCCTATTCAAATTTGTTAGGTACCCCCCCCCTCCCTATTCAACTTTGTTAGGCATCCCCCCCCTTCCCTATTCAAATTTGTTAGGTACCCCCCTGCCTATTTTAATTTCTTAGGTACCCCACCCACTCCCTATTAAAATTTGTTAGGTACCCCCCTCCCTATTCAAAATTGTTAGGCACCCCCCCCCTCCCTATTCAAATTTGTCAGGTACCCCCCCCTCCCTATTCAAATTTGTTAGGTACCCCCCCAATCCCTATTTCAATTTGTTAGGTACGCCCCCCCTCCCTCCCCCCTCCCTATTCAAACTTGTTAGGTACCCCCCCCATCCCTATTCAACTTTGTTAGGCACCCCCCCCTGACTATTCAAATTTGTCAGGTACCCCCCCCTCCCTATTTAAAATTTGTTAGGTACCCCCCCCCCACTCCCTATGAAATTGGTTGGGTACCCCCCCCTGCCTATTCAAAATTTTTTAGGCACCCACCCACTCCCTATTCAAATTTGTTAGGTACCCCCCCCACTCCCTATTTAAATTTGTTACGTACCCCCCCACTCGCTATTAAAATTTGTTAATAACCCCCCCTCCGTATTAAAATTTGTTAGGTACCCCCCCCGTATTCAAATTTGTTAGGTACCCCCCCCCTCCCTATTGAAATTTGTAAGGCAACCCCCCCTCCCTATTCATATTAGTTAGGTACCCCCCCCTCCCGGTTAAAAATTGTCAGGTACCCCCCCCTCCCTATTCAAATTTGTTAGATACCCCCCCCTGACTATTTAATATTTGTTAGGTACCCCCCCCACACTTTTCTAAATTGTTAGGTTCCCCCCCCTCCCTATTCAAAATTGTTAGGTACCCCCCCCTCCCTTATCGAATTGTTAGTTACCCCCCCCTCTGTATTCAAATTTGTTCGGCACGCCCCCGCTCCCTATTCAAATTTGTTAGGTACCCCCCGTTCCCTATTAAAATTTGATAGGTACGCCCCCACTCCCTATTAAAATTTGTTAGGTACCCCCCCCTCCTTTTAAGTTTTCAGGAACCCCCCCCATTCCGTATCAAAATTTCTTAGGTATCCCCCCCCTCGCTATTCAAATTTGTTAAGAATCCCCCGCTCTCTATTCCAATTTGTTAGGTACCCCCCCCTCCTTATTTAAATTTGTTAGGTAACCCCACCGCTCGCTATGAAAATTTGTTAGGTACCCCCCCCTCCACCCCCCTCCCTATTCAAATTTGGTAGGTACCCCCCGCTCCGCATTAAAATTTGTTAGGTACCCCCCCCCTCCCTATTCAAATTTCTTAGGTACCCCCTCCCTCCCTATTTAAATTTGTTAGGTACCCCCCCCGCTCCCTATTTAAATTTGTTAGGTACCCCCCCCCTCCCTATTCAAATTTCTTAGGTACCCCCCCCCCTCCCTATTTAAATTTGTTAGGTACCCCCCCCGCTCCCTATTCAAATTTGTTAAGTAACCCCCCCTCCCTATTAGAATTTGTTAGATACCCCCCCCTCGCTATTCAAAATTGGTAGGTACCCCCCCCCCGCTCCCTACTAAAATTTGTTGGGTACCCCCCCCTGCCTATTACTATTGGTTAGGTACCCCCCCCGCTCGCTATTGAAATTTGTTCGGTAACCCCCCGCTCCCTATTCAAATTTGTTAGGTACCCCCCCCTCCCTATTAAAAAATTTGTTAGACACTCCCCCAGTCCCTATTAAAATTTGTTAGGTACCCCCCCCGCTCCCTATTAAAATTTGCTAGGTAACCCCCCACTCCCAAACAAATTTTGTTAGGTACCCCCCCCACTCCCTATTAACATTTGTTAGGTCCCCCCCCCCTATCAAAATACGTTAGGCACCCCCCCCTCCCTAATAAAATTTGTTAGGCATCCCCCCCCTCCCTAATAAAATTTGTTAGGTACCCCCACCTCCCTATTCTAAGTTTTCAGGTAACCCCCCCCCCCCCCCGCTCCGTATCAAAATTTTTTAGGTACCCCCCCCCTCGCTATTCAAATTTGTTAGGCGGCCCCCCCGCTCCCTATTCCAATTTGTTAGGGACCACCCCCCTCCCTATTCAAATTTGGTAGGAACCCCCCCCGCTCCCTATCAAAATTTCTTAGGTACCCCCCCCCGCTCCCTATTAAAATTTGTTGGGTACCCCCTCCCTCCCTATTCAAATTTGTTAGGTACCGCCCGCTCCCTGTCAAAATTTGTTAGGTACCCCCCCGCTCGGTATTAAAATTTGTTAGGTACCCCCCCCCCACTGCCTAATAAAATTTGTTAGGTAACCCCCGCTCCCTTTGAAATTTTGTTAGGTACCCCCGCGTGTACCTAACAAATTTGAATAGGGAGGGGGGGTACCTTTACAAATTGGAATAGGGAGGGGGGGTGCCTTACAAATTGGAATAGGGAGGGGGGGGGGGCTGCCTAAGTTAGGTACCCCACCTCCCTCCGTGTGCCAAGTTGTTAGGTACCCCCCCCCCCACCCCGGCCGTCAACCACCGCCCCCCCCCCGGCACTGGGAGGCTTGGCTCCCTCGCCCGTTTGCTCACTCCCTCCCCATTCCCAACTAAAAAAAGAAACATCAGGTAGACTACCTACGAGCGCCGGCATACATGCAGACATACCCGATGCGGAGTCCCAGATCCGGAGCGTGTCGTCATATAAACCTACCCTTATAACCATATAACCCTAACCTGTTGTCATACGATCCGGACACGATGTAGTTGGGCGAGATGGCGACCGCACACATGGCCAGGTCCGTCTAGCAAACACATACATGCGTACGCCCACTGGCCCCGTGTACACGCACAACGCCGACATTTGCAACATTAGTCACAGTGACTAGAGCCCTGGGGCCCAACTAAGAGCAAAGTGGGAATTACATAGATTCACATGCCTCCTCCCTTTTCTGTGCTGGCACCCCCACAGGTCGAGGTGGGGGCGGCGACGATGGGTTGAGGGAGAGTTGGGGTCGTTGAAAATACACCTTGGGACGGCACCCGCACACATGCCAATTTCCCCCACCCTCCGGTTTCTGACAAGGTCTCACTTGGATACACATGGATATGTACATTGTTGGCCAGCTCAGATTGTAGGCGGGAACAAGGCAGCAGAGACCTGGCTTTTCGATGCCTTGCTGCCGATCATGGGTTTCTGTTGCCATTGCACACAAGAAAGAGACCTGGAGGAAGCATGAGTGAACCTTGGTTTTTGGGACAGGCTTGCCATTCCTTGAGCTGGGAGGTGAGGGACGAGGGGTGAGAAAATAAAGCAGAGCTTGTCTAAAAGATAAAACAGCAAAATGTTACAAATGTGGGGACGCGACCAAGTGCACAACTACTGGATCAGACAGCTTGGAACACGTCTTTTGGCTCTCCACTTCACGCGGCGTTACAGGCAAGAAATAGTGACAAAACGAGGTGTTTCCTAAAGAGCATACAAGCAATGCAGTTTGTGGGGGATGAAAACACATACATACATCATTGTTGAACGAAACACGGGGAAGAACATCCAAGACTTCCTGCTCCAGTGCAAGGGGTGCTCAAAAACCAAAACTGACTATGCCAGAAGTCTCCATCATTCGATGCAAAGTCTGGGGATGCAAAGTAAAATCGCTTGTCGCCAGTTGCAGCACAAAAAGCAGATCCAGTCCATGGGTTCGCAACGCTGCAAACACTATGACCGCCAAGAAGTGCCCTGCAGTTTGCCATCGATGCGATCGGTTGTTTGGGCTTTTGTTCATCCATGTGGTCACAGGACCACCAGAGGTGCCTCAACCCACGGTCCTGAATGCACGAGCTAGAACAACTGTTGATCAGGTCAATGGAAGCCGTTTGCGAAACACTACAAAAGACGAGCCATCGGTACACCGTTTGCTACTGCATGACCAACCACCACTCAAAGTCCAGTCCATACGCCATGTGTGTGCAGGGCTCCTGCAATCATACATGATGGGTGGCAATGTGGAACCGTGGAAACCGAGGCACGTTGATCAAGCTCTGGTAGGTTGCATGGGGGCACGGTTCCTGTTCCCTGACTACTTGTCGTGATGCCCAGACAACAGGCAGCAGCCAGGGTGAACCCCAACCGCCCTGCTGCAGACAACAAGCAGAACTGCACCGCTGCCTCATAAAAATACAAAACAAAAAGGATCAGCACCAGCAATGCTGACGAAGACCAACTGGACCATCATGTTGCTGCATGGCAACTACGATGTCAGCAAAACTGCACCAAAACTGCACACACACACGCGATGCGAATACGCCAACACCCGACAACCGCCCTGTGGATGGCATGACGAGGCACTGGGCGTGGACGTGATGACTCCTCGTCAGGCCAGAACCAATGTCATGAAGAACAGTGTCATGTGGCGAGGCGCCTTTCTGCAGGGCACAGCCACAGGGCAGGGACCACAAGCAAGTTGGTGGGGCGGTCCAGAGTGCAGCGGCATCTGTCCACCCCTGAGGACACACACATGGAGTCTTGGCACCTTCAGTTGTACCCAGCACGAAGGGAGGAGAGGAGCCTTTGGTATTCCCACTACACCAGACGAATATTTCTTTTCGTTTCTTCTCTGAGAGCACACACCATGGAATCAGGATGTAACCCTCCTGTCACACACACACAGGCCCTACTTTGTTCGTAGGCTAGCCCGGTGCATATCGCGGAGTGTTTGGAGGTTGCGGCACCATGCCCCTGTGATGCCGTTTGGGGATGCACGTTCTGGGATGGTCCATGTGGAGTACGACTGACCCTTCCATTGGGCCACCCCTCGAATGTGGTGGATGACCCGGAAGACATGGCAGCATTGTGGCAGGGGGAGGAGGGGGGCAGTGCGGTGCACACACACACACACGATTGAAGCGAGACGAACAAGCAGACAAACAGAGCACTGCACTGGTCACTAACGAATCTCCTCAGGCCGTAAGAAAGTAGAAGAAGGTGTGGAAGAGAACACACACACACACACACACACGCACACACACATGCACGCACGCGCACACACACATAGACACACACAATTCCCTACTGCTGGTACAACCTCTGGAAGTGCACCCTGACACGCTCCATAAGCTGACCCTTCCCCCCGCCCACACTCAAACCATGCTTCCTACAAATGGCCTTAAACTCAACCTTCGTCCACTCATGCAACCTCCCCCTCTCCATTGCGTTCAACACCGCCTCATCCACATCATACCGAAACACCAACTGCGCGGCAGGGTTAGAAGAGGTGGAGGGGACAGCTGAGGGGTTACGAAGGTCAGAAGAGGAGCTACTGGCAACTGCACCTGCCTGCTCCATATCCTCGTCCTCACTGTCTTCGTCCTCACCCTCCAACTCAACCCCATACACATCACCAGCAGAAAGGGGGCAGAAAGGGGTCTTGCGCAACTCATCAAAAACCTCAAAGGGCCCCCATCCCTCTGGTGCCTCCCCATTGCACCTTACCCACAGCGTCTCACACATGCGCTCCGTGGTTTGGCCAAAGTCCGTAGCCGTCCGGAGCCCCACCGCTGCAGAGCGGGGGGCAAAATCAGAAGTGGCCCACAAGTGGGCAAATTGGCTACCTCACCCCTGCCGTATCGGGGAGCCCCACCGCTGCGGAGCGGGGGGCAAAATCAGAAGTGGCCCACAAGTGGGCAAATTGGCTACCTCACCCCTGCCGTATCGGGGAGCCCCACCGCTTCAGAGCGGGGGGCAAAATCAGAAGTGGTGCCCAAAAGAGGGCCGGGGGGTAGACATGGCCCACGTTCGGCCAGGGCAAAAAGGCCTCTAGGGGCTGTCCTTAAGGGCTGTCCTTAACAAAAAAAAAAATCTGGGTCCTTAAGGACGGCCCTGCCTACGTCTACAAACAAAAAACCATACCCTGACATGATTCAAAAAAGACTAATCGTTGTGCTGCTGCTGTTGGTGGTCGTGGGATTTGCTGCCCTCATTGCATACAGAAGAGACATAGAGGAGAGAGAGCAAGAAAAAAGAGAGAAGAGAGGGAGAGGAGAAAGCACTTGACACGCGCCCCGACCAAGGCATGCTGCTGCATCAATCAACGGCGACACGTTTGCTGGTATGTTTACAGGGTTGATGGACAAAAGTTGGCCTCATATACCCAAGGGGTGCTCGATAGATCCCAATCACGACAGGGCACAATGGTACACACACCCGTATGGTGCCAACCAATTTCCTCTAGTCTGCTGCAACGAGAACGGGTCTTGGTATGCAACCATGAAAACCAAGAAGGGCGGATGCGACCCTGTACATATCGCTGACACCCGGGCCCTTCTGAAGCGCGGTTTCAAGCAACACACAACATGCACCCTGACAAAGGCACAGTGCAGCGATGCCATTGCAGCGATTCACGGTAGCCTATTTGCCCGTACGTTTATAGGCATGGTGGACAATAGTTGGCCTCATATACCCCCAGGGTGCTCAATACATCCCAACAACAGCAGGGCACACTGGAACACACGGATATTCTGTGGTGTGTAGGTGGAGGGTTGTTGGGAGCAACCTATGGATCTCGAGAGTCATCGAAGGTTGCTGAGGGTCCTTGAGCGTTGTTATGGCTAGTCTCCCAAGCGTTGCCTGCAGATGTTTTCGGACGCTAACGGCGGGTTTCATCCATTGTAACGGGTTGTTGATACTTTCAAAAGCTGACACCCAATATAACGCAAAGCTTCAGGGCAATCCTTGAGAAGCCAGAGTTTTTGTTTTCTTTCTAAGGACATCCCTTAAGGACAGCCCCCAAGGACCGCCAACCGCCAACCGCCGCCAACGGCCAACCACCAACCACCAACCGCCAACCCATGGGGGGCGCCCAAGTGCACGTGCAGTCCTTGACCCCGACAGCCCTTAAACATTTTGGCCCCTTGAAGGGGGAGGGCGGGGGTGGGCCCAAAAATCACCCCTTTCTTTGAACCACCATGGTATCCAGACAATATTCACACCCACACACCCAGTGTAGCCACCTCCCGGTCTACTCACGCCAAAAGCAGCCGATCATCTCGTAATGATCACCACTCATGTTGTTTCTCATAAACCTTGCTATGAACAAAGGGGTTAGCATACAACAACGGAGGTCTCCACGTTCCCTCCTCACCAGTATCACGGTGGTTGTAGCCGCCCACACCACCTGCCAGGGGGGGCGGGGGGCGAGGGGGTTGGCAGCAAAGAGACCTCTTTGGCATGGCACGCACCAAAGAGGGTGCCCCACAAGGTGCCCAAGGCCGTTTCATATTTCGCATCACCATCTCAGGGGGTGCTCATTCCCGTGAGGCGGTTGTTTCGCATCGTTTTGCGTTTCGCACCTACTTCTATGTGTGGTGGGCCATTGGCCTTCGGTACAAAGGAGCGTTTGTGCTTGCTTGTGAGCGCTGACCACGGGCAAACATTGACTGATTGATCGTTGTGCTCACTGCTCAATGATTGAGGTTCAACTGAAACTTGGACGTTCACTTGAGTGTCCCCTTTCGGTGGACGCAGATTCAAGCTGAGCACCATACTAAGTAGATAATGTAACGATTCGACCACACAGCTACCACAGAGATGTCGGTAACCAGATATGATGTTTGTCTATGTTGCTCATCCAACTCTCTCTTTCGCTCTCTCTCTCTCTCTGTGTGTGTGTGTGTGTGTGTACACTGTACTATTAACGAGGGTTGATGGCTATTTATGTCCTGGCCGCTCTTGCGACGGGAGGGTTATGTACTATTAACGAGGGTTGAAGGCTATTAATGTCCTGGCCGCTCTTGTACTATTAACGAGGGAGACCCATATGTGGCGGTAGTGCAATCGGCATATTTAACCCGGCACGTGGGCGGGACTGTGCATATGCTTGTGTTTGCGTTTATCCACGGAGTTTGTGTGTGTGTGTGTGTGTGTGTGTGTGTGTGTCCCTCTCGCCATGGTTGGTTGCTCTTTGTCTGTCATTTCTTCTTTTAATTTTTCTTATTTTTGTAGTCTTTGGCATCTTTTGTTTATCTTCTTTAGGATTGCTTCTTTGTGAACGAAGGACAATAGTTGTGGTGGGCACATGTTCATTGGCAGAGTGGATGTAGGTACCAGCCAGACTAGTGATATTGACAATGGCAGATAATCATATCACATGAAACAGCATCGTCTTGAGGAAATACCACAAGCACAATCCACCATAATTGGAGCACAATGGCGTCATGTTGCGGATCTGATCACACAAAGTGTGATCGGGAAAAAACAGAAAAACAACGGTCAGATGGGCTCTTGTCAACATGGTCCATTTCATCATTCACAATCGAGCTTGATTCGGCGGTGAGGCTACGACACACTGATGTGCAGGCATTGGCGGTCTCAGTGGTGACTTGTGCTGGACGATTGCCATGGGTGGAACATGCACCGGATTGAGTTTGTGCCTCTTAAAAGCCGGGTCATCATCATGGGATTTCGGCACGGCACCGGTGGGCGATCAAATCAAGATGCTGCCTATAACACGGACGATTACATCGAGGCATGTGAACCATTCAAACACGCTTCACCATGCGGATATGTCACCAATGTGCAGACGCGTGATAAATATGTGTCAAACATTCGTTGCTGGTGTGCACCTCATGGTACACACTAAAAGGAGCCTTTGAAAATGTTTGAAATGGCTGGATCTTGGCATTTATTGCTCCCAAGATGCCGCTAGACAGGCAGCGACTGGGTGTTCATTTGCATGATCACCTCAACGAAGCTGTTGAGGATGAATTGACCCAGGTTGGACACCTGCTGCCTGCTCATCTCTTGCAATTCATGCCACAACATGGCAATCACATACTAAAACACAAGTTTGAAACATTTTTCAGAGGCAAAAAGAACAGTTTGGCAGCCCTAGGTGCAGGCGAGCTCATTTCTTGGGTTGAGGCTCATCAAAAAAGATGCCAAGAAAGATGGGGGAAAACGTACTATTGTACAACCCACAATACATTTGCACAATGGATCCATGTGTGCAAGATGTTACCCACCAGCTTGTCATTTTTGTCAAAGGGTGTCCCCCCCAAAATCCTATGCCATGGAATCAAAGATTATGTGCGGAAAACCCTTTGCAGAGACGTGCAGCATCATGAGCATGTACTTGTCAACTCCTGTGTTACCTCGATTCGAAAGGTGTTACCACGGAATGGGGCATCAAATTTGATGATCATTTCTCGGAACTACTTGTTCGAAAAGTCAGTACCCGGATGTCCTTGCTGCTCAAGCAATCCATAGAAAAGAAATTAGAGAATCAATATGTTTCTGCATTGGCACCGCACAGTGAGGAGAAGCTCTTGGAGTTCAAAATATCCGCTTCACATCATCGACATGCAGTGAATGGAGCTTTGCTGCCGTTTGTTTGTGAATAGACTAGCAAGCTTCCTGAAGAGAAAATTACCTTCAAGCTCTCTGCAAGGCAAAAGACGAAAAGATTAATGACCAAACAAGGGACTTGGAAGCTTTGTAGACATCCAAAGACAGAGCCACGAAGATGGAGGAGGAAATCAAGGATCTTCAAGATAAAGCCATCAAAACTTCAACGGACCTGGAGGATTTGCGGGAATGTGGAAGTGGATCTCCGGAACCTCAGCAACATGTTGGCCAAGGTGCAGGAGGGAAAAACAACCAAACTATATGAACTGCCAAGCAAGGAGCTATTGAGATTGGAAAATGATGGTGAAGATGAATCTGAGTTGCCTGGATGGGACAATTGAAGATGCCAACCACTTTCTAGTTGCCTCGACATACCTCGCTGATACAAGTCTGCAGTTGAAATGGTGGTGAAGCAAAGGAATTTTGGTTTCGATGTCAATGGAAACCAATGGCTGTGTGTTCAAGCTTTGGGGAAGAGAAAAGCCCTAGTTTGCGGCATCGAGGTGCTTTGACAAAAATGGATTTTAAATGGATTTTGCGGCACTTTGAACAGAAAGAACCTGTCTAGGCTTGGGGAGGGAGGGCGTAGCGTTGGGTGCCCAAGCCTAGTCAAAATATATCTGTGGCTTGTCGTGCAGCGCAACACACAAGCAACCGTAGCCCGGTTGGGTGAGACTCTGGTGCTGTATGTCCCAGTCATGACCCCTCGTGGCATCGATGGGGCGTAGATGGAGCTGATGTCTGGGGCGTGCGGCGGTGTCAGGGTAAATGGGGAATGCCACAACCCCGTAGGTAGGTACGGTACTACACCAGCTTCCGGGTGCACTACATCCTCAAAGAGCAGGAGGCAACGTGTTTACCAGTGCAAGGTGCCACCGTGCTGTGTTCACATTGAACTCCTCTCGCCTTTCCGTCGCCATGAATACCAGCATGTTGCGTATCCCACTTTGTTGACCACGTGAGTTGCACATTGGCACAACCATGTACTATTCATCCTTTTCGAGAGGCTTCTGCTGAACCACACTAACTGTGGACATGTGCAAACCACATTGACACCACACACCAAACATACTATGCAAGCCCTCTGACTACGTGCATCAAACACGCCATGCAAACAACACTAAAGTGCGCACGCCCAATATGTAATGCAGTGCAACTCAAATTAGGGCACAGTTTTCCCGGGCTGCTGATGCGCCCCACTCTCAACCGGGGGAGGGGGGCAGACTCCGGCCAAATTATCTTCTTTGATTTTTGATTTTTGTACCGCCATGTATCTTTGTTTTTCAAACAATTTGTGCGAAATCTTGCTTTTGTGGACATTGTGGTCATTCATGTTTTTCATCATATGAAGCAATGTGGACATTGTGGTCATTCATGTTTTTCACCATATGAAGCACAAAACAATGGATGCGGTCGTTTGATATGGTATATTGGTTTACTTTTCAGCATAGAGCAGTCACATAAGATGTTTTTTTTTTGCAACAGGCCTGCGCTGAGTAGCAATGAGGCTCTCAGGTTCACAACCCGGTCTCTGCCTCAGTGCTGCAAGGCGCAGTACAGTCACCGGATATATCGTGTGGCCGGAAAGGCAAACCTGGATCTGTGCCTGCAGAGGGCACCAATGCATGGTAGAGCAGTCCCATAAGATGTAAAATTATTTTCATTGGGTTCATGGGGCAAGAAAGCCATTTGATCATATCAACAAACTATCAAAAAATATACATCCATGGTTTCTTTTCATTTAACTGATTGATTGTAGCCCTGAATAAGGTATCACCCATTGGGGTATGCTACGAGAATGTCGCCAAAAAGTATGTGGCGCCCGTGCCTGCGCTTGATCTAACAACCTCTTGTCCCGGTGCTTTTTGCAATCAAGGTGAACACATTGGAAGCTTCATTTCATTGGGTGGTCATTGCACTTCATCCGCTTCTGTGGCTGCATCAAGGGGGGGGGGGGGGTGAAACAAAGGGTTGGACTCACCTGCATGACAACTTAACCCCTTCTCTTGGGGTTTGAAATAAGTGGTTGCACGCAGCTAGCACACAAAATAAACGCCCTGCGATGAACGCGACTTGTCATAACGTGAAGGGCAAACACAACAGGCGCACGGGGGATGAAGGAGCATAGGGAGGCAACAATCCACAAGTAGGATGGTCGACCCTGAGACAACGTATTGCATGACGGGAGGCCCGACATATCGGGGTGTCATTCTGCCTTTTGAAACCCGGTAGATAGGAAGAGGCACAGATGTGTCGGTTCCTGGCAAGGCCTTGATGGGGCGGTTGAACTTGCCCCATTGGACTGTTACCATTGGGCAAGGCAAAAGGAACTGGGGACGTGGCAGCGCTGTGGGACTTTGAGGGTATGTTTGCCCGGCGGGCCCGGCATCCAAATCGATGTTCCGGGCATCAAAGCCTAAGCACAAGCAAATTGTACCCCCTGTCCCCCTTGCAATCTCCCCCGCTAGCGCGCGACGTTCTCCCGGGGGGGGGGGGGGATTGCAAGGGTACTGGGTCCTTGTCCGAAGTTTTCTCCAAAATAGGAAGTAGCCATTCACAGAATTGGTCCTCCACATCTTGGATCTGAAATAGCAACACAACACACCCATACAACGCCTTTGGAGAGAGAATATCACAGAACACACCCAGGTGATTGATTTGAAGTAATGGGAACGCAATGCAATAAGGCAGATGGGCAAGAGAAACCAGTGCAATAGATGCTAACTATAAAAACATGAAAGTAACGTTCTCCGTGGAAATCCTCAACCCCAACGCGAGGGGCCACACCGAAGTATGCGAAACCTTTTGCCCGGCGCGTGCCCGGTGCGCTAAAGTACTCTCTTTGTCCTTTTGAATAGAGAGTACCAATCGTATTTGTAGGATCAGAGTCCCTCTTACAGACGGTACTCGAGAGAGTTCTCGGAATGAGGAATCGGGGCTTTCCGGTGCGACGATGGTTTGATAGCTGAGTGCAGTAGCGGCCATGACACATGGGTAGGGCGATGCAGCGGGAACTGCCACGCCCATTTGTATCTCAAGGTGCTACTGCAGCACAAAGAAGACCGAAGGCTGAGAAGAACCGGTGGGTTGCATCAGAGTCCCTTGCACCAACAGAGCCCCTGATACAATGAGGTCACCACTGGACACGGTCGGTACACTTGTGATAGCTCGGACAGACGGCACCACAGAGCGGCCTTTATTGGGCCCCTCCATGCACCGCTGCATTCCGTGCCGACGCTCTCGTGCGCAACCCGCCCCTTCCCTTGGCACAGGGCTGTACACCGGGAGGGAGGGCGTGGCTTCTGCAAACAGTTCGTCGGGCGTCGTGTCGTACAGCCGCTGTCTGTGGGCTGTGGGTGTCTATCGGGAGTGGCGGAGGAGTGCGGCGCTGCTTCGTGGGTCAGAAGGGGAAATTTGGTGCCGTGTTCACTGCTTGGGCCTCAATGCCCCCCCCCCCCCCCCGCACCCACAGACACTGCTCCCTGCACATAGGCCGGGTGATGTCAGCGCAAATCTCTTTGGGTGGTCAATGCGTACCAGGCAGTCCCAGAGCCAAAAAACCCACTCAAGGAAGTTGAGTTTTTGTTTTACCGGATGTTTTGCCGGAAATTTTCCTTTGTTTTTTCGAGCTCAAAAGTGGAATATTTAAGGAAACTGACATTTCAAATGAATTTTCCAGTTTTGGACTCTATGGTTTACCCTAAAAGGAAATTGTCTTCTTCCCCATCAGGGGATCGATGCATCTGACATGGTCTAACCGGGTACCACGATGATGGGGGGAATCGCCCCCACTCCCCCCGAATGGTGCCGTTTGAGCTGTCACGTGTCTGTTGGGTGAAGCAGGGTCAGCACATCAGGCAGCACATGCAGTTCGCAAGAGGGAGAAAACGGCGGAAGGCGCCTTTCGCAAAAGGTTGTGGGAAGATGGTGCAGGTGACCATCGTTGCGGTAGAGAGAGGGCTAGATCGTGATCAAAGGCAGCACATACATACCCCCCCCCCCGACCCACCCTCCCTTCCCTCCCTCCCCTGCCCCTCCCCCTTCCACAACCCCCGTCCCCATCCCACCCCAAGCCCTGCCCCCCTCTCTGCCGTGCCGTCCGCACCCCCCGGCCCCCCACTCCACTACCCATGCCCCCAGCCCTCGCCCCAGCCCTCCGTGTCATGCCCCACGTCCTCCCCCAACAGCGCTGGGCCGGGGGCCATGGCGCCGTAGGGCCACAGCCGCTGGGAGGCAATGGTCCCTGCCACCCCCCTCCAGGACGCCCCAGTGCACCCCCGCGACGCAGCCCCACAGTGAGCCTGGGTCCGGGGACCTCGGCGGCGGCAGGGGGTACGCGTGGTTGCTGTCCTCCGGGGCCCAGGGCTGGGGGCCGGACAACGCCTGCCCAGCGAAGTGCGCGCGATTCGTGAACAGGAAATGCGCAGGGGAAGGGGGGCCCCGCGTGAGCGTGGGCGGTGTGAGGAAGGGCTGGGGTGGAGTGGGGCCGCTGGGAGAATGGCGCGGGGCACAGGGCGAGGACAAAGGGGCAGCACGATGCATCTGCAGACAACTAGACCGCAGCCCGATGCTCCCACCCCAAGTCACCCCCACCACAAGTCACCCCCACCACAAGTCACCCCCACCACAAGTCGTCAAGTCATTCCCACCACAAGTCACCCCCACCACAAGTCATCAAGTCATCCCCACCACAAGTCATCCCCACCACAAGTCATCCCCACCACAAGTCATCCCCACCACAAGTCATCCCCACCACAAGTCACCCCCACCACAAGTCACCCCGACCACAAGTCACCCCCACCACAAGTCATTCCCACCACAAGTCACCCCCACCACAAGTCACCCCCACCACAGGTCAACCCCACCACAAGTCATCCCCACCACAAGTCACCCCCAACACAAGTCACCCCCACCACAAATCATCCCCACCACAAGTCACCCCCACCACAAGTCATCCCCACCACAAGTCATCCCCACCACATGTCACCCCAACACAAGTCACCCCCACCACAAGTCACCCCCACCACAAGTCACCCCCACCACAAGTCACCCTCACCACAAGTCACCCCCACCACAAGTCACCCCCACCACAAGTCACCCCCACCACAGGTCATCCCCACCACAAGTCACCCCCACCACAGGTCAACCCCACCACAAGTCATCCCCACCACAAGTCACCCCCACCACAAGTCACCCCCACCACAAATCATCCCCACCACAAGTCACCCCCACCACAAGTCATCCCCACCACAAGTCATCCCCACCACCTGTCACCCTCACCACAAGTCACCCCCACCACAAGTCGCCCCCACCACAAGTCACCCTCACCACAAGTCACCCTCACCACAAGTCACCCCCACCACAAGTCACCCTCACCACAGGTCTACCCCACCAAAAGTCATCCCCACCACAAGTCACCCCCACCACAAGTCACCCCCACCACAAATCATCCCCACCACAAGTCACCCCCACCACAAGTCATCCCCACCACAAGTCATCCCCACCACATGTCACCCTCACCACAAGTCACCCCCACCACAAGTCACCCCCACCACAAGTCACCCTCACCACAAGTCACCCCCACCACAAGTCACCCCCAGCACAAGTCACCCTCACCACAGGTCTACCCCACCACAAGTCACCCCCACCACAAGTCACCCTCACCACAAGTCACCCTCACCACAGGTCTACCCCACCGCAAGTCATCCCCACCACATGTCACCCCAACACAAGTCACCCCCACCACAGGTCATCCCCACCAGAAATCATCCCCACCACAGGTCACCCTCACCACAGGTCAACCCCACCACAAGTCACCCCCACCACAAATCATCCCCACCACAAGTCACCCTCACCACAAGTCACCCCCACCACAAGTCACCCCCACCACAAGTCACCCCCACCACAAGTCACCCTCACCACAAGTCACCCCCACCACAAGTCACCCCCACCACAAGTCACCCTCACCACAGGTCTACCCCACCACAAGTCATCCCCACCACAAGTCACCCCCACCACAAGTCACCCCCACCACAAGTCACCCCCACCACAAGTCACCCTCACCACAAGTCACCCTCACCACAGGTCTACCCCACCACAAGTCATCCCCACAACAAATCATCCCCACCACAAGTCACCCCCACCACAAGTCACCCCCACCACAGGTCAACCCCACCACAAGTCATCCCCACCACAAATCATCCCCACCACAAGGCACCCCCACCACAAGGTACCCCCACCACAAATCATCCCCACCACAAGTCATCCCCAGCACATGTCACCCCAACACAAGTCACCCCCACCACAAGTCACCCCCACCACAAGTCACCCCCACCACAAGTCACCCTCACCACAGGTCTACCCCACCACAAGTCATCCCCAGCACAAGTCACCCCCACCACAAGTCACCCTCACCACAAGTCACCCCCACCATAAGTCACCCTCACCACAGGTCTACCCCACCACAAGTCATCCCCAGCACAAGTCACCCCCACCACAAGTCACCCCCACCACAGGTCAACCCCACCACAAGTCACCCCCACCACAAGTCATCCCCACCACAAGTCACCCCCACCACAAGTCACCCCCACCACAAGTCACCCTCACCACAGGTCAACCCCACCACAAGTCATCCCCACCACAAGTCACCCTCACCACAAGTCACCATCACCACAAGTCACCACCACCGCAAGTCAACCCCACCACAAGTCACCCTCACCACAGGTCAACCCCACCACAGGTCATCCCCACCACAAGTCACCCCCACCACAAGTCACCCTCACAAGTCACCCCCACCACAAGTCACCCCCACCACAGGTCACCCCCACCAGAAGTCAACCCCACCACAAGGCAAGCCAAACCACAAGTCACCCCCAACACAAGTCATCCCCACAACAAGTCACCCCCACCACAAGTCACCCTCACCACAAGTCATCCCCACCACAAGTCATCCCCACCACAAGTCACCCCCACCACAAGTCATCGCCACCGAAAGTCAGCCCCACCACAAGTCACCCCCACCACAAGTCACCCCCACCACAAGTCACCCCCACCACAAGTCATCCCCACCACAAGTCACCCCCACCACAAGTCACCCCCACCACAAGTCACCCCCACCACAAATCATCCCCACCACAAGTCACCCCCACCACAGGTCATCCCCACCACAAGTCACCCCCACCACATGTCACCCCAACACAAGTCACCCCCACCACAAGTCACCCCCACCACAAGTCACCCCCACCACAAGTCACCCTCACCACAGGTCTACCCCACCACAAGTCGTCCCCAGCACAAGTCACCCCCACCACAAGTCACCCTCACCACAAGTAACCCCCACCATAAGTCACCCTCACCACAGGTCTACCCCACCACAAGTCATCCCCAGCACAAGTCACTCCCACCACAAGTCACCCCCACCACAAGTCACCCCAACCACAAGTCATCCCCACCACAAGTCACCCCCACCACAGGTCAACCCCACCACAAGTCACCATCACCACAAGTCACCACCACCGCAAGTCAACCCCACCACAAGTCACCCTCACCACAGGTCAACCCCACCACAAGTCATCCCCACCAAAAGTCACCCCCACCACAAGTCACCCCCACCACAAGTCACCCTCACCACAGGTCAACCCCACCACAAGTCATCCCCACCACAAGTCACCCTCACCACAAGTCACCATCACCACAAGTCACCACCACCGCAAGTCAACCCCACCACAAGTCACCCTCACCACAGGTCAACCCCACCACAAGTCATCCCCACCACAAGTCACCCCCACCACAAGTCACCCTCACAGGTCACCCCCACCACAAGTCACCCCCACCACAAGTCACCCCCACCACAAGTCAACCCCACCACAAGGCAAGCCAAACCACAAGTCACCCCCAACACAAGTCATCCCCACAACAAGTCACCCCCACCACAAGTCACCCTCACCACAAGTCATCCCCACCACAAGTCATCCCCACCACAAGTCACCCCCACCACAAGTCATCCCCACCACAAGTCAGCCCCACCACAAGTCACCCCCACCACAAGTCACCCCCACCACAAGTCATCCCCACCACAAGTCACCCCCACCACAAGTCACCCCCACCACAAGTCACCCTGACCACAAATCATTCCCACCACAAGTCACCCTCATCACAAGTCACCCACACCACAAGTCATCCCCACCACAAGTCACCCCCACCACAAATCATCCCCAACACAAGTCACCCCCACCACAGGTCAACCCCACCACAAGTCACCCCAGCCACAAATCATCCCCACCACAAGTCACCCCCACCACAGGTCAACCCAACCACATGTCGGCCCCACCACAGGTCAACCCAACACAAGTCACCCCCGACACAAGTCATCCCCACCACAAGTCATCCCCACCACAAGTCACCCCCACCACAGGTCAACCCCACCACAAGTCACCCTCACCACAAGTCACCCCCACCAGAAGTCACCCCCAGCACAAATCACCCCCACCACAAATCATCCCCACCACAAGTCATCCCCACCACAAGTCACCCCCACCACAAGTCACCCCCACCACAATTCACCCCCACCACAAGTCACCCTCACCACAAGTCACCCCCGGCACAGGTCAACCCCACCACAAGTCACCCCCACCACAAGTCACCCCCACCACAAGTCACCCCCACCACAAGTCACCCCCAACACAGGTCAACCCCACCACAAGTCATCCCCACCACAAGTCATCCCCACCACAAGTCATTCCCACCACCAGTCACCCCCACCACAAGTCACCCTCACCACAAGTCACCCTCACCGCAAGTCACCCCGACCACAAGTCACCCTCACCACAGGTCAACCGGACCACAAGTCATCCCCACCACAAGTCACCCCCACCACAAGTCACCCTCACCACAAGTCACCCCCACCACAAGTCATCCCCACCACAAGTCATCCCCACCACAAGTCACCCCCACCACAAGTCACCCCCACCACAAGTCACCCCCACCACAAGTCACCCCCACCAGAAGTCACCCCCACCACAAGTCACCCCCACCACTAGTCACCCCCACCACAAGTCACCCCCACCACAAGGCATCCCCACCACAAGTCACCCCCACCACAAGTCATCCCCACCACAAGTCACCCCCACCACAAGTCACCCCCACCACAAGTCATCCCCACCACAAGTCACCCCCACCACAAGTCACCCCCACCACAAGTCACCCCCACCACAAGTCACCCCCACCAGAAGTCACCCCCACCACAAGTCACCCCCACCACTAGTCACCCCCACCACAAGTCACCCCCACCACAAGGCATCCCAAGTCACCCCCACCACAAGTCACCCCCACCAGAAGTCACCCCCACCACAAGTCACCCCCACCACAAGTCACCCCCAACCACAAGTCGTTCCCACCACAAGTCACCCCCACCACAAGTCACCCCCACCACAGGTCAACCCCACCACAAGTCATCCCTACCACAAGTCACCCCCGCCACAAGTCACCCCCACCACAAATCATCCCCATCACAAGTCACCCCCACCACAGGTCAACCCCACCACAAGTCATCCCCACCGCGAGTCACCCCCACCACAAGTCATCCCCACCACAAGTCACCCCCACCACAAGTCATCCCCACCACAAGTCACCCTCACCACAGGTCAACCCGACCACAAGTCATCCCCACCACAAGTCACCCCCACCACAAGTCACCCTCACCACAAGTCACCCTCACCACAAGTCATCCCCACCACAAGTCATCCCCACCACAAGTCACCCCCACCACAAGTCACCCCCACCACAAGTCACCCCCACCACAAGTCACCCCCACCAGAAGTCACCCCCACCACAAGTCACCCCCACCACTAGTCACCCCCACCACAAGTCACCCCCACCACAAGGCATCCCCACCACAAGTCACCCCCACCACAAGTCATCCCCACCACAAGTCACCCCCACCACAAGTCACCCCCACCACAAGTCATCCCCACCACAAGTCACCCCCACCACAAGTCACCCCCACCACAAGTCACCCCCACCACAAGTCACCCCCACCAGAAGTCACCCCCACCACAAGTCACCCCCACCACTAGTCACCCCCACCACAAGTCACCCCCACCACAAGGCATCCCCACCACAAGTCACCCCCACCACAAGTCATCCCCACCACAAGTCACCCCCACCACAAGTCACCCCCACCACAAGTCACCCCCACCAGAAGTCACCCCCACCACAAGTCACCCCCACCACAAGTCACCCCCAACCACAAGTCGTTCCCACCACAAGTCACCCCCACCACAAGTCACCCCCACCACAGGTCAACCCCACCACAAGTCATCCCTACCACAAGTCACCTCCGCCACAAGTCACCCCCACCACAAATCATCCCCACCACAAGTCACCCCCACCACAGGTCAACCCCACCACAAGTCATCCCCACCGCGAGTCACCCCCACCACAAGTCATCCCCACCACAAGTCACCCCCACCACAAGTCATCCCCACCACAAGTCACCCCCACCACAAGTCATCCCCACCACAAGTCACCCCCACCACAAGTCACCCCCACCACAAGTCATCACCACCACAGGTCAACCCCACCACAAGTCATCCCCACCACAAGTCACCCCCACCACGAGTCACCCCCACCACAGGTCATCCCCACGACAAGTCAACCCCACCACAAATCATCCCCACCACAAGTCATCCCCACCACAAATCATCCCCAACACAAGTCACCCCCACCACAAGTCATCCCCACCACAAGTCACCCCCACCACAAGTCATCCCCACCACAAAACACCGCCACCAAAAGTCACCCCCACCACAAGTCAACCCCATCAAAAATCATCCCCACCACAAGTCACCCCCACCACAGGTCATCCCCACCACAAGTCATCCCCACCACATGTCGCCCCAACACAAGTCACCCCCACCACAAGTCACCCCCACCACAAGTCACCCCCACCACAAGTCACCCTCACCACAAGTCACCCCCACCACAAGTCACCCCCACCACAAGTCACCCTCACCACAGGTCAACCCCACCACAAGTCATCCCCACCACAAGTCACCCCCACCACAAGTCACCCCCACCACAAGTCACCCCCACCACAAGTCACCCCCACCACAAGTCACCCTCACCACAGGTCAACCCCACCACAAGTCATCCCCACCACAAGTCACCCCCACCACAAGTCACCCCAACCACAAGTCACCCCCACCACAAGTCACCCTCACCACAGGTCAACCCCACCACAGGTCATCCCCACCACAAGACATCCTCACCACAAGTCATCCCCAGCACAAGTCACCCTGACCACAGGTCAACCCCACCACAAGTCATCCCCACCACAAGTCATCCCCACCACAAGTCACCCCCACCACAAGTCACCCTCACCACAAGTCACCCCCACCACAAGTCACCCCCACCACAAGTCATCCCCACCACAAGTCACCCCCACCACAAGTCACCCCCACCACAAGTCACCCCCACCACAAGTCACCCTCACCACAAGTCACCCCCACCACAAGTCACCCCCACCACAAGTCACCCCCACCACAAGTCACCCCCACCACAAGTCACCCCCACCACAAGTCACCCTCACCACAGGTCTACCCCACCATAAGTCGTCCCCAGTACAAGTCACCCCCACCACAAGTCACCCTCACCACAAGTCACCCCCACCATAAGGCACCCTCACCACAGGTCTACCCCACCACAAGTCATCCCCAGCACAAGTAACCCCCACCACAAGTCACCCCCACCACAAGTCACCCCAACCACAAGTCATCCCCACCACAAGTCACCCCCACCACAGGTCAACCCCACCACAAGTCATCCCCACCACAAGTCATCCCCACCACAAGTCACCCCCACCACAAGTCACCCCCACCACAAGTCACCCTCACCACAGGTCAACCCCACCACAAGTCATCCCCACCACAAGTCACCCTCACCACAAGTCACCATCACCACAAGTCACCACCACTGCAAGTCAACCCCACCACAAGTCACCCTCACCACAGGTCAACCCCACCACAAGTCATCCCCACCACAAGTCACCCCCACCACAAGTCACCCTCACAAGTCACCCCCACCACAAGTCACCCCCACCACAAGTCACCCCCACCACAAGTCAACCCCACCACAAGGCAAGCCAAACCACAAGTCACCCCCAACACAAGTCATCCCCACAACAAGTCACCCCCAACACAAGTCACCCTCACCACAAGTCATCCCCACCACAAGTCATCCCCACCACAAGTCACCGCCACCACAAGTCATCCCCACCACAAGTCAGCCCCACCACAAGTCACCCCCACCACAAGTCACCCCCACCACAAGTCATCCCCACCACAAGTCACCCCCACCACAAGTCACCCCCACCACAAGTCACCCCAACCACAAATCATCTCCACCACAAGTCACCCTCATCACAGGTCAACCCGGCCACAAGTCATCCCCACCACAAGTCACCCCAACACAAGTCACCCACACCACAAGTCATCCCCACCACAAGTCACCCCCACCACAAATCATCCCCAACACAAGTCACCCCCACCACAGGTCAACCCCACCACAAGTCACCCCCACCACAAATCATCCCCACCACAAGTCACCCCCACCACAGGTCAAACCAACCACATTTTGGCCCCACCACAGGTCAACCCAACACAAGTCACCCCCGACACAAGTCATCCCCACCACAAGTCATCCCCACCACAAGTCACCCCCACCACAGGTCAACCCCACCACAAGTCACCCTCACCACAAGTCACCCCCACCAGAAGTCAACCCCACCACAAATCACCCCCACCACAAATCATCCCCACCACAAGTCATCCCCACCACAAGTCACCCCCACCACAAGTCACCCCCACCACAATTCACCCCCACCACAAGTCACCCTCACCACAAGTCACCCCCGGCACAGGTCATCCCCACCACAAGTCACCCCCACCACAAGTCACCCCCACCACAAGTCACCCCCACCACAAGTCACCCCCAACACAGGTCAACCCCACCACAAGTCATCCCCACCACAAGTCATCCCCACCACAAGTCATTCCCACCACCAGTCACCCCCACCACAAGTCACCCTCACCACAAGTCACCCCCACCACAAGTCACCCCCACCACAAGTCACCCTCACCACAGGTCAACCCGACCACAAGTCATCCCCACCACAAGTCACCCCCACCACAAGTCACCCTCACCACAAGTCACCCTCACCAGAAGTCACCCCCACCACAAGTCATCCCCACCACAAGTCACCCCCACCACAAGTCACCCCCACCACAAGTCACCCCCACCACAAGTCACCCCCACCAGAAGTCATCCCCACCACAAGTCACCCCCACCACTAGTCACCCCCACCACAAGTCACCCCCACCACAAGGCATCCCCACCACAAGTCACCCCCACCACAAGTCATCCCCACCACAAGTCACCCCCACCACAAGTCACCCTCACCACAAGTCATCCCCACCACAAGTCATCCCCACCACAAGTCACCCCCACCACAAGTCACCCCCACCACAAGTCACCCCCACCACAGGTCACCCCCACCACAGGTCACCCCCACCACAAGTCACCCCCACCACAAGTCACCCCCAACCACAAGTCGTTCCCACCACAAGTCACCCCCACCACAAGTCACCCCTACCACAGGTCAACCCCACCCCAAGTCATCCCTACCACAAGTCACCCCCGCCACAAGTCACCCCCACCACAAATCATCCCCACCACAAGTCACCCCCACCACAGGTCAACCCCACCACAAGTCATCCCCACCGCGAGTCACCCCCACCACAAGTCATCCCCACCACAAGTCACCCCCACCACAAGTCATCCCCACCACAAGTCACCCCCACCACAAGTCATCCCCACCACAAGTCACCCCCACCACAAGTCACCCCCACCACAAGTCATCCCCACCACAGGTCAACCCCACCACAAGTCATCCCCACCACAAGTCACCCCCACCACAAGTCACCCCCACCACAGGTCATCCCCACGACAAGTCAACCCCACCACAAATCATCCCCAACACAAGTCATCCCCACCACAAGTCATCCCCACCACAAGTCACCCCCACCACAAGTCATCCCCACCACAAAACACCGCCACCACAAGTCACCCCCACCACAAGTCAACCCCACCAAAAATCATCCCCACCACAAGTCACCCCCACCACAGGTCATCCCCACCACAAGTCATCCCCACCACATGTCGCCCCAACACAAGTCACCCCCACCACAAGTCACCCCCACCACAAGTCACCCCCACCACAAGTCACCCTCACCACAAGTCACCCCCACCACAAGTCACCCCCACCACAAGTCACCCTCACCACAGGTCAACCCCACCACAAGTCATCCCCACCACAAGTCACCCCCACCACAAGTCAGCCCCACCACAAGTCACCCCCACCACAAGTCACCCCCACCACAAGTCACCCTCACCACAGGTCAACCCCATCACAAGTCATCCCCACCACAAGTCACCCCCACCACAAGTCACCCCCACCACAAGTCACCCTCACCACAGGTCAACCCAACCACAAGTCATCCCCACCACAAGTCACCCCCACCACAAGTCACCCCCACCACAAGTCACCCCCACCACAAGTCACCCTCACCACAGGTCAACCCCACCACAAGTCATCCCCACCACAAGTCACCCCCACCACAAGTCACCCCCACCACAAGTCACCCTCACCACAGGTCAACCCCACCACAAGTCATCCCCACCACAAGTCACCCCAACCACAAGTCACCCCCACCACAAGTCACCCTCACCACAGGTCAACCCCACCACAAGTCAGCCCCACCACAAGTCATCCCCACCACAAGTCATCCCCACCACAAGTCATCCCCAGCACAAGTCACCCTGACCACAGGTCAACCCCACCACAAGTCATCCCCACCACAAGTCACCCCCACCACAAGCCACCCTCACCACAAGTCACCCCCACCGCAAGTCACCCCCACCACAAGTCACCCTCACCACAGGTCAACCCCACCACAAATCATCCCCACCACAAGTCACGCCCACCACAAGTCACCCTCACCACAAGTCACCCCCACCACAAGTCACCCCCACCACAAGGCACCCCCACCACAAGTCACCCTCACCACAAGTCACCCCCACCACAAGTCACCCCCACCACAAGTCACCCCCACCACAAGTCACCCCCACCACAAGTCACCCTCACCACAAGTCACCCCCACCACAAGTCATCCCCACCACAAGTCACCCCCACCACAAGTCACCCCCACCACAAGGCACCCCCACCACAAGTCACCCCCACCACAAGTCACCCCCACCACAAGTCACCCCCACCACAAGTCACCCCCACCACAAGTCACCCTCACCACAGGTCAACCCCACCACAAGTCATCCCCACCACAAGTCACCCCCACCACAAGTCACCCCCACCACAAGTCACCCTCACCACAGGTCAACCCCACCACAAGTCATCCCCACCACAAGTCACCCCCACCACAAGTCACCCCCACCACAAGTCACCCTCACCACAGGTCAACCCCACCACAAGTCATCCCCACCACAAGTCATCCCCACCACAAGTCATCCCCACCACAAGTCATCCCCAGCACAAGTCACCCTGACCACAGGTCAACCCCACCACAAGTCATCCCCACCACAAGTCACCCCCACCACAAGTCACCCTCACCACAAGTAACCCCCACCGCAAGGCACCCCCACCACAAGTCACCCTCACCACAGGTCAACCCCACCACAAATCATCCCCACCACAAGTCACGCCCACCACAAGTCACCCTCACCACAAGTCACCCCCACCACAAGTCACCCCCACCACAAGTCACCCCCACCACAAGTCACCCTCACCACAAGTCACCCCCACCACAACTCACCCCCACCACAGGTCAACCCCACCACAAATCATCCCCACCACAAGTCACGCCCACCACAAGTCACCCTCACCACAAGTCACCCCCACCACAAGTCACCCCCACCACAAGGCACCCCCACCACAAGTCACCCTCACCACAAGTCACCCCCACCACAAGTCACCCCCACCACAAGTCACCCCCACCACAAGTCACCCCCACCACAAGTCACCCTCACCACAAGTCACCCCCACCACAAGTCATCCCCACCACAAGTCACCCCCACCACAAGTCATCCCCACCACAAGTCATCCTCACCACAAGTCACCCCCACCACAAGTCACCCCCACCACAAGTCACCCCCACCACAAGTCACCCCCACCACAGGTCAACCCCACCGCGAGTCACCCCCACCACAAGTCATCCCAACCACAAGTCACCCCCACCACAAGTCATCCCAACCACAAATCACCCCCACCACAAGTCACCCCCACCACAAATCATCCCCACTACAAGTCACCCCCACCACAAGTCACCCCCACCACAAGTCATCCCCACCACAAGTCACCCCCACCACAAGTCACCCCCACCACAAGTCATCCCCACCACAAGTCATCCCCACCACAAGTCACCCCCACCACAAGTCATCCCCACCACAAGTCATCCCAACCACAAGTCACCCCCACCACAAGTCACCCCCACCACAAGTCATCCCCACCACAAGTCACCCCCACCACAAGTCACCCCCACCACAAGTCACCCCCACCACAAATCATCCCCACTACAAGTCACCCCCACCACAGGTCGTCCCAACCACAAGTCACCCCCACCACAAGTCACCCCCACCACAAGTCACCCCCACCACAAGTCACCCCCACCACAAGTCATCCCCACCACAAGTCATCCCAACCACAAGTCACCCCCACCACAAGTCACCCCCACCACAAATCATCCCCACTACAAGTCACCCTCACCACAGGTCAACCCCACCACAAGTCATCCCCACCACATGTCACCCCAACACAAGTCACCCCCACCACAAGTCATCCCCACCACAAGTCACCCCCACCACAAATCACCCCCACCACAAGTCACCCCCACCACAAGTCACCGCCGCCACAAGTCAACCCCACCACAAATCATCCCCACCACAAGTCATCCCCACCACAGGTCAACCCAACCAGAAGTCAACCCCACCACATGTCACCCCAACACAAGTCACCCCCACCACAAGTCAGCCCCACCACAAGTCACCCCCACCACAAGTCACCCTCACCACAAGTCACCCCCACCACAAGTCACCCCCACCACAAGTCACCCTCACCACAGGTCAACCCCACCACAAGTCATCCCCACCACAAGTCACCCCCACCATAAGTCATCCCCACCACAAGTCACCCCCACCACAAGTCATCCCCACCGCAAGTCACCCCCACCACAAGTCACCCTCACCACAGGTCGACCCGACCACAAGTCATCCCCACCGCAAGTCATCCCCACCACAAGTCACCCTCACCACAAGTCACCCCCACAACAAGTCACCCCCACCACAAGTCACCCCCACCACAAATCATCCCCACCACAAGTCATCCCCACCACAACTTACCCCCACCACAAGTCACCCCCACCACAAGTCACCCCCACCACAAGTCACCCCCAACACAGGTCAACCCCACCACAAGTCATCCCCACCACAAGTCATCCCCACCACAAGTCACCCTGACCACAGGTCAACCCCACCACAAGTCATCCCCACCACAAGTCACCCCCACCACAAGTCACCCTCACCACAAGTAACCCCCACCGCAAGGCACCCCCACCACAAGTCACCCTCACCACAGGTCAACCCCACCACAAATCATCCCCACCACAAGTCACGCCCACCACAAGTCACCCTCACCACAAGTCACCCCCACCACAAGTCACCCCCACCACAAGTCACCCCCACCACAAGTCACCCTCACCACAAGTCACCCCCACCACAACTCACCCCCACCACAGGTCAACCCCACCACAAATCATCCCCACCACAAGTCACGCCCACCACAAGTCACCCTCACCACAAGTCACCCCCACCACAAGTCACCCCCACCACAAGGCACCCCCACCACAAGTCACCCTCACCACAAGTCACCCCCACCACAAGTCACCCCCACCACAAGTCACCCCCACCACAAGTCACCCCCACCACAAGTCACCCTCACCACAAGTCACCCCCACCACAAGTCATCCCCACCACAAGTCACCCCCACCACAAGTCATCCCCACCACAAGTCATCCTCACCACAAGTCACCCCCACCACAAGTCACCCCCACCACAAGTCACCCCCACCACAAGTCACCCCCACCACAGGTCAACCCCACCGCGAGTCACCCCCACCACAAGTCATCCCAACCACAAGTCACCCCCACCACAAGTCATCCCAACCACAAATCACCCCCACCACAAGTCACCCCCACCACGAATCATCCCCACTACAAGTCACCCCCACCACAAGTCACCCCCACCACAAGTCATCCCCACCACAAGTCACCCCCACCACAAGTCACCCCCACCACAAGTCATCCCCACCACAAGTCATCCCCACCACAAGTCACCCCCACCACAAGTCATCCCCACCACAAGTCATCCCAACCACAAGTCACCCCCACCACAAGTCACCCCCACCACAAGTCATCCCCACCACAAGTCACCCCCACCACAAGTCACCCCCACCACAAGTCACCCCCACCACAAATCATCCCCACTACAAGTCACCCCCACCACAGGTCGTCCCAACCACAAGTCACCCCCACCACAAGTCACCCCCACCACAAGTCACCCCCACCACAAGTCACCCCCACCACAAGTCATCCCCACCACAAGTCATCCCAACCACAAGTCACCCCCACCACAAGTCACCCCCACCACAAATCATCCCCACTACAAGTCACCCTCACCACAGGTCAACCCCACCACAAGTCATCCCCACCACATGTCACCCCAACACAAGTCACCCCCACCACAAGTCATCCCCACCACAAGTCACCCCCACCACAAATCACCCCCACCACAAGTCACCCCCACCACAAGTCACCGCCGCCACAAGTCAACCCCACCACAAATCATCCCCACCACAAGTCATCCCCACCACAGGTCAACCCAACCAGAAGTCAACCCCACCACATGTCACCCCAACACAAGTCACCCCCACCACAAGTCAGCCCCACCACAAGTCACCCCCACCACAAGTCACCCTCACCACAAGTCACCCCCACCACAAGTCACCCCCACCACAAGTCACCCTCACCACAGGTCAACCCCACCACAAGTCATCCCCACCACAAGTCACCCCCACCATAAGTCATCCCCACCACAAGTCACCCCCACCACAAGTCACCCCCACCGCAAGTCACCCCCACCACAAGTCACCCTCACCACAGGTCGACCCGACCACAAGTCATCCCCACCGCAAGTCATCCCCACCACAAGTCACCCCCACCACAAATCATCCCCACCACAAGTCATCCCCACCACAACTTACCCCCACCACAAGTCACCCCCACCACAAGTCACCCCCACCACAAGTCACCCCCAACACAGGTCAACCCCACCACAAGTCATCCCCACCACAAGTCATCCCCACCACAAGTCATCCCCACCACCACTCACCCCCATAACAAGTCACCCTCACCACAAGTCACCCTCACCGCAAGTCACCCCCATCACAAGTCACCTTCACCACAGGTCAACCCCACCACAAGTCATCCCCACCACAAATCACCCCCACCACAAGTCACCCTCACCACAAGTCACCCCCACCACAAGTCATCCCCACCACAAGTCACCACCACCACAAGTCACCCCCACCACAAGTCACCCCCAACACAAGGCACCCCCACCACAAGTCACCCCCACCACAAGTCATCCCCACCGCAAGTCACCCCCACCACAAGTCACCCTCACCACAAGTCATCCCCACCACAAGTCACCCCCAACACAAGTCACCCCCACCACAAGTCACCCCCACCAGAAGTCACCCCCACCACAAGTCACCCCCACCACAAGTCACCCCCAACCACAAGTCATCCCCACCACAAGTCACCCCCACCACAAGTCATCCCCACCACAAGTCACCCCCACCACAAGTCATCCCCACCACAAGTCACCCCCCCACAGGTCAACCCCACCACAAGTCATCCCCACCACAAGTCACCCCCACCACAAGTCACCCCCACCACAGGTCATCCCCACCACAAGTCAACCCCACCACAAATCATCCCCACCACAAGTCACCCCCACCACAAATCATCCCCAACACAAGTCACCCCCACCACAAGTCATCCCCACCACAAGTCACCCCCACCACAAGTCATCCCGACCAGAAAACACCGCCACCACAAGTCACCCCCACCACAAGTCATCCCCACCACAGGTCATCCCCACCGCAAGTCACCCCCACCACAGGTCATCCCCACCACAAGTCATCCCCACCACATGTCGCCCCAACACAAGTCACCCCCACCACAAGTCACCCCCACCACAAGTCACCCCCACCACAAGTCACCCTCACCACAAGTCACCCCCACCACAAGTCACCCCCACCACAAGTCACCCCCACCATAAGTCATCCCCACCACAAGTCATCCCCACCACAAGTCATCACCACCACAAGTCACCCCCACCACAAGTCACCCCCACCACAAGTCGCCCCCACCACAGGTCAACCCCACCACAAGTCATCCCCACCACAAGTCATCCCCACCACAAGTCATCCCCAGCACAAGTCACCCTGACCACAGGTCAACCCCACCACAAGTCATCCCCACCACAAGTCACCCCCACCACAAGTCACCATCACCACAAGTCACCCCCACCACAAGTCATCCCCACCACAAGTCACCCCCACCACAAGTCACCCCCACCACAAGGCACCCCCACCACAATTCACCCCCACCACAAGTCATCCCCACCACAAGTCACCCCCACCACAAGTCGCCCCCACCACAGGTCACCCCCACCACAAGTCATCCCCACCACAAGTCACCCCCACGGCAAGTCACCCCCACCACAAGTCACCCTCACCACAGGTCAACCCCACCACAAGTCATCCCCACCACAAGTCACGCCCACCACAAGTCACCCTCACCACAAGTCACCCCCACCACAAGTCATCCCCACCACAAGTCACCCCCACCACAAGTCACCCCCACCACAAGGCACCCCCACCACAAGTCACCCCCACCACAAGTCATCCCCACCACAAGTCACGCCCACCACAAGTCACCCCCACCACAAGTCATCCCCACCACAAGTCATCCCAACCACAACTCACCCCCACCACAAGTCACCCCCACCAGAAGTCACCCCCACCACAAGTCACCCCCACCACAAGTCACCCCCACCACAAGTCACCCCCACCACAAATCATCCCCACTACAAGTCACCCTCACCACAGGTCAACCCCACCACAAGTCATCCCCACCACTTGTCACCCCAACACAAGTCACCCCCACCACAAGTCATCCCCACCACAAGTCACCCCCACCACAAATCACCCCCACCACAAGTCACCCCCACCACAGGTAAACCCCACCACAAGTCACCCCCACCACAAGTCTACCCCACCACAAATCATCCCCACCACAACTCATCCCCACCACAGGTCAACCCAACCAGAAGTCACCCCCACCACAAGTCACCCCCACCACAAGTCACCCCCCACCACAAGTCAGCCCCACCACAAGTCACCCCCACCACAAGTCATCCCCACCACAGGTCAACCCCACCACAAGTCATCCCCACCACAAGTCACCCCCACCACAAGTCACCCCCACCACAGGTCATCCCCACCACAAGTCAACCCCACCACAAATCATCCCCACCACAAGTCACCCCCACCACAAATCATCCCCAACACAAGTCACCCCCACCACAAGTCATCCCCACCACAGGTCACCCCCACCACAAGTCATCCCCACCACAAAACACCGCCACCACAAGTCACCCCCACCACAAGTCAACCCCACCAAAAATCATCCCCACCACAAGTCACCCCCACCACAGGTCATCCCCACCACAAGTCATCCCCACCACATGTCGCCCCAACACAAGTCACCCCCACCACAAGTCACCCCCACCACAAGTCACCCCCACCACAATTCACCCACACCACAAGTCACCCCCACCACAAGTCACCCCCACCAAAAGTCACCCTCACCACAGGTCAACCCCACCACAGGTCAACCCCACCACAAGTCATCCCCACCACAGGTCACCCCCACCACAAGTCACCCCCACCACAAGTCACCCCCACCACAAGTCGCCCCAACCACAGGTCAACCCCACCACAAGTCATCCCCACCACAAGTCATCCCCACCACAAGTCATCCCCAGCACAAGTCACCCTGACCACAGGTCAACCCCACCACAAGTCATCCCCACCACAAGTCACCCCCACCACAAGTCACCATCACCACAAGTCATCCCCACCACAAGTCACCCCCACCACAAGTCACCCCCACCACAAGGCACCCCCACCACAAGTCACCCCCACCACAAGTCATCCCCACCACAAGTCACCCCCACCACAAGTCGCCCCCACCACAGGTCAACCCCACCACAAGTCATCCCCACCACGAGTCACCCCCACCACAAGTCACCCCCACCACAAGTCACCCTCACCACAGGTCAACCCCACCACAAGTCATCCCCACCACAAGTCACGCCCACCACAAGTCACCCTCACCACAAGTCACCCCCACCACAAGTCATCCCCACCACAAGTCACCCCCACCACAAGTCACCCCCACCACAAGGCACCCCCACCACAAGTCACCCCCACCACAAGTCATCCCCACCACAGGTCAACCCCACCACAAGTCACCCCCACCACAAGTCACCCCCACCACAAGTCATCCCAACCACAACTCACCCCCACCACAAGTCACCCCCACCACAAGTCACCCCCACCACAAGTCACCCCCACCACAAGTCACCCCCACCACAAGTCACCCCCACCACAAATCATCCCCACTACAAGTCACCCTCACCACAGGTCAACCCCACCACAAGTCATCCCCACCACATGTCACCCCAACACAAGTCACCCCCACCACAAGTCATCCCCACCACAAGTCACCCCCACCACAAATCACCCCCACCACAAGTCACCCCCACCACAGGTCGACCCCACCACAAGTCATTCCCACCACAAGTCACCCTCACCACAAGTCACCCCCACCACAAGTCATCCCCACCACAGGTCACCCCCACCACAAGTCACCCCCACCACAAGGCACCCCCACCACAAGTCACCCCCACCACAAGTCATCCCCACCACAAGTCAACCCCACCACAAATCATCCCCACCACAACTCATCCCCACCACAGGTCAACCCAACCAGCAGTCAACCCCACCACATGTCACCCCAACACAAGTCACCCCCACCACAAGTCAGCCCCACCACAAGTCACCCCCACCACAAGTCACCCTCACCACAAGTCACCCCCACCACAAGTCACCCCCACCACAAGTCACCCTCACCACAGGTCAACCCCACCACAAGTCATCCCCACCACAAGTCACCCCCACCATAAGTCACCCCCACCACAAGTCACCCCCACCACAAGTCACCCCCACCACAAGTCATCCCCACCACAGGTCACCCCCACCACAAGTCACCCCCACCACAAGGCACCCCCACCACAAGTCACCCCCACCACAAGTCATCCCCACCACAAGTCACCCCCACCACAAGTCACCCTCACCACAAGTCATCCCCACCACAAGTCACCGTCAGCACAAGTCACCCCCACCACAAGTCACCCCCACCACAAGCCAGCCCCACCACAAGGCACCCCCACCACAGGTCACCCACACCACAAGTCACCCCCATCCACAAGTCGTTCCCACCACAAGTAACCCCCACCACAAGTCACCCCCACCACAGGTCAACCCCACCGCAAGTCATCCCCACCACAAGTCACCCCCGCCACAAGTCACCCCCACCAGAAATCATCCCCGCCACAAGTCACCCCTACCACAGGTCAACCCAACCACAAGTCATCCCCACCACATGTTACCCCAACACAAGTAACCCCCACCACAAGTCATCCCCACCACGAGTCACCCCCACCACAAGTCACCCCCACCACAAGTCACCCCCACCACAAGTCACCCCCACCACAAGTCACCCCCACCACAAGTCACCCTCACCACAAGTCACCCCCACCACAAGTCACCCCCACCACAAGTCACCCTCACCACAGGTCAACCCCACCACAAGTCATCCCCACCACAAGTCACCCCCACCACAAGTCACCCTCACCACAAGTCACCCCCACCACAAGTCACCCCCACCACAAGTCACCCTCACCACAGGTCAACCCCACCACAAGTCATCCCCACCACAAGTCACCCCCACCACAAGTCACCCCCACCACAAGTCACCCCCACCACAAGTCGCCCCCACCACAGGTCAACCCCACCACAAGTCATCCCCACCACAAGTCATCCCCACCACAAGTCATCCCCAGCACAAGTCACCCTGACCACAGGTCAACCCCACCACAAGTCACCCCCACCACAAGTCACCCCCACCACAAGTCACCATCACCACCAGTCAGCCCCACGGCAAGTCACCCCCACCACAAGTCACCCTCACCACAGTTCAACCCCACCACAAATAATCCCCACCACAAGTCACGCCCACCACAAGTCACCCTCACCACAAGTCACCCCCACCACAAGTCGCCCCCACCACAAGGCACCCCCACCACAAGTCACCCTCACCACAAGTCACCCCCACCACAAGTCACCCCCACCACAAGTCACCCCCACCACAAGTCACCCCCACCACAAGTCACCCTCACAACAAGTCACCCCCACCACAAGTCATCCCCACCACAAGTCACCCCCACCACAAGTCACCCCCACCACAAGGCACCCCCACCACAAGGCACCCCCACCACAAGTCATCCCCACCACAAGTCACCCCCACCACAAGTCACCCCCACCACAAGTCACCCCCACCACAAGTCATCCCAACCACAAGTCACCCCCACCACAAGTCACCCCCACCACAAGTCACCCCCACCACAAGTCACCCCCACCACAAATCATCCCCACTACAAGTCACCCTCACCACAGGTCAACCCCACAACAAGTCATCCCCACCACATGTCACCCCAACACAAGTCACCCCCACCACAAGTCACCCCCACCACAAGTCAACCCCACCACAAATCATCCCCACCACAACTCATCCCCACCACAGGTCAACCCAACCAGAAGTCAACCCCACCACATGTCACCCCAACACAAGTCACCCCCACCACAAGTCAGCCCCACCACAAGTCATCCCCACCACAAGTCACCCTCACCACAAGTCACGCCGAACAAGTCACCCCCACTACAAGTCACCCCCACCACAGGTCAACCCCACCACAAGTCATCCCCACTACAAGTCACCCCCACCATAAGTCACCCCCACCACAAGTCAGCCCCACCAAAAGTCACCCCCACCACAAGTCATCCCCACCACAGGTCACCCCCACCACAAGTCACCCCCACCACAAGGCACCCCCACCACAAGTCGACCCCACCACAAGTCATCCCCACCACAAGTCACCCCCACCACAAGTCACCCTCACCACAAGTCATCCCCACCACAAGTCACCCTCACCACAAGTCACCCCCACCACAAGTCACCCCCACCACAAGCCACCCCGACCACAAGGCACCCCCACCACAAGTCACCCACACCACAAGTCACCCCCAACCACAAGTCGTTCCCACCACAAGTAACCCCCACCACAAGTCACCCCCACCACAGGTCAACCCCACCACAAGTCATCCCCACCACAAGTCACCCCCACCACAAGTCATCCCCACCACAAGTCACCCCCACCATAAGTCACCCCCACCACAAGTCAACCCCACCACAAGTCACCCCCACCACAAGTCATCCCCACCACAGGTCACCCCCACCACAAGTCACCCCCACCACAAAGCACCCCCACCACAAGTCACCCCCACCACAAGTCATCCCCACCACAAGTCACCCCCACCACAAGTCACCCTCACCACAAGTCATCCCCACCACAAATCATCCCCACCACAAGTCAGCCCCACCACAAGTCAACCCCACCACAAATCATCCCCACCACAAGTCACCCCCACCACAAGTCACCCCCACCACAAGTCACCCCCACCACAGGTCAACCCCACCACAAGTCATCCCCACCACAAGTCATCCCCACCACAAGTCATCCCCAGCACAAGTCAGCCCCACCACAAGTCACCCTCACCACAGGTCAACCCCACCACAAGTCATCCCCACCACAAGTCATCCCCACCACAAGTCATCCCCACCACAAGTCAGCCCCACCACAAATCACCCTCACCACAGGTCACCCCCACCACAAGTCACCCCCACCACAAGTCACCCCCACCACAAGTCACCCCCATCGCAAGTCACCCCCACCACAAGTCACCCTCACCACAGGTCATCCCCACCACATATCATCCCCACCACAAGTCACGCCCACCACAAGTCACCCCCACCACAAGTCGGGCCCACCACAAGGCACCCCCACCACAAGTCACCCCCACCACAGGTCATCCCCACCACAAGTCATCCCCACCACAAGTCACCCCCACCACAAGTCATCCCAACCACAAGTCATCGCCACCACAAGTCAGCCCCACCACAAGTCACCCCCATCGCAAGTCACCCCCACCACAAGTCATCCCCACCACAAGTCACCCTCACCACAAGTCACCCCCACCACAAGTCACCCCCACCACAAGGCACCCCCACCACAAGTCACCCCCACCACAGGTCATCCCCACCACAAGTCATCCCCACCACAAGTCACCCCCACCACAAGTCATCCCCACCACAAGTCACCCCCACCACAAGTCATCGCCACCACAAGTCAGCCCCAACACAAGTCACCCCCATCGCAAGTCACCCCCACCACAAGTCACCCCCACCACAAGTCACCCCCACCACAAGTCACCCCCACCACAAGTCACCCCCACCACAAGTCACCGCCATCGCAAGTCACCCCCACCACAAGTCACCCCCACCACAAGTCACCCCCACCACAAGTCATCCCCACCACAAGTCACCCCCACCACAAGTCATCCCCACCACAAGTCACCCCCACCACAAGTCATCGCCACCACAAGTCAGCCCCACCACAAGTCACCCCCATCGCAAGTCACCCCCACCACAAGCCACCCCCACCACAAGTCACCCCCACCACAAGTCACCCCCACCACAAGTCACCCCCACCACAAGTCACCGCCATCGCAAGTCACCCCCACCAAAAGTCACCCTCACCACAGGTCATCCCCACCACATATCATCCCCACCACAAGTCACGCCCACCACAAGTCACCCTCACCACAAGTCACCCCCACCACAAGTCACCCCCACCACAAGGCACCCCCACCATAAGTCACCCCCACCACAAGTCACCCCCACCACAAGTCACCCCCACCACAAGTCACCCCCACCACAAGTCACCCCCACCACAAGTCACCCTCACCACGAGTCAGCCCCACCACAAGTCACCCCCACCACAAGTCACCCCCACCACAAGTCACCCCCACCACAAGTCACCCTCACCACAAGTCACCCCCACCACAAGGCACACCCACCACAAGTCACCCCCACCACAAGTCATCCCCACCACAAGTCACCCCCACCACAAGTCACCCCCACCACAAGTCACCCCCACCACAAGTCATCCCCACCACAACTCACCCCCACCACAGGTCAACCCCACCACAAGTCACCCCCACCACAAGTCACCCCCACCACAAGTCACCCTCACCACAAGTCACCCCCACCACAAGTCATCGCTTCCACAAGTCACCCCCACCACACGTCACCCCCACCACAAGTCACCCTCACCACAAGTCACCCCCACCACAAGGCACCCCCACCACAACTCACCCCCACCACAAGTCATCCCCACCACAAGTCACCCCCACCACAGGTCAACCCCACCACAAGTCACCCCCACCACAAGTCACCCCAACCACAAGTCATCCCCACCACAAGTCACCCCCACCACAAGTCACCCCCACCACAAGTCACCCCCACCACAAGTCACCCCCACCACAAGCCACCCCCACCACAAATCATCCCCACTACAAGTCACCCTCACCACAGGTCAACCCCACCACAAGTCATCCCCAACACAAGTCACCCCCACCACAAGTCATCCCCACCACAAGTCACCCCCACCACAAATCACCCCCACCACAAGTCACCCCCACCACAGGTCAACCCCACCACAAGTCACCCCCACCACAAATCATCCCCACCACAAGTCACCCCCAATACAGGTCGACCCCACCACAAGTCACCCCCACCACAAGTCAACCCCACCACAAATCATCCCCACCTCAAGTCACCCCCACCACAGGTCAACCCAACCAGAAGTCAACCCCACCACATGTCACCCCAACACAAGTCACCCCCACCACAAGTCACGCCCACCACAAGTCACCCTCACCACAAGTCACCCCCACCACAAGTCACCCCCACCACAAGGCACCCCCACCATAAGTCACCCCCACCACAAGTCACCCCCACCACAAGTCACCCCCACCACAAGTCACCCCCACCACAAGTCACCCCCACCACAAGTCACCCTCACCACAAGTCACCCCCACCACAAGTCACCCCCACCAGACATCATCCCCACCACAAGTCACCCCCACCACAATCACCCTCACCACAAGTCACCCCCAACACAAGGCACCCCCACCACAAGTCACCCCCACCACAAGTCATCCCCACCACAAGTCACCCCCACCACAAGTCACCCCCACCACAAGTCAGCCCCACCACAAGTCACCCCCACCACAAGTCACCCCCACCACAAGTCATCCCCACCACAAGTCAGCCCCACCACAAGTCACCCCCACCACAAGTCACCCCCACCACAAGTCACCCCCACCACAAGCCACCCCCACCACAAATCATCCCCACTACAAGTCACCCTCACCACAGGTCAACCCCACCACAAGTCATCCCCAACACAAGTCACCCCCACCACAAGTCATCCCCACCACAAGTCACCCCCACCACAAGTCACCCCCAACACAGGTCAACCCCACCACAAGTCACCCCCACCACAAATCATCCCCACCACAAGTCACCCCCAATACAGGTCAACCCCACCACAAGTCATCCCCACCACAAGTCATCCCCACCACAAGTCATCCCCACCATAAGTCACCCCCACCACAAGTCACCCCCACCACAAGTCACCCCCACCACAGGTCAACCCCACCACAAGTCACCCCCACCACAAGTCACCCCCACCACAAGTCACCCCCACCACAGGTCAACCCCACCACAAGTCATGCCCACCACAAGTCGTCCCCACCACAAGTCACCCTCACCACAAGTCACCCCCACCACAAGTCACCCTCACCACAAGTCATCCCCACCACAAGTCATCCCCACCACAAGTCACCCCCACCACAAGTCACCCTCACCACAAGTCACCCCCACCACAAGTCACCCCCACCACAAGTCACCCCCACCACAAGTCACCCCCACCACAAGTCACCCCCACCACAAGTCACCCCCACCACAAGTCACCCCCACCACAAGTCACCCCCACCGAAAGTCACCCCCACCACAAGTCACCCTCACCACAAGTCACCCCCACCACAAGTCACCCCCACCACAAGTCACCCCCACCACAAGTCACCCTCACCACAAGGCCCCCCCAACACAAGTCACCCCCACCACAAGTCATCCCCACCACAAGTCACCCCCACCACAAGTCAGCCCCACCACAAGTCATCCCCACCACAAGTCATCCCCACCACAAGTCACCCTCACCACAAGTCACCCCCACCACAAGTCACCCCCACCACAAGTCACCCCCACCACAAGTCACCCTCACCACAAGGCCCCCCCAACACAAGGCACCCCCACCACAAGTCATCCCCACCACAAGTCACCCCCACCACAAGTCAGCCCCACCACAAGTCACCCCCACCACAAGTCACCCCCACCACAAGTCACCCCCACCACAAGTCACCCCCACCACAAGTCACCCCCACCACGAATCATCCCCACTACAAGTCACCCTCACCACAGGTCAACCCCACCACAAGTCATCCCCACCACATGTCACCCCAACACAAGTCACCCCCACCACAAGTCATCCCCACCACAAGTCACCCCCACCACAAATCACCCCCACCACAAGTCACCCCCACCACAGGTCAACCCCACCACAAATCACCCCCACCACAAATCATCCCCACCACAAGTCACCCCCACGAAAGGTCAACCCCACCACAAGTCACCCCCACCACAAGTCACCCCCACCACAAATCATCCCCACCACAAGTCACCCCCACCACAGGTCAGCCCAACCAGAAGTCAACCCCGCCACATGTCACCCCACCACAAGTCACCCCCACCACAAGTCACCCCCACCACAAGTCACCCTCACCACAAGTCACCCCCACCACAAGTCACCCTCACCACAGGTCAACCCCACCACAAGTCATCCCCACCACAAGTCACCCCCACCATAAGTCACCCCCACCACAAGTCACCCCCACCACAAGTCACCCCAACCACAAGTCACCCCCACCACAGGTCAACCCCACCACAAGTCACCCCCACCACAAGTCACCCCCACCATAAGTCATCCCCACCACAAGTCATCCCCACCACAAGTCATCACCACCACAAGTCACCCCCACCACAAGTCACCCTCACCACAGGTCAACCCCACCACAAGTCATCCCGACCACAAGTCACCCCCACCACAAGTCACCCCCACCAAAAGGCACCCCCACCACAAGTCATCCCCACCACAAGTCATCCCCACCACAAGTCACCCTCACCACAAGTCACCCCCACCACAAGTCATCCCCACCATAAGTCATCCCCACCACAAGTCATCCCCACCACAAGTCATCACCACCACAAGTCACCCCCGCCACAAGTCACCCTCACCACAGGTCAACCCCACCACAAGTCATCCCCACCACAAGTCACCCCCACCACAACAACCCCCACCAAAAGGCACCCCCACCACAAGTCATCCCCACCACAAGTCACCCCCACCACAAGTCACCCTCACCACAAGTCGGCCCCACCACAAGTCACCCCCACCACAAGTCACCCCCACCACAAGTCACCCCCACCACAGGTCAACCCCACCACAAGTCATCCCCACTACTAGTCACCCTCACCACAGGTCATCCCCACCACAAGTCACCCTCACCACAAGTCATCCCCACCACAAGTCACCCCCACCACAAGTCACCCCCAACACAAGTCACCCCCACCGCAAGCCACCCCCACCACAATTCATCCCCACCACAAGTCACCCCCACCACAAGTCATCCCCACCACAAGTCATCCCCACCACAAGTCACCCCCACCACAAGTCATCGCCACCACAAGTCATTCCCACCACAAGTCACCCCCACCACAAGTCAGCCCCACCACAGGTCAACCCCACCACAAGTCATCCCCACCACAAGTCATCCCCACCACAAGTCACCCCCACCACAAATCATCCCCACCACAAGTCACCCCCACCACAAGTCAACCCCACCACAGATCATCCCCACCACAAGTCATCCCCACCACAAGTCACCCCCACCACAGGTCACCCCCACCACAAGTCACCCCCACCACAAGTCATCCCCAACACAAGTCACCCCCAGCACAAGTCATCCCCACCACAAGTCACCCCCACCACAAGTCATCCCCACCACAAGTCACCGCCACCACAAGTCACCCGCACCACAAGTCACCCCCACCACAAGTCACCCCCACCACAAGTCACCCCCACCACAAGTCACCCCCACCACAAGTCACCCCCACCACAAGTCACCCCCACCACAAGTCATTCCCACCACAAGTCACCCCCACCACAAGTCACCCCCACCACAAGTCACCCCCACCACGAGTCATTCCCACCACAAGTCACCCCCACCACAAGTCACCCCCACCACAAGGCACCCCCACCACAAGTCACCCCCACCACAAGTCACCCCCACCACAAGTCACCCCCACCACAAGTCACCCCCACCACAACTCACCCCCACCACAAGTCACCCCCACCACAAGTCACCCCCACCACAAGTCATTCCCACCACAAGTCACCCCCACCACAAGTCACCCCCACCACAGGTCAACCCCACCAGAAGTCATCCCCACCACAAGTCATCCCCACCACAAGTCACCCCCACCACAAATCATCCCCACCACAAGTCACCCCCACCACAAGTCACCCCCACCACAAGTCACCCCCACCACAGGTCAACCCCACCACAAGTCATCCCCACCACAAGTCATCCCCACCACAAGTCACCCCCACCACAGGTCACCCCCACCACAAGTCACCCCCACCACAAGTCATCCCCACCACAAGTCACCCCCAGCACAAGTCATCCCCACCACAAGTCACCCCCACCACAGGTCACCCCCACCACAAGTCACCCCCTCCACAAGTCATCCCCACCACAAGTCACCCCCACCACAAGTCACCCCCACCACAGGTCAACCCCACCACAAGTCATCCCCACTACAAGTCATCCCCACCACAAGTCACCCCCACCACAAGTCACCCCCACCACAAGTCACCCCCATCACAGGTCAACCCCACCACAAGTCATCCCCACCACAAGTCACCCCCACCACAAGTCACCCTCACCACAAGTCAACCCCACGACAAGTCATCCCCACCACAAGTCACCCCCACCACAAGTCGTTCCAATCACTGGTCACCCCCACCACAAGTCACCCCCACCACAAGTCACCCCCACCACAAGTTGTCCTCACCACAGGTCAACCCCACCACAAATCATCCCCACCACAAGTCACCCCCACCACAAGTCACCCCCACCACAAGTCAACCCCACCACAAGTCATCCCCACCACAAGTCATCCCCACCACAAGTCACCCCCACCACAAGTCACCCCCACCACAGGTCAACCCCACCACAAGTCATCCCCACCACAAGTCATCCCCACCACAAGTCACCCCCACCACAAATCATCCCCACCACAAGTCACCCCCACCACAAATCATCCCCACCACAAGTCACCCGCACCACAAGTCATCCCCACCACAAGTCATCCCCACCACATGTCACCCCAACACAAGTCACCCGCAGCACAAGTCACCCCCACCACAAGTCACCCCCACCACAAGGCACCCCCACCACAAGTCACCCTCACCACAGGTCACCCCCACCACAAGTCACCCCCACCACAAGGCACCCCCACCACAAATCACCCTCACCACAAGTCATTCCCACCACAAGTCATCCCCACCACAGGTCACCCCCACCACAAGTCACCCCCATCACAAGTCACCCCCACCACAAGTCACCCCCGGCACAGGTCAACCCCACCACAAGTCACCCCCACCACAAGTCATCCCCACCACAAGTCACCCCCACCACAAGTCACCCCCACCACAAGTCACCCTCACCACAGGTCAACCCCACCACAAGTCATCCCCACCACAAGTCACCCCCACCACAAGTCACCGTCACCACAAGTCACCCCCACCACAAGTCATCCCCACCACAAGTCACCCACACCACAAGTCATTCCCATCACTGGTCACCCCCACCACAAGTCACCCCCACCACAAGGCACCCCCACCACAAGTCACCCTCACCACAGGTCAACCCCACCACAAGTCATCCCCACCACAAGTCACCCCCACCACAAGTCACCCTCACCACAAGTCACCCCCACCACAAGTCATCCCCACCACAAGTCACCCCCACCACAAGTCATTCCCATCACTGGTCACCCCCACCACAAGTCACCCCCACCACAAGTCTACCCCACCACAAGTCACCCCCACCACAATTCACCCCCACCACAAGTCATCCCCACCACAAGTCACCCCCACCACAAGTCACCCTCACCACAAGTCACCCCCACCACAAGTCACCCCCACCACAAGTCACCCCCACCACAAGTCATTCCCATCACTGGTCACCCCCACCACAAGTCACCCCCACCACAAGTCTACCCCACCACAAGTCACCCCCACCACAATTCACCCCCACCACAAGTCATCCCCACAACAAGTCATTCCCACCACAAGTCGGCCCCACCACAAGTCATTGGCACGACAAGGCACCCCCACCACAAGTCATCGGACACTAAATCGGCCATAGAACGGGCTAGACGGCTCAAAATGCAACGAAACTTGTTTGTGGTGATGCGCCTTTGCTCCCCGGTCGTTTTGAGCTACTTGGATTCTGGTTTTGAGCCGCGGTGTGGTCGCAAGGACTTTTTTAACCGCCTGCTGCTTGCTGCTTGCTGCTGCTGTTGCTGCTAAAACGTGTAGCTCATCCTTGGACCCTAAAAGGTGGTGTAAAACCTCGACAGGGTAAACCCAGCTCGGTAATCAAGACTCGAACTAGGACCGAGCTGGGTCCTAGTATTGTGTAATGCATTGGAAATTACCGTGGAGGAAACACTGCCTGCTTTGGAGATGTGCCTCTACCGTAAGGACGATCGTTCTGAAACACGGCTCAAAAACGGCTCATTTTCACCTCAAAATGGACCACCACGTGGCACCACAGCATGGTACATGCCTCATTGAACACCCATTTGCAATCCTTTGATGGCCCAATCGCTATGAAAGAACAACGGCCCCCATCGGAAACACGTACTCCGCACACCGGCGATCGTCCTGAACTTTCAGGACGATCGGCCTGAAAACAGCCCAAAAACGGCCATTTTTGGACACTGAATTGGCCGTAGAACGGGCTAGACGGCTCGAAACGGCACGAAACCTGTTTGTGGCGATGCGCCTTTGCTCCCCGGTCGTTTTGAGCTACTTGGATGCCGGTTTTGAGCCCTCGTGTGGTCGCAAGGACTTTTGGACCGCCTGCTGCTTGCTGCTGCTGCTGCTGCTGCTGCTTGCTGCTGCTGCTGCTAAAATGTGTAGCTCGGCCTTGGACCCTAAAAGGTGGTGTAAAACCTCGACAGGGTAAACCCAGCTCGATAAACATGCAAAGTTGCGATCATGCCCCCCCAATACCCCTTATACCCAGCTTGATCCCTTGTTTGGATGTTTGCACAATGTGTGGATATGTGGGGCCACAGTCTTTCCTTTGTAGAGAGCGATGGTTCCGGTCAATCAATGCACCCCTCCCCAGGTACCGTATTATCCCAGGCCTGCAGCACGCATGGCACACACTATACACCTGGAATTGTGCGATGGAAGCGATGGACAAAGCTACAGACTAACAGTACAACCAGCAATGTGATCATCTGAGAAAAGCTTCAGAGATTGCACTGCAGCATAAAGCTCAGCTGAGTTGTTGGTTTGCAGCAGGTGATTGGGGACAAACTCCGCAATCTTGACACCCGTTCCGGATGCGATGCCATATCCTGCTTCTCTCCCCACGCCTGGCTCATCCTCCGAGGAGCCATCCATGAAAATGAGGAGGAAACCACGTCTGCGTAACTCATCCTGCTTGAACTGGAAACAGGTGGTAAGAAAGCCTTGTAGTGATGGACTTCAAACATGTGTTGAAATTGGGCAAGTGGCTGACATTGGGTTGTGTGGTGATTGACTGGCGTTGTGTTGGATGCATTCTTTCTGCATACTTTGCAATCGGCTGCCTCTGTCCCTGGGTCTATTCCTGGTTGGTGCTCAAAGACTAGGGGTCAGGGTATGCATTGATGGCGTGTGAAGAAGCTACAAAGGCTGCACATGCCTGTGCCCGAGTGGCTCACACTGAGTTGCCCCCAAGATTGAGGGTCAGAGTATGCAGTGGTGGAAGGTGGGCTGAAACTACCCATATGAACAACTGCCGCGAATGAACCACGGCTCCTGCCCTGAAACCCCACCGAGGGACAACAAGACACAGCTGGAGATCGTGCCTTGGGGAGTCAGGTGGCCTCCTGTGGCTGCTACTGTCACACATGCAACCCATGCCAACCACACCTACAGACAGTGCTCTGCAGAGCCACCAATGTGGAAATTCACCAAAAGTCTAAGGACTGTCGAACTACGTGGGAAGTTCAGTGCAAATCAATATATTGCAACGGCGTGGCAACCTGCCTGGGCACAGGTGCTGGATATCTCCTCGGCGGCAGCATGACCCCTGGGGACTCAAATAAACAAAGTGCCCTCGGCTAAACGCTTAGAAATGCTGTACGCAGTGCAGTAGTGCTGCAGTACTACTGTTGCCCCTGAACTTACCCATTGCCTGCCACTTGGTTGCCATCGAGATGCAGATGCAGACTCACGGTCGGTGCTGAGTCCTTCATAGCCACCAGAGCCTCCATGCCACTGACCCCTATTCTGTTGTTGGAGACGTCGAGCTGCAGCCGGCGCAGTGCCGCACGATCCTGAAAAGCGGCCAACGCACACGCGCCTTCGTCCCCAATCTGATTCTTCGCCAGCCCCAAATGGAGTGTTCGTACCGATTGTGCGCCCATCAACGCCGCCAGTGATTGCGCCCCAGCAGGTCCCACATGGTTCAATGCGAGATTCAAATGCAATGTGTGGCATGGGGCACACTTGAACTCCGCAAGGGCCTGTGCCCCACTGGGGCCGATTCGGTTGATGGACAAGTCCATCTCCAGGGTCTGCAGGATCGCAGCCTTGACGGCAGCAAGTCCGTGTGCACCATCGTCGCCAAGCCGATTATTGGCCAGCTTCAACCGTAGGCTTCGCAATGATGCACCCTGCAACGCGGCCAGCGCCGCCGCGCCATCGGCTCCGATGTCGTTGTTATCCAGAATGAGCTCAAGGGTGTGCAACGACGCCGCGCACCTCAGCTCTGCCAGTGCTGCTGCCCCGGCATCCCCGACCTGATTGGAGGTGAGATCCAGATGTAGCCTTTGGAGTGCCACCACATCCGCCAGGGCTGCCAGCGATACCGCGCCCCTATCCACAATCTGATTGGCGGTCAGATTCAGATGCAGGGTGCGCAGCGAGGCGGCACCCTTCAGTGCCACAAGAGCTTGTGCTCCATGGTAGCCCACACGGTTGTAACTCAGATCCAGGCACAGGGTGTGCAACGCAGGCGCCTCTTTGAGGGTCGAGAAGGCGCGAGCCCCCCCCACCCCAATGCCATTGGACTCCAAATCGAGGTGCAGCACCTGCAGTGCAGGGGCGCCCTTCAATGCCGCCAGCCAATTGGCGCCCGCGTCTCCAACACTGCAGTAGCACAGATCCAAATGCAAGCCACACAGGTGGGGGCTCTGCTGCAGGTCAGCCAACGCTGCCCCGTCGCTGTCCCACAGCGCGCCTTGCCATTTGAGGGCCAGCGTGCGCGCCAAGGCCTGCCACTTACGCAGTATGGCCCCCGTGTTGGGGCCATGGCGCCCGGCACACCGGATGTGTTGCCCCTGCAACGCGCGCCAGAGTTTCGAGCACGCGTGGCTCAGGGCTGCGGACTGGAGGAAGTCAGCGATGCGCTGCCAGAGATCTGCGGACCAGCGGTGCAGCAATGGATGGCGCAGGTGGTGGCCCTGAGGGTCTGTTCCCCCTGCGCGCACCGGGCGCGACCCGGCCATCCAAATCAATGTTCCGGCCATCTTTCCCAATGCTGTACCCCCCACACACCCAAAAAGGGCTCAATTGACGCCCCCAGCCCCCCCAAAATTTCACCAAGACTAACACTTGGATCCCGCAGGTGACCCGGACCCGAAATGCGGCAAAAAAATGAAAATGGTATTTTTGGAATCAGCACGTCAAGGGGGTTCAGAAAAAACATGATTTGCAATGTATTTGGTGCAAAAAAAAATGACCATTTTCAATGCTCAAAAACTTTTTTTGGTGCCTTTGGCGCCACAATTCATAATATCTGATCAATGCACGGGGGCCGCCTCCAGCCAATGTGTGACCCCGAGGGGTGTGCGACCGTTTTGGGGCTGTAGGGGGGGGGGGGGGGCTTTGGTTGACCCAAACCTTGGGGGTCGGCGGGTCGGGCGGTCAGCCACCGGGCTCCCTGGGGGGGGGGGGGGGGTTGGTGGGTACCCCAACATACATCCCTCAAAATGATCCCCATGACACGCTGATCATTTTGAATATGCACAAGTGGGGTAAAAATTTTTCAAACAAAAAATTGCCCATCAACTCAGGCTCCCATCAGCCAAGGCCCGACCCGGAGGCCGGGTCGGGGTCAATATCCTTTTTTGTGCTTTTCATCCATTTTTGAATTCTCCACAAAATTCTGAGTATTTTGAGTACAGACGCATAGGGTCGAACAAAAATATTTCCCCCTGCCGTATGCCTAAAACAAAATCTCTGGCGCCCACAAAACCCATTGTTCTGTACAACCATTTTGGGGTCTGTAGAGGGGGGGGGGGTTACCCCCCCCCCCCCCCACTTTGGGGTCGGGTCCTGACCAGGATCGACCCCCGTGGATCAATGGTCCTGTCAATTGAGCTGTTCTCCCAAACCCCCTCCCCAGTTTTGGGGGCTCTATCAAACCCCCCCTCCCCCGCCCCCCGCGGAGTTGACAACCCGACTTCCCCTAGTTGGCCCAGTGCCATGCGTGTTGTGTCACGTGCTGGCGTGTCGAGGCCGGGGAGTTGGGCTGGGGGAATGGGGGGGGGAGGGTGGCAAAGACGCAATTTTGTGGGGTGAGAGGACACTATTTGTCTCACTGCTCGCAATTGTGGCATCAGTGCCTTCATGGCGCCCACTGCCCTGTAAGTGCCGAGCGGAGGCGTCGCGTTCGGTCATTCCCAAACCGTGTAGTTTGGGAGAGGGGGGGGTAGAAGGGCGCTCAGAGCCCATTGAAAATGCGCGAGGGGGTATGCTCAGCATTTGGTGTCTCCACCCTCCGAAGTGGCCAACCCCGGGAGGGACCACACTTTTGGACAAAAACCCCTTCCCAAGGTGGCAGGAAGACCAGGAAGACCAGAAAATGGGCATAGTCCTCTGTCCTTTCCCGTCAGACGGGGATTGCTGTTACAACAAGCAGGCACCGTAATGCAACTGGGGGTGCCCAGGTGCAGCGGTTGACCCTGACAACCCTTCAACATTTTCCCCGCCCCCCAATGGAGGGAGGGCCGAGCTGGGGTCCCGGGTGCCCCAACAAACATACCTCAAAAGGATCCCCTCGTCGCACTGATCATTTTGAACACACATATGCGGGGGTTTTTGCAAAAAAACCTCCTGGAGGGTCTGGTCAGGGGTCAGAAAAAATTTCACGTTTTGCATACATATTTGGATTCCCCATGAAATTCTGAGCACTTTGAGTAAACATACCCCCCCCCCTTTGTATAAGCTACGCCAAAGTCCCAAATTAATACGGTCCCTACGCCTAATGTGGCTTGGACACGGGCAACACATGCAACTACCAACACCGGGCGCCCAGGTTCAAAAAGAGAAGATTGCATGGTGAGCCGGTGCAAGAAAGGGGCATATAATGCACAAACATCCCCAAAATCAGAGCTATGTGGGTTCAAGTGGCAAACACTCACAACAAATGTGTCCATGACTCTATGTGACTTGCAAATCCGTCACCAAACCCATGTCTTATGTGGCTGCACTACATTTGGTACCAAATTAAAATTAGGTCCCAAATTAATACGGTCCCTACGCCTACTGTAGCTTGGACAAGGGCGTGGCTTATACAACGGGGGGGGGGGGGACATGGGGCAAAAAGAAAATTTCACTCCCCACACCATATGCCAAAAGAAAAAAATTCCGGCGCCGAATTTAGACCAAATGTGGTCTGGACCTTCTAAACATTCTGGCCACTTTGGGGGCTGGGGGGTTGTTGGGGTCAAGGGCTGCAGCTGTGCACCCCCGGTGGTAATGCAGCTTTGGACAGGAACTGGTACAACGCCTGACCACACCACCCTCAACCAAGGCACAATTAAAGTCCAAAGCGTTGATGTGACCGCACACTGCGACAAGAGGGTGAATTCGCAGTATTTTGCCTACCCTTGTTGCCAAAGGTTACACTGGTTTTCATTGATGGATCAGCTGGGCTTTGCATTGGAGTTGCACATTCGTAAGTATTTGGAGTGATTCTCAAATGTTGTAGAGCCATGCTCTGAAGTCAAACACACGCACACACACACACACAGAGAGAGAGAGACTCCCTCTGCTTCCACAGCCTCTCAGGCTCATCCTTACTCCGCATGGTGTTGGCCACTCTAAGAAACCATTACATCACCCGCATCTGCAACACTGCCCCTACGCACAATGGAACACTGGAACGACATCACCAACCCCTTTTGCATAAGTCAATACAACCCAGCCCCAGGCCCCGGATATACCCAAGAATACCACTTAGCATACCCAGTGGAAGCTGGACCAAAGCACAGGGATACATCAAAGGCACTGTAGGGACAAATTCATGTGAGGGCCCCGCATGGCCTGGCAAATTGTTAGCATCGCCACATTCTTCTTCTGGTTCTTCCATATGGCTCTAGTGACACAACAGAAGCTGACAGAAGAAAACGGTGATTCTTGTTTGAGGCATGTTGCATGCACAGTGCGTGGCTAACAGCAAACGCCACCAACGGATTTGCTGTGGACTCCAAACTCACGAACTTACCCACTGAAATGCAACATTGAAACTTCAAGTGGCATGTCAGGACAAAGGGTTCATGGGCAGCCAAAACATGCGTGCCCTGCACCCCCCCCCCAGCGGGGTTGTGTGTTTGGGCCACTCTGTGTCTGCATGAGCTGCAAAAAATCTCGTTTCAGGAAGAGACCACGACAATATGAGCCCCACAGTGCAATGTGTCGTCCGTTGAGAAATCACGAGCCGCCCATGGGGGACTGTGTGCCCGGCGTGTGCCCGGCGCGCTACCTTCGTATTAAGTATCCTGGCTCTAGCCCCAAGTTTATCCTCACCTACCCCCCGCCCACCTTGTAATCCCCCCCCCTAATGTCAGGGCTGTCCCCCCCATGGGGGGGGGGGGGAGGCACCAAGTGCCGGTCCCCCCCCAACCCCAATCCCAGTGTAACCTAAAGAAATTTTTTCTTCGGCACCTTCGGCGCTTAGTGTTTCCTATGCCCCCACAGGGGGGGGGGGGGGATTGCAAGGGGTGGGGGAGTACAAGGGGTGGGGGGTAGAAAAGTACCCCAAGTAGACCGCACTGGACCGCAAACCTTCCTTGCAAAGCACCTGTGGGCGGAATGGGTACATCACCCCTGCCTTCTCGGGGGTCTCCAATAGAAGGGGACCAAACCAGAAGTGGCTACATCACCCCTTGCTTCTTGGGAGCAGATTGTTTGGTGAGGGGGGGGGAGGGGGGCAAAAACAGGCACGCGTGGGGAATGGTTTAAAAAAAAAAAGATGCCCGGCACGCTAACACTCTCCCCGTTGTTTTTTTTTTACCTCGTGGCCGAAGTCCCACCAAGTGTCCATTGAGAGTACACATAGCAGGTCATTGGTCAGTGACAGGGTCGGCTTTGGTTATGGGTTAGGTATGACCTACCCTCACCAAGACGGCTGCGGTGGGGTGGCGGGAGGAACGAGTCCCGCGCCTTGCCCCACCCCTGGCGCCCCGTTTGCACAAGTATGCGTGTCCTCCCGGACCTCTCGGGGGTGTCACAATCCAGTCAAGACAATGACATTGCCCATGTCCTCAAGCGGGATCTCCATATCCTGGAGATCATTGGGAACCTCCAGTGCCTCTGTCTTGCATTTCTAGTGCCTCTGTCCTGCGTTTCTTGTGCGTCTCAGGTGGGTTCTCGTCCCGCAGGCGCTTCATGCGCTGTGCAGTGGCCCCTCGGATGTCCCATCGGGGGTCCGACAAAGTCGTCCGCCGTAAGGCCATAAGGGTCACTGCGTGCACTTGAGACATATGCCACCGTGCGGACGCTTCATCCGCTTGGATGATGGTGGACAGCGAAACATGAGCCTGCTCCCAACACGAGGATGCCGCGGCGAGCTTGCGCGACGCCGTGGACCGCGCCTCGGGGAGGACAGCCGTGCGCCACTGGCGGAAGCGCAGTCGGCGGGAGTCCGCCGTCCAGGACAATTGGTAGACCGCCTGTTGCGCCTCTATGTACCACCGCGCCATGTGCTCCTTATAGAGGAAATACACTTGCCGGCACAAGTGTTCGTGGTGGTGTGCCAAGAAGAGGGACTTCCGTGCGATGGCTTGTCGGGCGAGTGCTTGCACCACCTCTTCTAGGCAGAGTCGCGCGGCTTGCGTTTGGGTGTGTAGCATGGCCCGCCTTGCTTGCTCCAAGAAAGGTCCGGTAAAGGTAACACTCCCCCCATTGTTAAATTGATATGGTCTCGGAACTGCCTGACTGGCAAGCCCTGAGGAGAGCACAGATCAATGAATGCTCTCTTACAAAAGGTGTCTTGTGATGCATTTGAAACAGGTTATCTTGTATCAATTGTTTGATTGTCCACTGCTTACTCAGCTGATTCAAAGCAAGCCCTGACAGAAGCTCCGAAATTCAGATTGTCGCTAGCCGGACGTCACAAATGGATTACCAAAGAATTGGCACATCCTCTGGACCACCGTGCACTCCACCAATCCACATCATTTGCCCTCTGTGAGTTTAGTGGGAATGAAGGAGATTATTCTACGCGAAGGTCGCTGGAAGGTTGAATTTCATGACTGCGAAGGAGCTGAGTTCTTCATCAAGATGGTCAACAACAAGATTAAGTACAAGGGTATTTTACTTCAAGTTTTTCCTTGGGTTTTTTCTTATTCTATGGATCAAGTCTGGGATCAGTTGGAAAAAATTGCCAATCTAGAAAGGCAAAAAGCTCAAGATTCCAAGGGATTTGGTACCAAGGTGAACGCTGTGACCAACAATGGTTGTGCAGTGTCTCTGTCTATGGGCAAGGACCAACGTGCAGCTACACATTCCACGGCCGATCACCTTTGGCAAGCTTCGGATGTGAAGTTTATCCAAGGAAAAGTTGCTGATCCAAGTGCGAAAGGTGGACAAGAAAAAAATCGCCAAAATGACCACGTGCGGAATCAGGACAAGCATCAAAGTGGGAAAGGAAAAGGACAGTCTCAGGGCAAGAACAGGGACCGGGAGGTAAAAGATTACTCGCAGCAAGGCAGAGATCAATACGGATCAAAATGGACAAAATCGGGAGGAAAGTCAAGTGGAAAAGGAGGAAAAGGCCAACAAAAGACTGGGAATCAAGAAGATTCTCAGGTGAATGGGAACCCTTTCTGACAGTTTTTGGAACCCACCACCTCTACGTGCAACACCCACAGACACAGCGGCCACCGTTGATTTCTACCTCAAACTTTGGGTGATTCCACTTCATAAGCTGGTGTATCATCCACTTAAGAGGGTACGTTTGCCCGGCACACCCAGCATCCAAATCAATGTCCCAGTCGTCCATGCCAATGCTTTACCACTAAATATCACTCCCTCCTCCAGCTCAAGGGGGAATGTTTGCCCGGCGCGCGCCCGGCGCGCTACCTTTCTATTAACTATCTCGACTTCAGCCCGAGATTTACCCTCCGATGGAGAAGGTCCCCCAAATAGACCATGATGGACAACGCACCTTCCCTACAAAGCACGTTGCAGAATTAGACAATCGCTATGAATTCAACAACTCCAAATGTCATTTGTATTGTACTTAACAAACGGTACTTTGCCTTTACCTTTCCCATACATTTCGCTATGGTAATGAGTCCCCAAGCTGCAAGCAGTTTGGACGGCGTTTCTGCCTCACGTCACAAGAACGAAGCGCAAACTCAGTATGCGCTACATCACCCCTGCCTTCTCGGGGTCCCCATGGTGGGGAGAAATCAATATGGCTACATTACCCCTGCTTTCTTGGGGTCCCCATGGTGGGGAGAAATCAACCTAGTAAGGAGTGGATGTGGTGGAAACGAGCAAAAAATGGAAGAAAATTGGTGAAACTGGGTGAAAATCCAAATATACCATATCCCGAATGTGAAAGAAGCATCAAAATACCCGTTGTCAAACAACAATAATGCCCATAGTATGACAAAATATGGGGTTCTAGGACGGCTAGACGTCCAAATAGTTGCACTGCGCGCACACTGCGCTTAGTGCACCCCCTAAAAGGTCACCGGTGGGGCACGGGTAAAAAAAGATGCCCGGCGCGCGCCCGGCGCGCTAACGCTCCCCCCAAGAACCCTAAGCACGAATGACACAACCAAGCACAATTGCGGGTGAACAAAGAAGCTTTCATGCATTGTTACTCCACAACCATAATGCCTGCCGAGGATTGTGTTCCAAGGAAATTATATAGGGTGTATTGTAGCATGGGAAGGTCACGGATGTCGAGAAACATTGCAAAATTATGGTGCAATATGCACAACTTCATCCCCACAAGTGTGAGGGTCAATACATTCAACGCAATACCTCTCCTTGCACTGCCCACAAACTGTGGTGGTGCATTTGTGACAACACAAAGCACAAACATCTTCATCATCTTCATCACAATCATCTCGTGAGGCAGTGCTTGGGTCATCTACAACAACCCAAACATGTGGCGGCACATGGTCCCATGGACCATAAAGAATATACCGCACTTGCATCCTGATCTTGACTCCTGCCTTCTCGTGGTCCCCATAGTGGGGAGAGATCAATATGGCTACATCACCCCTGCCTTCTCGGGGTCCCCATGGTGGAAATAAATCAACCTAGAAAGGAATGGTTGTGGTGGAAATGAACAAAAAATGTGGGAAAACAAGTGAAAGTGGGTGAAAATCTAAATATACCATATCCCCAATGCGAAGGAAGCATCAAAATATCCGTTTTCAAACAACAATGTGTCCCCAACACGGGGACAAAAAGTGCGGAAAATGGAAGGATCTAGGGAAGATAAGAGAAAATTTTGCTCGGCACAACCGGCACGCGCCTGACGCGCTAACATACCCCCCCCCCCCCTTGTATAAGCTACGCCAATGTACGGAAGTATTACGGTACCTACGCCCACTGTAGCTTGGTCAAGGGCGTAGCTTGCGCGAAACACACACAACTACCGTGCACGCACGCATGGTATGGGTGCACCTTGACCTCTGCCCACATTTCCAAGTGTATGCAAACACAAGACAGCCTTGGGAACTTGAAACTTTCAAGTTCACACCCTTGTTGGCACAAGCAATGAAGAATGCGAAGCCTACAAATGTTCGGCTTGGAAACCCTTCTTGCGATCATACACCATGCAGAACAATCGCACATGCTCACCACTTGAAGATGCCTTTGGCTGAGGCTTAGGGGCTGGTTTGGGCTCGGGCAACTTGAAAATTCTTGGGAATGAGCTTGCCTTGCATGTGGCATGGCTCCATGTAATTGGCAAATGTGACGACAAACCCGTGTCTTATGTGGCCGTACTACATTTCATACGTAATTAAAATTACGTACACAATTATTACGGTCCCTACGCCTACTGTAGCTTGGACAAGGGCGTAGCTTATACGGGGGGGGGGGGGGGTTACTCTCTAAGATTGGGCCAAAAATGAGCCACTATGACAAGTTCTGTATTTCCTCCAACAAAGTGGCAACACCGGTTGATAAGAGTGAGGTCATTGGGCCCAATATAGTCACAACGAGGTCGGAACAGGTGAAAATACTTGTTTTGCTTTCGTCATATATCAACACATCCCCATCTAAAAGAGACACGGATTGATGTACAATGAACATTGAACCTCTTCGAATGAATGGATGTTGGGTGCCCCAGCCCTACTCTGGCCTGTGGGCCCTCGTCCTGGCCCCTTCGGCTCCACAACCAACAGCTGCGCACAACAATGATGCTAGAGGTGTTTAGGTTATGCACCCTGCACTGAAACATGCACTGCACCACAAGTCCAACACACATCCTGTCACTTGCTGACAACAACTCGGGGTTCAGGTCCATGCCCCTACCCGGGGGCAGGGCATGTGCAGCCAGGCAGGCTGCTTCCAGTAGACTGTGTTTGCAAAGCGGAGGCGGCAGAGCTGACTGTACTGAGGCACAGGCGCTGGGTGCATTCCGCGACCTGGAGGGGGGGGGGGGGGTGGGTGGGGGCAGGGCACTGGCCGGTGCGGTGGGTGGGGGAAGCTGATCCTGGGCCAGTAAGGGTGGGTGGGTGGGGGACCCAACCATCAGTGCAAAGAACACACTATGCAACACAGTCAGGGTCCTAAACTATAGTTTATATCCATAAACTAAGGTTTAGGTTATGCACCCTGCACTGAAACATGCACTGCACCACAAGTCCAACACACATCCTGTCACTTGCTGACAACAACTCGGGGTTCAGGTCCATGCCCCTACCCGATGAAAACGCTGTGCGGCTCCCCCCCCCCCCCCTCTGTCTCTAGAAAGGACAGGGGAGAGGGCACGGGGGGGGTAGGGCAGGGTGGCGCTGGCTTACCTTGAAAACCGGGTGGCTCCCACGCGTTGCCCTTGCGGCCGCTGTGGGGGTCTCCCTGCGCCTGTGGGCCCCCCCTCCCCCCCTCAGCCTCTGTATCGCATTGTCCCTACATGCAGGGGTGTGTGCACGCGTTCCTGGTCCAAGCGTGCCTGCGTGCATAGTGCTGCGACAAGCATGTCGTCCGGAGACTCATAAGATCTCCAGCGGGATGGAACATCCGCTGGGTTCAACTCTCCCTTGACCCACAGCAGTTCAACCACCGCCCCAGACCAACGCAGTGTGTGCTGCAGCTGGCACAGCAGCCTGTTTTGTGCATCACAAGCCGTGGCTGCTCTGCCCTTCATGGCAGAAAACAATGATGACATGTTGTCACCATAGATCCGCAGGAACTGCACCCGTCTGTATGCCCCCGTGCGCACTGTCTCGACAATACCAGCCAGCTCCGCTGCTTGCTGTGTAGCCACCCAATCAGGCAGCCTCTTTATACGCATCCCCAGTGAATCCCCCCAAATGCCAACATAATAATTCTGGCCCTGTCGGGCCGCGTCGCAGTAAAACGTATCAGTTGATACCAGGGTGCCGTGGGGCACCCATGGGACCAAAGCACAAGCAATGCCTTCCAGTAGGCCCCGCAGGACCTTGGGTGGTGTACACTTCGCAGAACTGGGTCCCTGGTTGAGCCAACGGTACGCGCCAGCCAGGAAAGGCTGTGCCCCCCTCCCCGGCCTCAGTGCCCACTGTAGTTTCCCCAGCATGCGCCTCAGCGCTTTGTTCGAATATCCGGTGGTGGCTAGTCTAAGCCAACATCAGACGAGGTGTGCCTGCAGTGCTGGGGCATTCTGCACTCCTCCCTGGTCTCCCCCGACCACCTTTCCCATCCACTTCACGCGATCGCTGGGGTCCAGGGAGGACTTTGGGCTGACCACCCAACCGGCCTTTTCCAAATCTGCTTTCGTACGCAGTGCCTGCTGACGGACCGAGCTAGGGTGCCTGCCTGCCACCAACACATCATCTGCATATTGGATCACCACCACCGACCCTGGGAAATATTCTACAAGGAACGCTGCCAAAATGGCTTGCGCCATGGAGGGACTGTGCTTCCAGCCGAATGGCAGGGACTGCAGTGCGTACACCCGCCCCCCCACCCCCACCCTGATGCTGTCGCGCTGCGGTGGGGGCAGCCGACAGCTCCAGAAGTGGTTGCTTATATCAAGGGTGCAGTAAAACAATTGCTCCCCACGTAGTGCGCACAATTGCAGCAGGTGTGCCAGCCCATCCAACGTGGGCAATTTAAATGGCAGGGGGTCCACACAGCGGGCATTCAGGTCCAGCATGGGTAAGATCGGGGAGCACTTGTGCTCATTCTTGTGCTGGACATACGCCCTTGCATTCGGCGGCTTTTGCGACGGGGAAACCGCAACAAGCTGTTGCCCCAACAAGGTGTGAACAAGCGCAACCAACGGCGGGTCCGATGAAAATGGCTGGGGGGGGGTGCCCTCAGAGGCCCACAGGAAATTTGCCGGTGCCATGGCATCCCAGACACTGTCCGGTATGTCAATGGCCCCCGTGTCCCCCAGGCCCTTCTCGGCCACCTCCACTGGCACCACCAACTTAGACCGGTGTCCCCGCGAGGATGACGTGCTGATGTCCGGCGGCGAAATGTCCGTGGCCGCTTCCACATTGGTGGCCAGCTCATGCAGAACCGCTCCCAGGTGACGGCTGACTGGCCCCGCCTCCTCGTTCCATCGGCACATAGTAGTCATCATGTAGTCCCTCAGCAGGTCCCTCACCGTCTGCTCCTTCACCCGGATCGTCTCCGCCACCTTCTTGGAGGCCTGCAGCCAGTGGTCCGTCACCAGAATCCCGCATTCCGGGCACTTCATCTGGGCCAGCGCGGTGCACCTGCACAGGTCTCCACAGCTGGTACTGTGGACCTCGCCGAGTCGCCGTGACCACATACCCAAAGTGTGGGGCTGTGTCGGATTCGGGTTCCCGCACAGGTGGCTCGCCTCCACCTTCAGGTTCTCTCCTGCATGCCCGCTTGGCGCCGTCAGGCAGGTCGTCACCATCGCGTTGCCGCTTGCGTCGGGCTGGCGTGTCGCCCGTCGCCGTTGGTGTCGCAGCGTCTGCCCCCAAATCACTAGCTGGGTCACCACCATCATCCGAGTCATCGACCACAACGTGTACCACATGCTCCTCAGCAGGCCTGCTGTCGCTCGCTGCAGCAGCAGGGTCATCAGGAGCTGGCTCCACCTCGGCGTTCTCAGCCTCAGCACCCACACCATCCGTGACCTTCGGTCCCTCCGCTCCTTGAGCGACATCATCGAATTTCTCCAGCAACTCCACCGGCTCTGTCGTTGGCGTTTCCTCGTCTGCCGCATCGGGCCCCTCATCTGACGTGCAGGCGCTGGAGGTGTCAGAGTCGTCTCCCGGCGGTTCGGGGTCGTCCCTGTCCCCCCTAGTGAACATGGCTGCTGGGATCTTTGGCACTGGCGACCATGCATCCGCGGGCCAGAGTGACTTGGGTTGGACCAGTCGTCCCTCCACATCTCTGGCCAACCATCCGCTGTTCCCCACCGGCCACGGCACGTGGACTTCTGCTGGTAGTGTCCATCCTGGCGGTGTCTTCCAGTAGTGTCTGGGCTGGGCCTGTGACCACCAGCGGCCCCAGACTTGCAACCCCCGCAACTTTCCGCCTTGGTGCCCCCAGGACACGGCCCCCAGCTTCTTGAGGCCGTGCCAGGCAGCCTTTGGGAGGTCCCGGTGTTGCACCACTTGCTGGAGCACCGTTTGTAGCACCGACCTTCCTCCTGGGACCAGCGGCTGTCGTACTTGCACGTGTCCAGGTCTGTGTTTCCAGAGATATGCCCTCCATGCCTCGAGAAAAGGCGAGAGGGCGTATGTGGTGACCTTCTTGTTGCGCTTTTCGTCCCAGAATGTAACGAACCCCGGCACTGATATCCACTCCCACGTGACGCTGGCCGCGTCGCCCACCCTCCAGAGGTACACGATGCTGCAAATGGCCAGGAACACCAGCCGGCCCCAGGCCCAGTGGCCTCGGCTGGTGGTGATCGTCTCAACGTGGTCCCATGTGGCGACCGGCTTAGGTTGTGCCCTGCGCGCCCATCCTTTACCAATCGCCCTGGCTTGCATCCAGTGGACCTCGGTAACCACCGCTTGGATGATGCGTAGCTTTTCCAGTAGTCGCACCCCTGAGATGAGTGCTGTCGCGCTTGACCCGCTCTTTCGCTTGGCCGCCAAGGCATTGAGCCTCCTCTCCACGGCGTCCACCAAGAGCTCGTCTGGTGTGCCGGCCAGCAGTGCTTGTCGCAGCGCGCTGGTGTATGTGTCCACCGACCCGGGTTCCATGACCCGGATTGCTGTCGCTGCTGTGCTTGACCCTGAGTCGGTGTGCGTGAGCCTCCGGACATGCTGTAACGCCTCCCATGCATCGCGGACTGTGGGGGCCCCAGTGGGGACCTCCGGGCCCCCTCCGCCCCTTCACTGGCCCTCCCCTGGCGGGCAGGGGTCCTTGGACCAGTGCATGTGGCCACATTTTATGCACGGCGTGGGGGGCGGCTTGCTGGTGTCGTACGCCACTCCTTTTGCCGACACCCAGAGCCTGGTGTCGCCGATCTGCTGGAAACCTCCAGTGGACCCCTTCTTGCCGCAGTCTGCGGCCCAGTGCCCGTCTTCGCCACACCGGAAACACCTGCCCGGCTTTGCAAGCCGCCCTTCGCCATTAGCTCCCGTCTGTTGCTTGGGTGTCTGCGGGGTCTGCGCGCTGTGCTGCTGAACTGTCGCCCTACCATTTTGTTTCGCCAGGATTTCCTGGTGTAGCACGTTCCATACCGCCAACACGAACTTGTCCTCCCGCCAGTTTTCCGCATTCAAAGGTCTGGTCTGCAGCTCTGCCACCGCGGACGCCGGCGTGGTCATCCATTGGTATGGCAATGCCCTGCCCAACATTTCCGCTATCTCCTCGTCGGTGAGCGCCGGGGCCGCCCGCGCTTTTGCCTTCTCCATCTCGAGGGTGGCCCTGGCCAGCTTCGCCTCCAGCTCCGCTATCCGTTGCTTGTCGGGCGTTTGATCTGACTCCACGATGGCGTATGCATCTTTGACGAAGATTCCCGCGTCGAAATCGGGTCGCATGTGCTTCCGGCCGTGATACACTCCCATTGCCTTGATCAAGTCCGCCTTGTCGGTGAAATCCCCTCCGACCATATCCATGAACTGCTGCAGCATCTCATCCGACACGTTCTCCACCGCCAGCCACTCGTGCATGCCGATTTCCCATTCCGCCACGTTCATCTTGTAGGCCTCGCTCTGGAGTAATACCCTGTACGGCCCCGCTGTCCACTTCTTCCAGTCAGACCGCACCTGGTCCACCGCCTCAGTGATCATGTCCGCGGCTCTATGATCCTGGACCACTTCTGCTGATGACGCGCTTGTTGCTGGACTGGCCCCCCCTTGTCCCGTACCCCCATTTGCATCGGACCCAACCATCAGTGCAAAGACCACACTATGCAACACAGTCGGGGTCCTAAACTATAGTTTATATCCATAAACTAAGGTTCCCTTTCCCTCATAGTGCTGAACCATATGATGGTGTTGTGGACCACACGGTCTCTTAACATCAGTTGTTGAGGCACCCCTCCCACCGCCCAGGTTATGCATGACTGTGGTACAAGCTGTGGCCAAAACAGATCAGGTTTTCGAAATTCCAAATGCCCTATGGATCGTTTTTTGATGCCTTTCACAAATCTGCAGTCGGATTCGGATTTCGTCAAAATTCATTTTTGGCAATTCTTTTTCGGGATCCTAGGATTCTGCGAAAATTTCCAAAAAGGGCTCCTGCTTCGTTGTAGCCTTGCGCCTGCCATCCACCGACGTGGGGTCCGTTGGTCCCCAACGTTGCTCTAAGTCTCCTCTCCTGCAGAAAAGTTTGCTGACAATTCAATTTAGGTGGTGAAATACCAGCCCCCCCCAAAAAAAACTCCCCCTTTTCGTGGGTAAATCCGGATACTGTGTTGACACCAAGGGGTTTGAGGAGGTTGCTCGGGCAAGTTTTCACTAGTACAATGCCTCTCGAGGCAAACTGAAGGTGACAGGCAAGAAGCAGGGGCTCAGAGAGCGCCTGGAGGCTGTACTGCACAGTGCACAGTGGTCAGTGAGAGGCGTTTTGCTGCCCTTTTTGTGCCTGTCTTGTGCCCTGTTCTTATGTGTGCCACTTGGAGCCTTTGGAAGGAGGTTGCCCACCAAGAGGGGAAATGGCCAAATGGACCACATGGGAGTCTGGGAGTAAAGCACAAGCACTCTTAGACTCGGATCAATGCAGAAAACGTAAAAGCGTCCAGTTAGACTACCAGCCCCCAGATGGTCGCGCTACTAATCGAATCCGTGGCTAATCCCCACACATCATGAAATTCCCCAACGACAAAACACAGGGGGATGCAGACAGATGACGCAAAACAGCAAAACCAGTGGACGCAGGGGTCCGCCACGGCTCCTTGCAACGAACAATCGCCGTAGCCAAATCATGCAGCACTTTGAGGGGTGTAGGCCTTTCAAATTTCCCACATCTGTGTGCGCCATTTTGTTGTGGCAATTGTCTGATGGGGGGATTTGCAGTGACCTTTCCCTCATTTCGTTGCTTTGTTGCCGATGGCAACAGTGATGCATTCTCTTGTGCTGGTGGGGATAGGTTGGGGTGGGGTGCGGGTGGGGCGGCGATTGTGTGGTCTGAAGTTTGGGGAAATATTGATTTCCAAGGCCTAGGACTACATCTGAGTGACATAAATGCTTCAAGTCTACATTGACCGCAGTTGGTGGTGCAATATGTCTTCCTTTTGCTCTGTAGGGAGGCTCGTATTTGAAAGAAGCTAAACATAATGTACTGTTTGCAAGAACAAAAATTATCGATTGGCTGCCCAAACAACTTGTGTGCCCTCCGTCTTGGGTATTGCATTTGTGCACGTGCTACAATAATACACTCCTGTCTATCTGCAAAAGTAAATCTTGGGTGGGCCACGCCTAAGTGGCATAAATGCTTTGAGTGTACATGGACCACAATCAGTGGGGCAACTTGATTTGTAGGGCAGCCAATGGTGAAGGTAGCTGAAAAAGGTGGATGGGGATGTCAAGGCCCTTAGAGCCGAGCAGCACCTAGGCAGCAATGTTCTAGGAGGTGTACGGCCATTCTTATGCTCCCCGCCCCCCGCTTTTCCTGGACACCCTGACCTGAAATCATACCCCCCCCCCTTTGTAATAGCTACGCAACAGCACCAAATTAATAGGGTCCCTGCGCCTAATGTAGCTTAGACAAGGGTGTGGCTTGCGCGCAACACATACAACTACCAACACACACGGGGGTGAGTGCATGGTATCAATGCACCTTAACCTCCGCCCACGTTCCCAAAGGCATGCAAATGCAAAAAAGTGTCTGAAATATGAAACTTTAGGTTCACACCCATGTTCCTACAAGCAATGAGGCATGAGAAGCCTACAAATGTTTGGCTTGGAAACCCTTCTTGCGATCAGACACCGTGCAGAACAACTGCACATGCTCACCACTTGAAGATGCCTTTGAAGATGCCTTTGCCCGAGGTTTAGGGGCTAGCTTGGGCTCAGGCATGCCTTGCATGTGGTCTCTTGTAAAGTACACTCACAACCCTATGTAAGTGGCAAATTTGTCATCAAACCCATGTCTTATGTGGCTCCACTACATTTGGTACCGAATTAAAATTAGGTACCAAATTAATACGGTCCCTACACCTACTATAGCTTGGACAAGGGCGTGGCTATTACAAGAGGGGGGGGGGGGTACCCTTTCACACTCTGGCCTCAAAGCGCCTGTGCAGCTTGCTTCAGTCTGACTAAAAAAGACATGACATTCTCCAATAACTAAATGGCTTGTTCCTTGTCCACAATGTGCCACTGCACTGTAGTCGTAGTGTCAGGCAACACCGAGAAAGGAGACTTTCTGTGATTTTGTGGTGTGTGATAAATGGTGCCCTGGGCATGACATAGATAACAAAAAGGCAGCAATAATATATGCTGCTCTTTGAAGGGTGGGGATGGAATAGAAGTGCTAAGAGTGACTTCAGGGTTTTGCTGAGCCACGGGGATGGGGGAGGCAGGCTGAAGGCGTGCCTGAGCTTAAAAGTGATGTGGTACCACCCTCGCCCCCAATTTGCAGGTAACTGTCCGTTCCGCCCAAACCGCTTCTGTCCCGTTCCCTAGTACCCTCCAAGGTTGTGCAACCACCAGCACGGCCACTGGACCTCGTTTCAGCCGCCCCTATTAGCACACCACACCACACCACACCACACCACACCACACCACACCACACCACACCACACCACACCACGCCATGCCACGCCACGCCAGGCCACACCACGCCACGCCACGCCACGCCACGCCACGCCACGCCACGCCCGCCACACCACACCACACCACCCCACACCACACCACACCACACCACACCACACCACACCACCCCACCCCACCCCACCCCACCCCACCCCACCCCACCCCACCCCACCCCACCCCACCCCACCCCACACCACACCACACCACACCACACCACCCCACCCCACCCCACCCCACACCACACCACACCACACCACACCACACCACACCACACCACACCACACCACACCACACCACACCACACCACACCACACCACACCACACCACACCACACCACACCACACCACAGTGAGGCAGTGCATTGCAGGAGGTCCACTGCCCACTGCCCCCAGGCAGTGAGGCAGTGCATTGCAGGAGTTCCACTGCCCACTGCCCCCAGGGCAGAGGGGCAGTGCATTGCAGGAGTTCCACTGCCCACTGCCCCCAGGCAGTGAGGTAGTGCATTGCAGGAGTTGCACGCAGGGTGCAGTGGACCAATGAGACCCTGTGTGACTGCGCACGGGCGTCGGCAGAGCAGTGCCGGCCAAGTGCGGGAGTGCACTGGTCCGGCTATGCAACAACACACTTACACACAGCGCGCACGCCACACACACAGCCCCGCCCGTTTACCTGTACCCGTGGGTAGACATCCCGGCCATTGCCTTCTGGTAACAGCACCTTCGGCACACCACACCACACCACACCACACCACACCACACCACACCACACCACACCACACCACACCACACCACACCACACCACACCACACCACACCACACCACAGCACTCCACACCACAGCACTCCACACCACAGCACGGCCAATAGCCTGGCTGTCTACCGGGGTGCCACCCAAGTCCTTCATTTTGTGAGGCACACGGCCCCCATGAGTTTTGAGTTGGGGGGCGCCCAAATGCCCGCAGCCTGCTCCTTAGGGCGCTGAAAATACACTCGTTTTTTTTCGGGGGGGGGGGGGTGTTTGGTTTGCAGATTCTAGCCACCATGCATTAGCCCAGACCTAGGGCCGTGACAACTGTTTTGCTCGATATGGAGCCCCAAGCGATGGCAAGGTAACAGGTTCGATCTCCAAGTACCCCCAGTTGTCCCTTGGCTCCTTTTTGGAGCCCCTGCGTTGAGGGCAGCCATTTTCAGGTCCGCATGGGATGGCTGCAAAATCGCCATTTTGGGGTGACCCCCACCAATGCTTTCATCAGCAAACCTGGACAAAGAATCGGGGCTAGGGTGAACATCTCAGGAGGTACAAAACATCAAGCATGAACGGCAGCAAATGGCTCCATTGCTCAAACAAATCACAAAAGATGTCAGAATCGAACATCATGAGTCACAAACGATACGCAATGTGGTCATAAGGACACGGACGCCATCCGGCATGGCTATACCAGGCAACAAGTAATGCAACACCGAGTCAAATTGGGTGGTCATCAGAATGGGTCAGCCAACCCCACTCACCTCTGTGACACATACACACATACACACACACGGATGATGGATGCAATATGTCCCGAACCAGCCCAAGCACAGACAGGCACTGGATGTGGGATCAATCCAGTCAGGCCAACGGAATAGCCACACACACACACACACACACACACACACTCACTCACTCACTCACTCACTCACTCAATGAAAACCGCGAAAACAAGAACAGAGCAAGAAAAGCGGTGAAAGAAAACTCCTCAGGAACAGCAGAGCTGTCCTAGACAGGGCTGTCCTTAACGCAAAAAAAAAAAAAAAAAATCCCGTCCGGTACGGGTAATTTCAAAAGAGCCCGCGGACAGTACATGTCTTCACCCCGGTGTTCCCAATTGTTCAACCATGAGTCCCTAGCCCCAAATTGGTCTCAGCACATAACCATATGATCCTTGCCCCACATGTGTTGCATGACCCTACCTCACACCCTGCACAATTCAACATGAAGAAGAGCAATACTTTTTTTGAATCAAATATAGTGATGCAGCGTTCGACCACCCGAATGTTCCATCGCCGGTGGCACAGCTGGAAACAAACTCCCTACTGCTGGTACAACCTGTGGAAGTGCACCCTGACACGCTCCATAAGCTCACCCTTCCCCCCTCTCACACTCAAACCATGCTTCCTACAAATGGCCTGAAACTCAACCTTAGTCCACTCATGCAACCTCCCCCTCTCCATTGCACTCAACACCGCCTCATCCACATCATACCGAAACACCAACTGCGTGCCAGGGTTAGAAGAGGTGGAGGGGACAGCTGAGGGGTTAGGAAGGTCAGAAGAGGAGCTACTGGCAACTGCATCTGCCTGCTCCATATCCTCGTCCTCACTGTCTTCGTCCTCACCCTCCAACTCAACCCCATACACATCGCCAATGTCGGCGTCACGTGTCGCCCTCTTGGGGACAACCCACAAATCTCGAATGTCCAACGGAACCTCCGCCTCACCATCCTCTTCCAAAGAAACTGCCAAATCCTTGAAAGCCGCAAACCCAAGCAAACCACCATCTTCCACCTCAACCGCATGCCCTTGCTTCCGTTTGCGCGGGCGGAAAGGGGTCTTCCGAAGGTCCTCAAAAACCTCAAAGGGCCCCCAATCCTCTGGTGCCTCCCCATTGCACCTTACCCACAGCGTCTCACACATGCGCTCCGTGGTTTGGCCAAAGTCCGTAGCCGTCACGTAGCTAAAAACTCTCTCACACGAACACGAGCTTGCCTCAACCCAATCCTCCAGGTTAGCACTGCCATCCCACTCGGCTCGCTTGAATCGTGCTTGTACGTCCTCAATCAAACTGCGAAGAAACTTCATCCGGCTACCCTTGATGACGTATCGGGGAGCAAAATCAGAAGTGGCCCACAAGTGGGCAAATTGGCTACCTCACCCCTGCCGTATCGGGGAGCCCCACCGCTTCAGAGCGGGGGGCAAAATCAGAAGTGGCCCACAAGTGGGCAAATTGGCTACCTCACCCCTGCTGTATCGGGGAGCCCCACCGCCTCAGAGCGGGGGGCAAAATCAGAAGTGGTGCCCAAAAGAGGGCGGCGGGGGGGGTAGACATGGCCCGCGTTCGGCCGGGGGGAAAAGGCCTCTAGGGGCTGTCCTTAAGGGCTGTCCTTAACAAAAAACAAAAAAAAAATCTCGTCCCTTAAGGACAGCCCTGGTCCTAGACGTCTTTCGGTCTGTTGATGAATGCGGAATGTGCAGTACTGAGCTCAGCCGCAGTGCATCCCTTGCTCCCTGTCCTGCCCCTACACACATACACACGCACGCGCGCGCACACACACACACACACACACACACCGTGATGAAGACGAGAGAACATGGGAGAGCAGGGCAGACAGGCGGCGGGGATCGGCAAAGCTAAAGCTGGCATGGAATCGATCCCTGGCCCGCCATAATCAGAAGCATGGTGAAGCAACAGTGTGCAACAAAATGTGCATGTGCACCTGATCGGTGCGAGCGAGGCTACTGCCAAAGCTAAGGCAGTGGCACTGCATAGTACGATGCAGACATAGAACCAGAAACAGCAACAAAACGGTGTCTGGCGGTCGGGGCTTCCAAGTGCATTCCAAAACCGACTGGAAAATAAAGCACTGACAGAGCCAACGTCTGCCCCCCCCTCCCCCCCTCCCGCCACTTTGCACAAGCATGGCCGAAGGCACAAGGGGGGGGATGGTCAGACACAGATCCCATGCTTCAACAAAGCCGTGCTCACAGGCAAAGCGGTTCTCGTTGACTGAAGATCGCGTCCAAACGAATGAACGTACTGCCGTCTCAAGCAGAAGCTTCTCTTCGGGCCGAAACCAACCCCCACAGGCACGACCCAGTGCCTCTTTGCAACTACAAACGGCTCACAAAAACGTCATCTTACATGCTTGACCACACAGACTGCGGTCGAAAAATGGCGTCGCTGTGCTTCGACGAGGGACCACCCACAATCAGAACCACAAACCCACAGACAAAGCGGCGAAGTGGTAAGACAAGGAAACTCCTCGGGAGCTGCAGAGCAGCCCTAAAACGTCTTTCGTTCGAACAGCACATACAAATTCAGGAAACACGCGTACACATGATTCGGGAGAAGCGACGAACAGGCCCTCGGACAGGCAAGCACTGGTCACTCAATAAATCTCGTCAGCCCGGGCAAACCCCCCGCCCTGTACATGCGGGAACAACAGCAAAAGCACTGAAAATGACGACAACAACACCTCCTGCTGGTCTGACAAAGGCGTTAAAAGACACGAGAAGCAAAGCGATGCATTGCCGAGGCCCAGACAGCCATGTCTATGGAGGTGCATCAAAATCACGTACTGGACGGAAGGGCAAATATGGCAGGACAGAAATCAGATCCCTGAAATGAGATCCTAGGCCCTGAATCTCATGAAAAATGATCTTCAGCGTCAAGCAGGAAAAGAAACCACCAAATTCCGTGATTCCAAAAAATGCGCAAACACCTCGTGTTGGGGGGCGCCCTTGCACTGCACGCACACTGCGCACCCACTGCACACGCACTACGCACTACTTTTTAGACCAGGTTCCCCCTAAATAGTCCCCAAGCACACCCCTTCCAAACACCCTTATATCACCCCTGCCTCAGGCGCATGTCCCACTGTACACCCTGGGAGACCTCCTTCAGTGGGGGCGGGTGGTGGTCCATCTTCCACGAATAGGGGTGGGACGATGGACCCGGGGGTGCTGGGTATGGCCGTCTAGCATAGCCCCACTGCCGACTCGGGATGACAGCATGGTACGTCTTGGCTAGCATGAAGGATCCTTGGCGTTGATCAAGCCCATGAGGTCACCTTTGATTATAGTACTTGGACATGATACAGCACTTGGAGAGGATGATGGATTGTTCCTCAGCCTTGATCATGATCCTGAGGTCCGACATCAGCTGTGCTTGCTCGGGGTCCCCATGATGGGGGGAAAACAACATGGATACATCAGCTCTGCCTTCTCTAGGTCCCATGGTGGGGAGAAATCAACCTAGGAAAGAGTGGATGGGGTGGAAATGAGCAAAAAAGTGTGAAAAAAGTGGAAATGGGTGAAACTGGGTGAAAATCCAAAAATGCCATATCCCCAATGTGGAAGAAGTATCAAAACCTACCCTCAAACAACAATGATGCCCCCCTAGTATCACAAAGTATGGGTCTAGTACGGCCACACGCCCAAATAGTTGCACTGCGCTTGCACTGCGCACGCACTTCTAAGTGCGCCCCCTTGTTCTAACAACGGCGTTGTTCTCGAGGGGGGGGCAGGGGCAGGCGTCTTTTCTGCGGTACAGAGGGAAAGGAACATGGACAAGGTCTCGGCTAGGCGCTGATGGGGACTTCACCTTGTGCCGCCTGTGGCACAGCTCCACCACACCTGCTTTGGACCCCTGCATTACCGCAGCCCCACACAGGAAGGGCACGCGGTGTGACCGTTCAAACACCGCACCACCGCCCCACGCCAGGGGAATCACCGGGTGGTAGAATCTCCTGTGGGTGCGCATGCGACTTGGTAACGCGGAGATCTCCGAGGGTACGGAAGAGGTGCCTGTGCGTGGATGTGCTCCACACACTATGCAGGTCTGCACTCTGTGCACACACACATATACACACACAAGCCGCAACACCTTTGCTCCTGATGAGCACTTGGGTCCTTCAGATCGAGCACCAAAGGCTTCACTGCTTCTATCCGCTCATGGCTCTTGTGCTTGCAAGAAGCAATGCCTGGTGGTCAGATTTTTGATGCGATCCTACTCTCCACAGCTGTGCACTGCACCACCCACGCGCCGCACAAACTTCTCCTCCCATGTGTGCCGAATGCTATTGAGAGCTTCATCTTCGGCCAACACGAAGGCATGACATATTCCTGCCAACAAGAGTTTTTGTTGTTCCGGCGCCAGATGGATCAATCAACCGAGCATCATAGTCTGGTGCACATAGGCATGGGGCTAGCAGGAAGTACAGCCAATGTTCTGTGACCACAAAGTACGTGGGAATGAGGCCTGCCCACTGCATCGGACACTTGGAATCAGAGCATATATAGAGTGGACTGTATATTCCTGCAAACATGATGTTGGTGGTCGGGCTATATGATGGTGTCTGAGAATCTTGGGCACACACGGGTCCCCAATGGCACTCAGAGTCGCCAAGCTGTCATGTGGGCGAAGCTGAAAAGGATGGGGTTCAAGGGAGTGTGGACAATATTATCATACCTCTTCGTACCAGCCCCAGCCTCACGTGCCCAAATGTCAGATGATATTCTCATGGAGGAACGGAAACTTCCGGTCCTCTGGAGCATATCGTATGGGGATGCACAGCACATCGTTCAACAGGACTGTACAGGATCACATGGAATGCACAACCGAATGGAGGGGGCTGCTGCATGGAGCGCCCACAGTGCGGGGACTGAAGCGAAGTGCCATAAATTTGTTGCGGGATCCAAACCCGCAAAAATGCGACTCGAACCCGCAAATTTGAAGTGTCCGGCGGCAAATCATTGGAAGCCAAAGGTGTGGGATCCCCTCAGTTGCGGTGCGCACCGTGCGGCCACTCCCTCACGGGGTGCACAGGACGGCCCACTGGCTCTCGCCTCGCACAGAAAGCCAGATGCCTACACATCTGCGCATGTGGTTGGAATGTGGTGGACGGCAGGTAGGGGACGGCGCCCCGCTCGCCGCATTGCGGCATCATGGGAGTTCTTTTATCACGGCTTTTATCACTTGCGACCTCACGACCACACAGAGACTGGGCGTACGACAATGGCCCACCAAACGCAAGCACAATGCCACGTGCACATACACTGACCACAGCCAAAGGGCGGGACTGCTGCACAGTGAATGAACAGGGGTCTCAGTGGTGCAAAGGGTACCGGTGGCGGTCCGGCGGCGGGCACAGCGTTTGCTTCAGCAAGACTCCTACCAGCCATTGGCCACACATTTATACAGGCGGTATGTGATCGGAATACCGGGTGACATTATCTCACACACGGAGCAAAAGAAGAGCAATCCAAATGAGACACGTTGCTGTTCCACCCTGGGGGGGGCCACAAAGGCACATCAGGCCATGGATGGAAACAAAGGGCGGGAGGGCGGCCCATCACCAGTCGAACCCGGTGGGGATGTGGGTATGCATCTTGCGAACCCCCCACCCCTCGCAGACGAACGCCGCAAGGGCCAGAAGCAGCACTTGTCTGCAGAAGGACAGCCGCTCCCGCTCAAGAATGGTGGCAGATGTGGTGTGCTACGTTTCCCTCGAGGGATGGCGTGCAAGGGCCTGCTTGGCTTTTGGGGGGGGGGGGGGGTCTTTCTCTCTTTCCTTCTTTGCTTTTTTTTTTCAAAGTATCATTCACTACTCATTTTTCCTTCTTTGCTTGCGGCGCCATGCTTTTTGACCAGCGCCCCACATGAGGAATCATTTGAGCTGCAATCACAGGACAACTATGCGAACATTTAGTGCAGCTTGGATGCCAAGGCGGACTCGCATCGAGATGCCCCATACCATTGGGTCGTTCAAGTTTGGTAACCATCCCCTCACAACACTTGTTGGGATTGAGAGGTACATCAACGCCAAGGTACCCATATTCCTGTCCCTGCTTCTCCACTGACGAGCCGGTCAATCCTGTCGATAATGAAAGCTGTTTGGAGGCTGATTTGGGGAAGTCGGTCCCAAAAGTAGTGTGCAGTGCAAAGGCGCCCCGAGAAGTCCAAGCACGCCAAAGTCAGTGCAGACCACCGTTTATGGGGGGGGGGGGGGGGCAGAAAAGCGCAGTGGCTTTGCCGGTTGGTTGTTCCGTGTGCGCAATTGTTTAGGCATTGGGGAAGAAATCCTCTGCAAGCATTGTCCACAGATGACAGGAAAATGTATTCAGGTACTGGGAGAACACGGGTGCTTAGTCTGCCTTGGCAACTGAGTAGTTGTGCTGCGCTCAAACAACCCCCTCTGCTCACACACACACATGCCTGTACAGACCAACCCCATGATGTGTCCCGCCAACCGCATGCTTCCAAATCAAACCCCAATTGAGAACAACCCATCCAAGTAGGCCCCCCCTCGCCCTCTCTCAAATTCCAGCTCTTACCTTTGATGCAGCTAGTGGGTTATCTGGTGGTTTTTTCAGCGGTTCTTAACTTCGTGCATTTGGTACCCTGCCCTCCTTGAGGGCGTTTCAGCACAGCGTGGGCACAGCGCCGGCTCAGTTAGGTTTCCCGTGACCACCCTGCCAACCCCCCACCACCAGGGAAGCATACGTCCGCAGGGCAAAACCGGCAGATTTAGACGGCGATCCGGCACTTTCAGTGTGAAACACGGCTTTATCTGAGGGTTTGGACTTGAGTAGGAATCTGAGCAGTCATGTGTCTGGGACCACGGTAGTGACTGCGGTCACCTTGGCCATCGGGGGAAACGGGTCCAAAATAGCCTACTTTTCGCACAGCCCACGGGGCGCCCCCCTCATCCAAACTACGGCCCAATACCAGAACCATGCAATGCCTATGGTATGTCCCGCTTGGACGAGCCACAGCTCGGCAGCAGCCCAGAAAGGTTGAACAAGGGGCAGTGTCAGTTGAACTGCAAAGGGTTTGGTGGGAGCGCAAAAGATTCTGCCGGCCGTTGTGCCGCAGCAGCCCCAGGCACCAGCGCATCACACGGGGGGGGAAGAGCCCGACAGGGATCGTGCGCATGGACAAGGCCGCAACGATGTGCAACCCTGACCCAAGCGGTTCTCGGGGGGATCAGGCCCCAATGCAGCAGCAGTGGATCAGCAAAACCTCCAACGGAAAGGGGTGGCAAGTCTGGCCCCTATGTTGGCATGTGCAGGACTCGGCCCCTCTCTCCCACTACAACCGGGTCACCACCGGGGCATCTCACATCCTTGACCCCAACGACTGCGGTCAGGGGGAAAAAAAGGTACCCCCCCCCCCCACTTTGTATAAGCCACGCCAATGTACACAATCATTACGGTCCCTACGCCTACTGTAGCTTGGACAAAGGCGTGGCTTGCGCACAACACATACAACTGCCAACACACACGTGCGCAGGCTAAATGTGCTGAAATTGGCAATTCAGGACCTATGGGATGCATCAGACTGAAAAAAAAGATTCCTGGTGCACCAGCAGGGGGCCACATGCGCTGAAATTGGCAAATGTGACGACAAACCCATGTCTTATGTGGCCGTACTACATTTCGTACGTAATAAAATCACGTACACAATTATTACGGTCCCTACGCCTACTGTGGCTTGGACAAGGGCGTGGCTTATACAAGGTACAAGGGGGGGGGGGGGATCTTTCGGCGGCCCCGGGCCCGAAACAGGCTTCACCCCCCCCCCCCCCCGTCGTGTGCCCTCCCCCCCCCCAGCTCCGGCAAAGAGGAGCTGCACGCTGCCTCTCCGCCGTGTGCCTGCACCGGCCAACTGCACCACAATACACAATTCCAATTGGCGGAGGTGCGTGCGGCGGCGGTGCATCGGACGCCCTCGACCAATGCACAAGTCCCACGACCACAACCCCATCGGGGGTCATGGGCAGGAACACACGGATTTGGGCGAGGGATCCGCACCCCCCCCCCCCCCCAAGAGAGGAGCACCTCTTCATACGCTCAGCACCTCTTGCCCGCTACAAACATGTCGTGCTGCGTTCTTCACTCACCCGTACTTACCCCTGCCTTCTCTGCTTCATCGCCGCTGGATCCGGGGAACTGTGGTACCTTGCCTTTCTCCTCCGACGTCAATGTGACTCCGCATGCCTCCCGCTGCCTCTGCACAAGCAGAGGCCAAGTTCGAACTACTCGTGTTATCACGGGGTCATCGCACCTCAGAAACCACAAAGACTGCGGTCCGGAACATAAACGGTCACACAGGGTCATTACGCGTCGACAAGGCCGTGCGAGCGCAAGGGGGCGGGGGGTCGGGAATGGGAGTGTCAGTGCACTTCGGAAAAGCTCCCCCCGCCTCGGGTTTCAACTTCGCGATCTCGGATCCGCATTTCGTGAATGCGCGGCCTCCGTCCGGCGGGTGCGGCCCGCCCCCTGCGCACCGCGCGTGCAGCGCGCAGACCCTCGCCCCAAAGGGTCAGCACCGCGGCACTGTGCCCCGGACATCAGGGCCTCCAGCGGTGGTCTGGGGGGCCTTGCGCTCACTGACGGCGACCCGGAGCACATCCCTGTGGAATGCCAGCAGACTGCCGGGTGCTGGCGGCTTTTGGGGAGCGGGCCCCCGAGAGGTCGTGTGGTCAGTGTCAGGCTTTGGTTTGTCCTTCCGATCTGACGTTGCGTTGGGCCGCAGCAAACCTCTTCGGCTCGGCATTGAAAGGCGTCCATTCCATTCGTGGGTTTGAGGTCAACTTGCGTGTGGGTAGGGGACGGGGTGGGGGGGGGGTTGCCAAGGGTAAGTGCCGGTTGGGCGGTTGGGGGGGTTGTGCTGCCCCACCCCCAAATGGAATGCGATCGGCTGGGGCCTTGGGCTGGTTCCGTTCCCTGAGGAATACTCGGGTCCCCCAAGACAACAATGTACAGGACGTTCCAATTTGACGCCGTCGGGCACGCAACACGGGTACCCCCACAAAAAAGGGGGGGGGGGCAACCCAACACCCCCCCCCCCTCACCTTCATGCAACACGACACACCACATTCAGTGGGCGAGGGCCATCGGTTGGGCGGTTGGGCGCAGGGCTGTCCTTAACGCAAAAAAAAAAAAAAAAATCCCGTCCAGAACCAGGTAATTTCAAAAGAGCCCGCGGGCACTCCATGTGCTCAACCATGGTTGTGGCAGTTGGCGGTTGGCGGTTGGCGGTTGGCGGCAGTTGGCGGTTGGCAGTTGGCAACTGGCGGTTGGTGGCGGTTGGTGGTGGTTGGCGGCGGTTGGTGGCTGGCGGTTGGTGGTTGGAGGCAGTTGGCAGTGGTTGGCAGTTGGCGGTTGGTCGCCGCTGGCGGTTGGCGGCGGTTGGTGGCTGGCGGTTGGTGGCGGTTGGTGGTTGGCGGTTGGTGGCGGTTGGCAGTTGATGGGAGTTGGCGGTTGGCGGTTGGTGGTCTATTGGGGCTGTCCTTAAGGGCTGTCCTTAGCAAAAAAAACAAAAAAAAAATCTCGTTCCTTAAGGACGCCCCTGGTTGGGCGGTTGTGCCGTGCTGCGGTACTTCCGTGGGGAATGGCACCGTCCAGGGGGCTCTCAGGCCCGAATATGGGGAGACACACGGTGCTGGAGCATGGTTCCGCTGTCAGGGGTCGGTGAGGGGGGGCAGGGTCGAGGGGGGGATCCGCGGGCCCTGCGGAGCGTTATGCACCAGAACTACGTGACCGTCAAGGGCAGCCCCTGGAGGTTGACGGCTGCAAGCCAACCGCTGGCAGTTACAAGCCAACCGCTGGCAGTTACAAGCCAACCGCTGGCAGTTACAAGCCAACCGCTGGCAGTTACAAGCCAACCGCTGGCAGTTACAAGCCAACCGCTGGCAGTTACAAGCCAACCGCTGGCAGTTACAAGCCAACCGCTGGCAGTTACAAGCCAACCGCTGGCAGTTCGGCCGCATCTTTGTCGCGGCAATCCAGCAATACCAGCCGTCGATGACCCTCCAACCGCTGGCGGTTTGCTGCGGTCCAGTACTACGTCGTCCGCTAAGTGTAGCGGAAAATCGTCAGCCTCGGTTCACGGGTCTGGGCCGCCCCCCTGCACTGACCACAGCCCCTCAGGACGGCCCTTGGTCGAGACAGACTCGAACAGCACCCCGACGGGCGGGCCCTGAGGCAGGCAACCGTCAGCCGTTAAACCACCAACTGTTGGTAGTTAATGCCGCGGCCGGTTCACCACCAACCGCTGACGGTTGTCCGCCAACCGCTGTCGGTTGACCAGTGACTGCTGCAAGTGACCGGCCGACCTCCGTCGGTCACCGGTCCGATACCGTTGGTTGATGCGGACCCATGCTACACTTTCGCATTCAGACGTACACAAACATGCATTCCTTTTACAGTCGAGGACCGCTACGGCCGGCTCGCTGGGCTCCAAAACGGGACCAAAACGATGCAGAACAAGCGTTGACAGACGGCCAGAACGGGCTCACGTTGATTACGGCGGGAGTTGCTGTGCTTGTCATCCGCAGAATGGGCAGTGGACCAGAGGATCAGGGGCAGGGCTGTCCTTCAGCGAAAAAACAAACGAAAACGCTTCGTAACGCCAACAGAAACGAATCTTCACGAGGACGCTCTCTGCTTCATGGTCAAGACATAGACAAGACACTAGAACACAGAAGCATTATTGAACAATGGTTGGCGGGAAGTGGCGATTGGCAGTTGGCGGTTAATAGCGGTTAGCGGTTGCCGGTTGCCGGTTGGTGGCGGTTGGCGGTGGGTGGTGGGCGGCGGTTGGTGGACCCTAGGGGCTGTCCTTAAGGGCTGTCCTTAAGAAAAAAAGAAGAGTTCTTAAGGACAGCCCTGGTCGGGGGGGGGCGGGGGGGAAGCTTAGTTTGGAAGACGGAGGGAGGTAGGGCAACCGAACTCTCCCCCAGGCCTGCGCAACAGGAACCCCCCACGCCCAAACAGTAAATATCAGTTACGTCCCAACCGCACCGCCCCAACCTCAACTGCGGCCGCAACGGTTTTGTAACCGCCGCCTCCTGTCCCCCAACCGCTTTTCCAAACATGCCGATTTGCACGCGCGAAGTTCTCCGCTGCTCGGATCACATCATCCGACGTGACCGACGGAGCGGTGCCCTATTTACTAGCCAGAGGTATGCATCGTGGGTGTGCTCCCACTCCAGCCGCTCCTTCAAGGAGGCTGCACAATGGGAGGCCCATTAGGGTCAGATTGAACGCTGCAGCAACATAGCCCCGCCGGGGCTCGGGGCTGTTCTCCGTCTGGGGACAACCACCAAATGAAGAGGAAGTCGGGCAGTCCCGCCTTTTGGGAAAAGCCATTTTTTCTATTTACACTCGATCCACGTGATCACGACATACAACCGTTGGTTGACCATTTTCTCGCCATTGGCCAACCGCCGGAACGCCATCACTTGTCGATCAAGTGCGCTAGGCACACCTCCCGCGGCCAGCAGCGAACCATCAACCACAATCAGCTGATCACAAACCGCTGCCACCGGCTGTTCGCCAACCGCCGACGCGGCCGTTCTTAGAAGTGTGTGGACTGTGCGGCCTGCAGTTGGAGCATGCCCCCACACGCCGCACACCACCGTACACATGTAGACAGGGGGGAAAGGATGCGGCGCAGGGACAGCTGCTGATGATGTGAGTCATGTTTGGGCCAACTGCAGGGCAATGTAGGACTTGGCACCGTTTATGGTACACAGCGCAGGGGTCCCCAGGGGAAGGCTGTGTGTGGCCGGGGGACTTTTGGAAGTGTAAGGGGAACAGGCGAGGGATTCTGGAAAGATGTGTGGGTGAGTGAGGCTGGGCCGGGGGTGAGGGTTGTTGCTGTGGAGGAGGGGGATGGGATGGGATGGGAGTGTGTCCAACACCTGCCAGACACATCGCCGGGCCGATCCCATGTGTCAGCGGCTTGTGCCACAGGCTGCCGCGCGCTGGACTCGGAGCCACGCAAACCACCACTGACCCAGTCCGAGACCGGCGGGTGAAGTTTCCATACCCACACTCCTTGGGGACCCTGGTCGGCGTCACGTCCGGGGCTTCCGGCCCACACTCACGCACACACACACACACACCATGTCATTCCATGGTCCTGACCGGGGGGCATGGCGTGCCCCACGCAAAGCAGTCAGTGGAGTATCCGCGCTCACCTGCAAGCAGTGGCAGGCACTGCAGGTCCCACACCGTGCCGCAGCGGCTGAGGCACACAGGCGGTGGTGCACAGTCCAAGACATGATGCACGAGGTCAGGGCCGAACCACTAGACCACAGGACCAGGTCAGCAGGTCTTGAGACTGGTGAGGTTTGCCAGAGGACATCACACTCACCGCGGCTCCGGGTGTGTAGCACTTGGTATGGCAGTGGTACTGCTACCCCATCCAGATCGCACCTTCCCCAGGGGAGGCATCCGCCGAAGCGGTTCCTGGTGGTGGAGGCCCCCTGTTCAGGCCCGTCCGACGCGGGTGGAGGAGGGGGGGGGGGGGGCGCTGCATAGAGGCAGGTGGGGGTACCGTGCAGTGCACCCGGTGTCCAGCGCTATGTCTTGCGTGTGACCCGCTTGCGATGGGGGGAAAGGGGGGAAAGGGTGTTGGCCATTGTGCACCCCCCCAAGCAACGGCTGGCGGCACAGGGAACCCCGCCTTGGTCAGCGTGCTGGGGAAGTTCGGCGGCGTCTTCATCGCGCTCTGCGTACAGTACTGCATCCAGCTGTGGAAATGGTATCCCACAGAGCCCAGCTGCAGCACAATGTACAACTGCCAGGCAATGAACTCCCAGAGAGACACCTGCTTGGTCCTGTGGAAGAGAATGTTGTGTGGGGGTGCTGTACCCTGCACCCCACAGTCCCTCCATCTCCCTCTTCCTCCCCCTCCCCCTTTCCCTCCTGTGCCTGTCGCTCTCCCTGACCCTCTCGCTCTCCCTCCCCATCCCCTTCCCCCTTCCGCTCCCCCTCCGCATCCCCCATTTCCCTCTCGCGATTGCTCTCCCTCCTCATCCTCCTCATCCTCCTCATGTGCCTCATCCTCCTCATCCTCATCCTCATCCACCACTACCACCACGACCACCACCACCTCCACCACCACCTCCTCCTCGCCCTCCTCATCCACCACCACCACCACCGACTCCGCCTCCTCCTCCTCCTCCCCCTCCACCACCTCCTCCTCATCCTCCTCCTCCTCATCATCATCATCCTGTTCCTCATCCTCCACCTCCTGCCTCTCGCTTGGGCTGCCTGCGCCTCGCTTTTCCCTTTGCCTCTCACCCCCTTCTCCCTCCCTCTCGCCTCACTCCCCATCTCCCATCTCCCTCCCTCTCTCTCCCACAGGCACTCAAATGGCAACTGTCGTGGAAGACATTTTTGCATGTCACTGTGCCGCATTCCATCGGAAGCCAAAAATCCGACTGGACAGTCCCCTCGCCATGCTGCACGCAAAATAGCAATGGCCGAGAGCAGCAGGGGCTAGGGCATTCGGACGAGACCACGGCTTACCGTTACCGGAGAGGGGGGGCAAGGGGCTGGAATGGCTGCCTGGCCTCTTCCGCCTGAACCCATCCCCCCACCCACATCAGAAAATGTTTCCTCGGAAAAAAATGAAATTCATCAAAGGGGCCCGAAATTGTGGGTCGATTGCAGGCAAACTTTTTTTTGGCCCCTCGACCCCTGTATAGGTACGCCGTGGCCTGATCCGGACTGTGCTGCAGAGTGAGCCCCAAAGGGGGCAGATGTGAGGGATAGGGGAAGATAAACCAGCCCACGGCAGGGAAGAAGCAAGTATATCATATGCCGGATCGCGTACTCCATTTGGCTTGGCGCTCGAAGGATCACAAGAATTGGTCTCAAGATCATGGGCTGACTTGGGCAGTGTGTGGCGCCCATATCCGAAGGGGTTTTGAGGGTAAAGTGGGGATGTACATGGGCATTGATCTTTGGTTTCTATCCTCCATGAATACTAGAGTTCGATTCCATGCATGCTTTGAGCCTTCGGATAAGTGGTAACCTCAATTTTGAGCATATATTTGATATATGGCCAATATGGTGTGAATTGGCAGTTTTTTGGCATGTTATGAGTTCAAACTCATAGGTCATTTCTCCAAGCCCATTGAAAGTGCTGCCCCGGGTCGTTGAGGGTGCCGGAGGGCTCGGGGCCGGCAAGACCAGTGGGGCAGGCACGCGAGGAGTCTCCCTGGATGTTGTTGTTGGGGGTAGAACCGGACACTCGGACACCAACAGAGGCGAGAGCAGCAACAACTGAAGCAAGGTCCATGCTGATTGTGGTCCGGCAGAAAATCCCAGTCTATGAAGAAAATTGATGCGAATTATTCTAAATACATCTGAGTGTCCAAAACTATCTGAAAAGATTTAAATAATCCAATTATGTAAAAATGTTTGGCCGATCTGGCCCGCGAGCGCGCGTCAGCGGCAAATGGCGATTCCAGCTAAAATAGCGGAACGCGGCGGATTTACGGGAAATGGACCGCGGAATCAAATCCGGCATATCAGAAATATATAGGAAATATCCTGAGACTGAGCTGCGAGGCGGCGATTCCGCCGAAGCAAAGAAAATGACCAAAATGTAGCCAATCTGGGCAGAATGTCAGAAAATCTGAGCAGATGGGGCTAGCCGCACTTACATACCCCCTCCAAAAACACACTGGGGTGTGTCGCTACGTCAACGAAGAACGTAGTGCGGGTAAGTCCCAGAAAAAATAGAAATGTAGCCTCGATGGGGCGAAATCTGCTTGATCTGACCTGATTTGGGCTGAATTGGCACTGAATCGGGATGGATGAACCTGAAATGAGACAGAATGAGAAGTGACAAACAGTCCTCCGTGCAGTAAAACATTAGGTCAAGGGCTAAAAAGCATGTAAACGTATCGAGAATCGATACCAAACCATGCATTGGTTGAGAATGAGGTAGATTATTGATGGATTGAGTGGGGGGATCAAGAATTGGAGTGACATCTCAACGCCCTGGCACAGTTTCGCTGTCGCGGGCACGCTACGGTGTCCTCGCCGAACTCTACATCGTGTTAATCCCGCTTTTCTCGTTCTGAAAAGTGCAGCATGTGCGTCAGATTTGGCGCATCTGGTGGATGGTCACAAGATTCAGCATTCATTTGGAGCAAAGATGAAGGAGATTAAACAATCACAGAGAGGTAAAACAATTACAAATGTAATCTACAGACTCTAAGTGAACCACAGAAGGTAAGGATGCCTTTCTGTGCACTTAGATCTAAACAGATCTTCGAGGAATGTGCGGAGATGACAGGTAAATCAACCTAAATTGTCCTAAAGTCAGCAAATTCCCTAAGATGGAGGTGAAATGAAGCGGAATGTCTGGAACTGAAACTACTAACACTTTCGTTTAGACTAGAGTTAATATATATTGTCGTTTATTCAGCTCAATTGTGCTTTCCGGCACGTTGGTTCGCGAGCATCCAACAGATTCCATCAAAATGTGGATCATGTGATGATGCATCATGATGGGACATGATAGCCCTGGATCCTTGGCATGTAACGCGCCGAAGGTTCGCTGAAGGCGCTTTACTGACAGTATATAACTGAGAGACACCGAATTTACAGTGGCGGTGGTGTCAATCGACTTGGACAAGGCCAATCTTTCGATGAAGTCCCACAAGACACTTGGATTCACCATTCTCGACAGTTTCAGGTCGGATTGAGCTCACATTGGCGTGTGCCAAAAATACAACGAAGCTTACGGACTTCAGAGATTGCTTTTGGAAGTCCCTAGAGCTCCTATCTGAAGGTTGTCTGAACAATTGACGTCTGGGTTTCGTACAACAGTGGCAGAATGATGGACAAACCTGAGAAAATCAAGGTAAATTTGAGGATCCTGGATCTGAATCTGGACTTTGGCGTCAGCATCACAGCAAATGAAGGTGAGATCTGAGTCCCTGGCGTCGCATCTGGTGCAGCCAGTACTACAGGGGGTGCCTGTAGGGGTGAATGTCGCCGGCCGGCGTTGACACTATGTACATTTGCTTCCATCTGCACGAGTAGCCAAATTCCAAAGATGCACAGACCAACAGAGACAAGATTACCCCGAATGTGCCTGAATTAAGCCTGAGTTTGGTTTTTTCTGAACACGGCAGCACACTCCGTCAGCGTATCTACGCCTTGTCTGCCGAACGGAGACCAAAGAAAAGTTGATTGACGTCAAATTATCAAACATTCGCAGTTCTCCACATCATGACATAAACAGAAAGAATGAACAGTGGATTGAGCAGAATGTGGTAGGATGGCTTCCTCAATTCGGCCAAGCACGAATACATGTGACCACCAACCTGTCTGGCCTGGCCCTCGTACGGCTTGGGCGCTGCAAATCAGCGGCCGAACTTGAAGCTTGGTCCTCATTTGGCTCCTGGGCTGGCCTGACCGCAGGAGGGGGGATCGACGGATCAGCCCTGGAATGTGGCTGCTGAGGGCCGTAAAAGGCTGGATCTCGATTCACCACAGGTCGTTTTCCGTCGCTCTCCACTTGTCTGTCTGGTTTCGACAAACAATCCGTCAGGAGTACGCCAATTTCGGGGTGCTTCTTCAGGAAGTCGATGAACCCCTTGGTGTATCCATGGACAAAAGATTGGGCTGGTTCCCAGTTGTTGTGACTGGAATCAAAGCCCCTCCACTCGCACAGAAATTCCCATTCGCCCTTGGCGTCACGTCTTGCTTCAACAATCCTCTTGAGTTCGTACTTTCCCCCTTCGATGACCCGATCGGACAAGTGTTTTGCAGTCCAAAAAAGGGGTTTAACCCGATCCTTGGGGGAGGGGATCTCTCTCTTGAGGCGATCGCCCGAAACGTCAATTTCCCTGCTGACATCCACACGAATCCTCCACCTGTTCTCCCCAAGACGCGCTGTAACAGCGAATGGCCCCTCCCACAAGGGAAGAAGCTTGTCATCTCCGTCCAGGGTGGTTTCGGATTTTCGAAGCCAAACTCGATCATCGACTTCAAAATTGTGGGGGTTTTTTCGACCTTGATTTTGAACCCAAAGCCAGTCAGCCTGATGCTTCTCGATTAATTTCGACACAGATTTATCTGCTCGTTGGACTTCGTCCAAAAACAGCGAAGCATCCTTACAGGGGCGAGGATTATTCAACGGCATGTTCCACCAACACTTCTTTCGTCCAAAGACAATTTCATTTGGAGAAAGGCCATGATACAAAGGCGTGTTGTGGTAACGGCGAAGCAATGCGAAGAGAACTTCCATCCAATGGAAATCCTTTTCACTCGCGAGCTCCTTACGAAGCATATTGATAATTGAGCGGCCGGCTCTTTCGCCAGGCAGCGCTCGATGCGAGTGGATTTCACATCGGAGGTGGTGGATTCCAAGGCGAGCACACAATTCTCTCCACCATTCGGAGGTGTACTCTTTGCCTGAATCCGTCACCACCTCGGATGGGACGTCCCAACCTCCCATCCAGGTCTGCGCGCACCATTTGGCGGCAGCCTTGCCAGTCATCGACTCAATGTTGCAAGGCAACAATTGAATGTAGCCGGAATGACGGCACTGAATGAGGAGCACTCCATTGACCTTTTTGTTGGTCCAATGGCACTCTTCGTCATCGAGCTCACCGAGATAGAAAAAATCACTGGTGACTCTGTTAAAGAGGCGCTCCGGAATAGGATGAGGCCTCAGATGGCCGTGCTTCTTCGCGCTGGGAGGCGTCGAGACAGCACATTGGGCACATCCGGCGGCTACTTTCATGCAGTGAGTATATAGCCGTGAGCCAAACAACCTATGTTTAATCATCGACCACAGTCGACGGCCATGTGCGTGGGGGGACTCCCATTTGTGCCACCAGTTTAACACTCGGGGGGCTAGGGCGTCTGGCACACACAATTTACCCTCCATCCACAGCTTCCCCCCATCCAACGAGTACTCAGCAAAAATCCCATCCTTGTGAGCATCTTTGGATTTGAGATTTCCAAAGACCTCTTTAAACATGGGATCCTGCAGGTAATCGGACGTCCAGTCACGGATGATCAGGGAATCCTTCGGCAGGGGTGGAGTTTTGGCCGGATCTCGACGCTTAATGCCTTGGACCAACCGAAATCGACTTACTCGTCGGGTGTAGTCAAACCGTTTCACACTCCCTGAGGAGGGATCGGTGACTTTTTCCACGACTTTCAGCGTTTTGGTGCAGATCTCATGGGCATGCGCCGGATCTGAAATGGCCGTGATGTCGTGACACGGCAATGCGTGCTGTTTAACAGCGCACTGCATGCATGCACGTCGAATGAGTTTCTTTTCTTCCTGATCCCATTCGATGATGACATGGCGGTCCTGCTCCGTACCATGGATGTTGGTACTTTGCAGCCCCTCTGAGGCGGGGTAAGCCCATTGGCTCAGAGCATCCGCTACCGTGTTGTGTTTTCCAGGCAAATACGACACATGGAGGTCAAACAGAGAGAGAAATTCGTGCCATCTGGCCCGTCGACCAGCTGGGCTCGCGACAGTATCAATGTGTTCGGTGGCCCAATACTCCAGAGATCGATGATCCGTCAGGACCTCGACTCGATTGGTGCCAACCCACGATTGGTACTTTTTTAAAGCACAGATTATGGCGTAGGTTTCTTGCTCACGCGGCGACCATTGCATTTGGCGTGGGGCTAGCTTCCGAGACCAAAATGCAAGAGGGTAATGATCGCCGGTGGCTTCATCAACCTGTTCAAGGACAGCTCCGATCGCGTACCTAGAAGCGTCGGTTCTAATGTAGAAGGGTCGGTCAAATTGGGGCACATGCAACGTGGCGACTTCGCAGAGGGCTGCTCTCAAGTGATGGAAGGCCTCCTCGCACTCGTCAGTCCACTTGACACGAACCTTTGAACCTGCCTTGCCCGCATCTCTCCCTACCTTCAATAATTCAGTGAGGGGGGCAGCAAATTTGGCATAATTCGGCACAAAAGTGTGATAAAAATTGCAACAACCCAGGAATCTTCTCAACTCCGTGATCGTCTCAGGGCGCTTCCACTTCTGAATAGCGACAAGCTTCCCTGGACTGGGTCGTCGGGTGCCATTCTCTAGGAGAGAACCACAAAATTCGACTGATTTTAAAAATAATTTTCCCTTCTTTGGCCCACAAATCAGCTGATTGGCGTCAAGAATGTCCAAAACTTGGTTCAGCTGCTTCTCATGTAGGGCCACCAGCTCGGCTTCGGTCAGTCCCTCCCCCTCCGTCGCGATAATTATGTCATCTATGTACACACTCACGAAGGCACGAAGCTCAGGATGGGTTGTGAACAGCACATCCTCCATCATTCTTTGAAAAAAATGAGGGGGCGTTCTTCAGGCCCATGGGCATGACGGTCCACTGGACTGGGCCACATGGCGTGCACATACAGGTGAGAGGTCGGCTGTCCTTCCTCAACGGCATTTGGTGAAAGCCGTGACGGAGATCCAGCACAGAGAACAAACGACCTCTTGCCCTCTTGGCGATTTCCTCCTCAATGAGGGGCAGGGGGTGTGAATCCGCCTTGGTTTCGGCGTTGAGATTGCGAAAATCAACAACCATTCGCCAACCATCAATAGTGTTCTGGTCTGCAGGCGGTGGCTTCGGGACTGTGAAGGGTGCACAGCACCATTCGCTGGTCATACAACCCTCAAGCCAACCAAATTCCCTGAGATTTCTCTCGATGATTTTTCTGAGGATCTCATGTTTGTGTCCATGATTTTCATAAGGGCGCTGTTTTTTTGCCTTGTACCCTTCACGAAGCTCGATGAAGGCTTCACCGAACTGTCCACGGACAGGGGGATCTTTGATCAACTTCCCAGAAAGGGTTGTGTCCTTCCGTTCATCAAAAATCTTTTCTCTTGACTTGGAACACAATTCAGTGTCCACCTGATCGCCAGGAATTACTGTCGAAAAAACTTTGGCGACTTCTTCGGCTTTGGCAGGAAGAATCCTCTTACGGATGTCCCTAAACAGGTCCGTATCAACTGCCTCTTGAAGATAGGTGGGTCTCGTGTCGAAATTCCAGAGATTCTCTTCGTGATCCAGCTCCTCGAAAGGATCCATGAAAGCTTCCACAGGGGGTTTTTCATAAAAAAACTCTGAATTTGCGGCGCGATTTCGAATTTTTCTTCGCCCGTGCACTGAAGATTCTTTTCGATGTCGATCGTATTGGGGAAGAGGGAGACGAGGCGGATCCATTGGACGTTGAATCACCTTGGGTATCTGACGGACAAAAATCAGAAAAAATAGATTCATCATCAGTACCACGCTCAACCTCAGATTCAGACCCAACACAAGAATCAGTACCAGAATCAGCAGAATTAGAGTCAGAAAGCTTTCCATCCACCAGGAATGCAAGCGAACTCCAGGACCGCTGTGGCAGGGGACCTGTGTCGTCCCTGGCATACAGCTTAATCTTCCTGGGAAGTTCGATGTAATCTACACAAATGTCTTGTGATTCCTGAAACCAAGGCTTATCGTCCCACAAGGGCACAACTAAAATTGCCTGGGTTTAATCTTGCTTGATTTTGTGGATGACCTGCTGGATTAAGTGAAACGGAGGATTAATCCACAACTTCTTGTCCCATTTATGGGTCCAAGCGTCGCTAAAGTGCTTGTCAAAGCGCTTGTTCTCACGGTTAGCAAAGGCATCATATTGTGGCCAAAAGGAATGATGTTCATGAAAGTATTCACAAATTGCATCGCGCCATTTGTCGACAACTCTGTAGGATGAAGAGTGCCAGCGCGAAGGACGTCGTGGCTGGGAGTCCCTATGAAGATATTCTAACTCTTGGGAGTAATCGGCACTCCCATTCACCTCTGCAATGGTGACATCTTCACCAAATTTTGGTGTCACCTTTTGCTTCAAAAATTCTTCTGCACTTTTAAACCCTGCGTGCAAAAAACAAATTTCAGGACGCTCCAAGGGACCTGACTCCAGCAAAAAACAACGACGATGACCTACGGGCGCTGCCCTGTTCTTGCGAAGCCAAGGATGGCCCAAATAAAGGTCATACTTTATGTCAGCACGATAGAAGTAGTCATCCTTAAGGACAACTTCTTCCACATTTTGCTCTTCCCAAAGGTCTTGAGCGACCAAATGAGTTGATATATAACAACCGCGTTGCCCACCTGCGAGAGAATGTCCAGAAACTCCCTCGAGGGTAACAGGATGAGGCGATTCAAACACGCAGTCGTCGGGTAAGAATGAATTGGATTGGAGATTTACCTCTGATCCATTGTCACACAAACAAGTGGCGAGGTGGAAATTTCCCTTGCAATCAGAGACCCACAGCTTTGTGACAAACTGACGAGCCCTGTGCTTGGACTGTACACCAACCTCGTCCACTACAACAGAAGGATCCGCTGCCGGATCCAGGGGAGAGGAGACAAGCGACCCTACATCAACTAATGGTCGATCAGGAATTTGGGGATCATGCCTGAAATCGCCTGGGGAGGGGCGATTTTCGTGGCTCCCCTAGGCGTTCTGACCTCCAGCGGCTGCGTTAACATTGTGCACACAGCCTGATTCGTCGATCCACTCATCTTGGAACGGATCATCTGCTGAATTCAGGGCATTTTCGACATAATCTCGATCCGCATCGGACGCCTGGTCTGCACCTGAGACCTGATCCACACGATGATTGCCCTTTCCACGTCCACGGCCACGGCCACCGGATGATGGACCACCACCGTCGCCACGCCCTCTGCCCTTACCAGAGAAAGGGGTTCCCGAAGGATTTCCCTTGCCTTTACCCTGTGATCCTGGAGCATTTCCTTTGTTTGTACCGGATTGAGGGGTTTGGCCTGGATTTCGATTTCCGCCTCCGGCGTTGCCGTTAGGACTTGTCTGGCCGTTCGGCTGCCCACCGGAGCCGGATGGAGTCCGATTTCCTTTGCCTTGGGACCCGCCAGGGCCTCCAGTATTTTTGTTTCCACCGGAGGGGGTCGGATTACCCTTTCCCCCCTTAGCACCATGCACCTGTCTGTCATTCCTGTCTGAATTCTGCGAATTACTGACATTTTCACCAATCACCTTGTGATCGTAAGCAGACCATCGGTGATTAGCAGTAGAATGCGTCTTAGCTCGGTTCGTAGAACCTAAAAGAAGGCAGATGCTACAATGATCCTGAACATTCCGGGTGTCATTCACCTTTTTGTTGCCCTTTTGGGCCCCATTTTGGGTGTTTTGCTGGGTATTCCTGTTTCCCCCAAGACCCTCATGGAAATTTTGATTGGCGGCGTCAGCGAGCCGCTCAACCTCTTCTCACAGTTCCTGCGGGGTAAACGACAACACCCAGTTCCTGGCCTTCAGGCGATGGCCGTGGAAACTTACTCCCCTATTGAGGACTTGGACAAACAAGTCCCGATCCTCGTGTTCATTAAATTTGATTTTCCACGTGTTTTCAGTGAATTTCACCTTGGTAAACGACGTGGGGGAGCACTTTTGAAGTGCCTCCCTGACGGTAAACCGGTTGGCCGAGGCATCAAAGCCATCGATCTCCGCCCACCAGGTCTTGACCTTTTCTTCGGATTGTTTATTCCGAAGGGTGGCGGCGGTTTCTGAGGGGATCTTGTCAAAAATCAGATTTTTCAGCTCGGCACTGGAAAATCTTTCGCCTGAATGTTCGGATTCTTCTACGAGATTCCAGAAGCGCTGTCTCTTGTCCTGCACTTCGTGCAAGATTAATCGCGAGAACGAAGGAAAATTCTTCAACATCTGGTGGTAATGGTCCTCAGGCAGCCGGGATCCACGTACCTCCAGCTGTTCCCACACCTCATCAAAGGTAAGGGGGGAACTTGAATCCTCACGATCACTCCAGGTCCTGAGCCAAGTGTTGGCCGGCGCTCCCTCAAGGCAGTCCAAGAGCGCCATCAGGAACTGATCATCCTGGAGTTTTTGAGTCTTAACCCACAGTTTAAATTCCCGTTGGAACTGAGGCCAACGTCTGGGGTTCCCATTATACTTCGGCTGCTTGGCAACCTGACGAAGTCGCAATGAAGTAGGATTTAGGAGTGAATCCAGCCCAACACCGGCCGTAATGGCAGACACCTTGGCGGCATCATTAGCCACACCAGCTCCGGCGAGGGTCTGGGCGAGCAACATCTGGGCTATTGCATTGGAATCAACAGCAGGAAGGGTAGTACGGGAGGCAGTTCTTTTGGCATTCTGAGCCTCAGTCCTAGCCTTCGCCGACCTACTCTGAGATCGAGAGATTGTAACCCTTTCCTTTAGCTTAGTCCTGCTGATCCTGGCATCGGTGGTCTTAGAGTCCACCGAAGGAGCAATCGAAAAAATTTCTGTCGCCTCCTCCGACGGTTCTGTGGTTTGTTCCACCGATGATGCTCCCTCAGACCGCATGTGTGTCTTGAAAAGATCTTTAATTCCCAGCGTCTGAATGATGAGTTGCATTTGATCCTTGAGCAATTGGAGCTCAGTATCTCGCTGTAATCTGCAAGAGCAGTCAGCAGGACAGTACATACCGTGTCCTGAAGGGCCTGAGTAGGCTGTCGGACCGCTAATCTCAGTGGTTCGCAGCCAGGAGTCCACTTGGGGAGCTCCTTCAGTCCTAATTTCCAGGCTTGCCTGCCTGGCTGCCTCTAAAATTCCTTCCTCAACCGCGGCGGCTAGATCGTCGCGGATGGAAACAGAGGGATGAGGGGCGGAGGGCCCGGCAACAGGTGCCTTGGTCTTCTCCTTCGGGAAGGGGCTTGCCTCCCAGATCTGCAAGAAAATGGCAAAAGATTCATCTTCTTGAGAACACCACCACATCCTGGTATTAATTTCTTCTTGAAGGAGGAAAAAATATTCGAATAAAAAATCAGAGGCGATTCTTTCTTGTCCTATCAGCTTAGACGTGGCTAATAGACAAAGGGCCTCAAGCGCCTCAAGGTTACGGGTCACTTCGGAAGACAAATGGTTGTCCCATTGTGCCCATGAGGCTGGTCGATTATAGGTAGGTACCTCACCTGGACCACCCATCTCAATGTCGTCAATGTCGGCGTCGATGGTCTCGAAATGTGGACATTGGTAGGGAGTATTAGTACCTGCCAGGTCCGTAAGCTCCACCGGAGCGTTGCCATTAGCGTAAGCTGGGAGATTCCAGCTACTTGATGGCCAATTTCGACTGGGATCTTGATTGTAATCTGGGCCTCCACAGCTGCTGATTTGTGCCCTTCTTGGGCAATTTGGGCTTGCGCAAGGCATTCCTCTCAAGGCCTCGTTCGCACAGCACCACGGCAGCGTAATCGTTACGTCTCCGGAGGTGGCGGAGTCTACGGGGCCGTACTGGGGAGCTAGCTGTGGTTGGGACACCAAAGGAACAACATTCAGGTAGCCTCTGCTACCATGAAAGTGCTGCCCTGGGTCGTTGTGGGTGCCGGAGGGCTCGGGGCTGGCAAGACCAGTGGGGCAGGCACGCGAGGAGTCTCCCTGGATGTTGTTGTTGGGGGTAGAACCGGACACTCGGACACCAACGGAGGCGAGAGCAGCAACAACTGAAGCAAGGTCCATGCTGATTGTGGTCCGGCAGAAAATCCCAGTCTATGAAGAAAATTGATGCGAATTATTCTAAATACATCTGAGTGTCCAAAACTATCTGAAAAGATTTAAATAATCCAATTATGTAAAAATGTTTGGCCGATCTGGCCCGCGAGCGCGCGTCAGCGGCAAATGGCGATTCCAGCTAAAATAGCGGAACGCGGCGGATTTACGGGACATTGACCGCGGAATCAAATCCGGCATATCAGAAATATATAGGAAATATCCTGAGACTGAGCTGCGAGGCGGCGATTCCGCCGAAGCAAAGAAAATGACCAAAATGTAGCCAATCTGGGCAGAATGTCAGAAAATCTGAGCAGATGGGGCTAGCCGCACTTACACCCATTCGACTCCAAGTCCAACCAAGGTTATGTCAGGGTAGGGCATGGTCCTGAGTGCCACTCTAGGCCATGACACGCCACCTCCCCTATTGGGCTAGGATTTATAGGCTTGGGAGTGAACACATTTTTGGGGTTTGTGTATTGACTTGTGACACACAACATTCAGCCATCTCATTTGACCTGGTTCAGGGCAATATGTTGGTGAGTCAAGGGAAGGTCTCGAGTCCAGGGAATGAGGGGTTTATGGCTGTGAATGTGTATGTTTACCTCTTTCCCCAACTTTGCTTCATATGTGTTCATATGCCAATTTCAGGGCTTTCTTCTTTGGTGCAATTCTTGTACATGCCCGCCACCGTGGGAAGACCGGTGTGCTGAACGGAAGCCCGCAGCCTGATTTGGATTGTGAATTGGGTTATTGCTGTATTTGTGGGATCTGGTTGCCATTCAGGGTTGAAGGAGGATTTTATTTTCTATATTTTTGGATTTGGAACCTTGGATTTTGAGCAATGCAATCGTTGATCAGGAGCAAATCGGCAGGGGTTACAGGCGGAAGGGGCACAGCGGGGGCGGGTCCTGGTAGGGACCTTCTTTACGCGCTGCCATGCTTGGGTGTTATCGAGCCCCCCCCCAGGGCTTGCTCTAAGGAGGGGGGTGAAGCGGTACCCAGGACCTATGGCCCTTGGCCCGGAGGCCTGTGAGCCGTCACACCCGTTATGGCCCATGGCCCAGAGGCCTGCGAGCCGTCACACCCGTGCGGAAGCCGTTGACACCGGCTATCCCTGTTCTCTAACCCGTGAAATCCGATTTCTAACCAATAGATCCATGTAGAATTACCGTGATTTTATTGTCTTGATCGATTTTCGGGCAGAGATCGGTGAAATACCCGATTTCTACCGCGATTTCTAATTGTCGTGAAATCGCCGCCTGATGTCGCCTGTTCTCGCGCCTTCGTCGCTTCTCCGTGGCGAGTTTTGTGATTGACTTTTCTCGAGTACCTGTGAGGTTCTAAGAGAACTTAAGGGCTGAATCTAGAGGGTATTTAATGTACTTTCATCTGGTGTGTTCACCAGAATTTTTCGCCGTTGCGTTTTCGAGAAAATCAGCGCGCAAGGCTTTCCGTCGATCGTGCGAACTCATGCTTCTCAAGGACCAAGAGTTCGCACGGAACCCTACGTCTCCCCCCTATGTCTTTCCTCCATGCCCCTTTCACGCGGGCATATCATCTTGCTTAGGAAAGCGGGCAATGGCGGTGTTTTGGGCAGCCTATGGGTCTCGCAAACCCAAGTCGTTTGCGTGCGCAAACGCCAACTTTGTGGCCTTGTGAGCATGAACGTTAATGACCGAACACAATGCTCACAAGACCAAAAGCCCGAGGCCATTTTCGTTTTACGAGCCAACTCAACGATGGCTCCACGCAATTCAATGCGTACCAAAACTCTATTTTCAAAAGAGGGCAAGTTTTGGTCGAAAGTGGGGCCAAAATGGCCAAACCCCCGAGGCTCGTACTCGAAGCCTATGGGGAATTGAGCCTCGAACCAAGGCAATATGTAAAGTAGAGACCACGAAGAACATCGTGGATGGCTTGGTTGATTTTTACAACCTTGTCTTCTATTTTATATAATTGCGCCTTGTGAGCACGCGTGCCACATTGCCTCTTTGCACACGCGCTCATATGCAAGCACTAATGACACGAGTGGGCGGAGACAATCAAACCATAGGGTGCATATTTGAAAGCACCTACTATGGGCCTACTCCAAAAGTGTTTCTTCATATTTTTGCTCCTCAAGGTCCCAAGGATATGTTCATGCCAATATCGCCGATATATGCACTTTTTCCCATAAATAGTGTGCTTCAAGGATTGAGGTGTTAAAAATGCTTTCATTGTGCATTGAACCTCAACCCTTGTTGCAAAAGGGGGGCAAAACTTCGGTTTACATCCATGCAAAAGTCCGAGGCCCCTTTCTCTTGCGATACGGAGATACGATATTTGGAGGGACCGCTTTTGGGTGAATTTTGGCCGTCTTGCCCAAAATGGCCACAAACTCCTTCTCCCCCTGATTTCACCCCCGAGATTGCGTGCGCCACTTGACCAAGGGTAAGGGCAATTCGGAGAGGGCACATAAGCCCACATCGAATGGGGTGTTTCCCCATGTGGCCTCTCCTCTTGATGGGAGAGTTGTGAGTCACCCAATTGGGGGTATGTTGCCGTTCTGCCCCATACGTGTGTCACTTTCCCTCCAATGGAAAAAATAGCTAGAGGCGACCATGAGGGATGGCAAGTGGCATATTTTGGGACCTAAGTCCCATGTGTCTATGGCATCTTTGGTTGAAAGGATCCTCGCATTGGCAATGGAGATATGGAATCATGAGTGCGGGCCGTTTTGGCCAAATCTCGCTGTTTTTGCCATTGTATGCCATATTGGAATTACCATATCTCCATGGGGCACGGAATCTAGCCAGGAGGGATGTGCGCATATTTTAGCATATGACCAAGGGTTGAACGCCCTTGACTTTCGTATTTGCTCCTCCGGCTCATCCGGAGTTATTCAACTTTTGGTGCGATCCACGATCCCCACCTTTGCACCGCATGTTGCTTTCTGCCCCGTCCGTGTGGTCATCCCCTCGGTGAACAGTAAGCAGCCGGCGTGACAGCAAGCGATAACCCAGGGCATGGGACCAAAGGGGATATCAAGGGTTGTGAATCAACACTTGGCGCGTCAATATCGCCAAGATTTCCTACCCTGGACGGTCGCTCGAGACGGCCGATTTTGCCATTTCGGCAATCATGACCCCAAGTGATGAACCCGTGGTGCCCTGATGCCGGGACCTCGGAGGGAACCAGGTTGGGTGAGGGCTCCAGGGAGCTCGTATGCGAAGCGCATAGGGTCAGTTGCCTCGTCCCTACCTCTGGCGGGTCCGGACGAGGGGTCAATTTTGGAGATTTTTGAGCTAATATCAGTTTGGGCTGAAGCAGCCCATTTTCAGCTACCAACTCCTAGGGGATAATGGCGGGGCCATATCTCTCGCTCAGAGAGGACTTGGGACCTGCCGATAAGGGAGCATAGGGAGCCACTGTCAGTAGGCCTTGGAGCCCCTTGGTTCCGAGGAAATCACCTGTGGCTGGGCGGGACACCCCCCCTATTGGCAGGGTTTCAGGGTCCGGACTGAGCAGGGCATGGGTTGTGTTTGAGCCCCCGCCCCCACCAGCCACTGAGAGGGTCGGACCTGGGATTGGGATACGAGTTGGGATAGAGTGTCTATTGTCCTGTGATGCCCTTACCCCAGTCAAGTCTTAACCCCATGTGTACATATCGTGATGTGTTGCTGTACATACTTTCGTTCCCTTGTTGCAGAGTGGCAAGGATCCTGAAACGCTTTGTCACATGACATGAGCGCATTGATGCCCCTGTGAGCGTAGTGCTTTGCCTGCCTGCTCACTTGCGCGTGTCCACCGCAGCGTCCCGTGGCCGGCCCCCCACAGGAACGCGTCAGTACTTGTCCTTCGTCAACCCATTCTTCTCCTGCTTCGACGGCATTCACTCTTTTTTCACGTCCACGAGCACCAAATGACTTTCCACCACCACCTTTCTTACCTCCTTGGCCTTTGTTGTTGGAGTTGTTGGAATTGGGGTTGGATTCGTTGGATCTGCCCTTGCCTCGACCTCCAGTATCCTTGTTGTTGCCGAAGGTCTTGTTCGTTGGCGTCTCCGCGTACAGGGGGTTGCCATTCACCTTGGAATCATCTTGATTCCCGGACTTTCCTTGGCCTTTTCCACCTTTTTCACCAGATTTTCCACCAGATTTTCCACCAGCATCGGTCCATCTTGAGCCACTTGGATCTCCGCCTTGCTGCGAGTAATCTTTTGGTGTCCAGTCTCTGTTCTTTCCTTTGGACTGCCCTTTACCCTTTCCCCTTCCATGCTGGTCAGCATCTCGTGCTCCATCCTGCTGCGGATTTTTGGGAGAATTTCCCTTTCCATCCATTTTGGTCTGAATTGTCTTGAGATCTGAGGGCGTCCACCTGTGATCTGCGGTCGTGTGAGTCGCCGCTCGACCTTCTTTTCCAAGGGCAATGCACACAGAGCATCCCTTCTCACCAACGGCGTTGACCTTGCCCCCGAAGCCATGTGCATCCTGGGACTTCTGGCGCTCTAAGTTTGCATACTTTTCAAGTTGGTCCCAGATCTGCTCGACTCCATACGAGAAGATCCACGGTCGTACCCTCAAAACTGTTCCCTTATACTTCACTTTTCCATCCACCATGCTGCAGAAAAACTCCGACTGTTCAGAATCGTGGAAACCAACTCTCCATCTGCCCTCACGAATAGTGATGTCCTTCAATCCAGTAGCACTGATAGAGTGCAGTAACTCACGAACTGCCATTTTACCCATAGTTTCTGGAAATCCTCGGACTTCAACCCAGTTGCCCAGGACTTTTTGGTCCGCCTGAGAGTCCCTGATCTTCTGCTTGGTCTCTGGCGTGAGCTTGCTCAGGAGGATCTTCTTCATTTCGCCTTCAGAAAGTCCTTCTCCCGAATTCTCCGCCTCTTGCACCAAAAACTCCCAATCTTGTCTTGCAATTTGAATTTCTTCCAGAAACAATTTCTTGATCGCCCTGAAGTTCTCCAGACGGTTCCTGTAATGATCTTCAGGAAGTCGAGAGCCTTTCTTCTTGAGACTTCGATACAACTCTTCATCAGTCAGGGGATCTCCTTGATTCTGCCTTTCCACATAAAGGTTATAAGTACTTTCCCTGAGTTTGCCAGTCAAACAATCCATCAACCCAAGGATCCAGAGTTCCTTGTCCAGCCTCTCCGTCTGCAGACACACCATGAACTGTCGTTCGAACGAAGCCCAGTAATTGGGGTGCCCAGAGAACTTAGGCTGCTTCATTACTGAACCCCTCAGCCTCATGTGCAACGGATTCAGCAGGTGGTTCAGGTTGAAATTTGTGGCTGTGCCAACCGGATTGACGAACACTGGGTTGACTGCGGCGCCTCCCATTGCCTGTGCTTGCGCAATTGCGGCCGCCAGCAACGCCTGGTCCACAGTAGGCTGCACGAACGGCGTTGGTTGTGCTTGATGCAGCCTCATCTCCTTCAATTTCTTCTGCTTTTCTTTGATCTTGGCTTCGTTTTCTTTCTGCTGCCGGTCCTTCTTCTTCAAAGCCATTGATCGCTCCTTCACGGTGGTCCTTGCTTCTCCATCAATGTCTCCGACAGTACCAACCGACAGTACAGACCTCTCCGACGAAGATTCTCCTCCTTCGGTACCCAGATTGAACCCAATAGGACTTCCAAATCCAGTAGGGGGGATACCAGAAATTCCAGTAAAAGCTGGATGGTGGCCAGTAAAAGCTGGGGGTGCTGGAGAATGTGGAACGCCGTAAGGCGTGGATGTAGGTGCAGCTGAGGAGGTAGGTGCTGGGTGGCTTGCCATTGTAGGCGCTGGTCCAGTGAGCCCAGTAGTGCTCAGATTTTGTACCAGATCTGTAAGCTTCTCCAGCTTCTGCTCCATATCCTTCCACTTGCTGTCGTCATCCCTCGTTTTCTCCCTGGCGGCCTTCTTCAGCTCCTTCACCCTGTTTTCCAGCGACGAAATCTGTCGTCGACAGGAGCAGTCCTTGGCGCACTCACCACAGGACGGGCATCTTGTCCCTTTTCCTTTGCTTCTGACCTCGTCGACCCAAGTGTCAACACTGGAGGCAGAGCTGGGGAGTTTGGACAATTGCTCCCTGGAGAGGTGGGAATGTGTCGAATCACACCTCATTTCGTCGACCTCGTCGTCGTTCGGACCCCAGGCGCCCGAGGGACCAGCGTGCTGACGCACATTCTGGCGTCTCTCCTCGGCGATGATGGCCATCTGCACCATCACGGCGGCCTGGTGGTCGAACTGGTCCATCAGCTCCTCCCAGTCCTCTTGCTCCTGCAATGTGGCGTCAAATCTCGACCCGCCGCTGTCCCTGAGGAACTGGCACGACGCCCTGAACCAGTCCCTCAGGCGGCCACGAAAGCTCGCCTCCGCCAGTAGCCAATTCTGGCGCTGCAGAAATTCTTGGTTCCAGATATCCTGGAATTGGTGTTCCCAGTATTCACCAGAAATCTCATCCATTCCAGTATTGGATGGCTCTCCTTCGCTGCTGCTGTCTTCTAGATCAGGCGAAGCTTGAGAGCTGGAACCAGATTCACTCGAGGAGGGAGATTCTCGACCGGGTTTAAGGTTGGGTGGGGCGTTCATACAACAATCAGCACAGGTATGAACTCCAGGCCAATGTCTATGGCCACAGTAAGGGCACTCTGATGGTTGATCTTCGGTTCGCTGGGGAGATGCTACGAATGTAACCTCAGGGGGAACACGCAGTGACCCAGAACGAGTAATAGCCCCGCTAAAGTCCGACGATCTCAGAGTATCAGTGGAGATTCCAGAAGCAGAGTCATGATTTCCTCTGCTACCATGTAACCGCTGCATAGTGGTTGGTCTTTGTTGTAACTGCGAAGCCTGTAGCCTTGATGCCCCAGGGGTCGTAACGCCCGACACTGCCCCTGATATCTCCGAACCCACATAACCCTCTTCAGACCCATATCCAGCCTCTGGGAGCGACATGTGCGAAGCACTTGTAAGTCCTTTGAACTCCATGGTGGAATATGAAGAGTACGAAAACCCGGTCTACAAAAATGGAGCAGACATAGAATCTCAATGCGCATTCATCGCACATAACGACACAACGTGAAATCATTCAAAATAATTTAAATAAATCCGATTGGGAAATCACGAAACACAAATGCGACTCGACGCGCGCTCACAGGCGACATCTGGCGGCGAACGGAAAACATGAAATGAAGCGGAAAATTTACTGCACTAATGTACATCTGAGAATCATTGAAATTCTGATCACATCAGTGTATAATTGAGTGCTGTCACTGCTGCCGTTACACCCAGCGCTGCTGAAGTGGACCCATGAGTCCAGCGGTCATGTGGGTGCTGACCGTACCCTGAGGCTGTTCAAGCAGTGGTTCCACACTACGTGGACTGACGACCAACTGCGGAAAACCCTCCAGCCTATCGTGGACAAGTGCCCGTGCAGGTCCTGCAAACCAGGGGGTATCAGGGACAGAGGTCTCTACTCGACCCTGCCCATCCCTCACTGTGCTAACAGTGTTCTATACGTGGACTACACGGAGATGCCGAAGTTCGGGGGCTATGACTTCGCCCTCGTGGTAACCTGTGGGTTGACCAGGTTTACCAGGGTGTTCCCATGTACCAAGCACATTACCGGGGAGGAGACTATCAAGATACTCCTGGAGGAGTGGTTTTGTGTTTATGGGGCGCCCAAGGAGATCAACTCCGATGAGGATGTGCGAGTGCGCTCAGATACCGGCTGGTACAAGAGGGTCCTGAGATCCCTCAATGTCCAGGTGTCTACGGGGATACCCTACTCTCACACGAGCAACCCCCTATGTGAGCGACAGATTCGTGTCCTCAAGGAGAATGTAAGGATATGGTGCAAAACTGAACGCACCAGAGACTGGGTGAGACTACTCCCCGTCATATCCTTGATGATGAACTCCCAAGAGAGTTCAGCTACTGGCTACTCGCCCCATGAGCTATTCCTAGGGCGCCCGGCGTGGTTCCTACATGCCCCCTATCCAGAGGACACCCATTCTTCCGTGGGTGAATGCGTCCAAGAGCAACAAGCGAAGGTGGACAAGGCCAAGGCTATGCTCCAGAGAGTGAGGGAGCGTCAGTGAAACAAGAAGAACAAGCACCGAGTACCGGCCACCTACCAAGAGGGGGACTGGGTGCTGGTGCACCACAGCCGACTACCCGCCTGGCCACGCTCTACCAGCGATGACCCATACTTCGGGCCCTACTGTAACCGCTGCATAGTGGTTGATCTTTCTTGTGATTGCGAAGCCTGTAGCCTTGATGACCCAGGGGTCGTAACGCCCGACAATGCCCCTGATATCTCTGAACCCAACTGACCCTCTTCAGACCCATATCCAGCCTCTTGGAGCGACATATGCGAAGCACTTGTAAGTCCTTTGAACTCCATGGTGAGATATGAAGAGTACGAAAACCCGGTCTACAAAAATGGAGCAGACATAGACTCTCAATGCGCATTCATCGCAATTAATGACACGACGTGAAATCATTCGAAATAATCTAAATAAATCCGATTGGGAAATCACGAAAAACAAATGCGACTCGACGCGCGCTCACAGGCGACATCTGGCGGCGAACGGAAAACATGAAATGAAGCGGAAAATTTACTGCACTAATGTACATCTGAGAATCATTGAAATTCTGATCACATCAGTGTATAATTGAGTGCTGTCACTGCTGCCATTACACTCCCCCTCTGAAAACATACGCCAGTATGTCAGGCTGGGTCAAGTGAAGTGAACGAAACGGCGAAAGTGACGAAAAACCGACTAATCTAAGGCAAAATGTGTGAAAATGAGCTGAATTGAGCAAAAATGTGCTGATCTGTGCTTCGCGATGGCCATCGACTTGAATGAAACGTATAGGTACCTCAGGGCTCACAGAAAAAGCTTCGTTCAAGCTCGAAAATTTGAAAATTGAAAGTCTGAGTGAAGAATGTACATGATGATCCATGATCCATGATTCACAATAAAATCAGGATCTGACATCCCACTGCCAGAAAACAGAAAACGAGCGTCGCCATGTCGTCGAGCGTCAAAAAAATAGGGTATCCCTTCATGGAGTCCAAGATATGTGAAACTGGCTGGTGTCATTTGCAGTCATGAGACCAGAAGCCAGATTTTGGTACAAAATGTGCCTGAATTGGGACCAAAATCAGTGAATCACCCACGGATTGAGGGTGGCGAAGTCCACAGAAAGCCAAAATAGGTCCAATTCAATGTCGATAGACACTGTGTGTAGTGTTGAACGGAAATCCAGTTCTCATTCATAGCCAATCCAGGTCAAATCCTCATGATCATGATGATCCCCATGATGGAAATTCAATCATGTAAGTAATGATAGCCAAGAAAACGCAGTGAGTAATTACCACACTGTCAGTATTGTCTCCAGGGCTTCATGTTTAATGCCAGTATGAGCCAGAAGGGGTAATTGACTCGTTATAGTCCCAGAATGTATAAGCATCCAATGCTTGGTACTGGGAATTTGCCAAAATTGAGCTGATTCTGAGGGGGATTCCAACACAATCCACAGATGAACAGCGAGTCGACACAAGTAAGAACACCATCGTCGTCACTTGGTCTATATAAGCCCTTTGACAGTGGTCTATTGGAAAACAAACCAACCGTCTCAATGTAAGAGCTGATGGAAATCTTATTCTGAGCAGATCCGTCAAACACATGAAATGGATCAGACTCAGTCATGTGCCAGAATCTCTGTAATGAGCACGAACTCGAACGAGTCCTTCCCAAGGCGAGTAGAGGGGTCCAGTCGACAGCAAAAGGCGATAGTGTCGTCGTGGTTGAGGATAATGGCCTTTCGGATCTTCGGATTGGAATCATCTGAGATGAAGCACATGATTCACATGATGACCATGATGGGAATGATGGATGGAATGACCAGGATGACCCCAGAATGTCCCATCATCTGTCCATCGAACCACATAGACGATGCGTCAGGACTGTTTTGTACCCATGCCAAGGGTATATGTAAGCCGTAAACCTTTTGGAGAGTTTCGGCGATCTCAATCCTGATCAGATCTTGCTTTGAATGGATGATGCCACAATCGGAGCTTCTTCTTGTGCTTGTAAGTCTTCCTTGGTGACACAATCCTTGATCAGCGAGAGCTCTCTGTCAATCTCAGGGTGTTTCTTCAGGAACTTGATGAAAGTATCCGTATACCAATGGATAAAACTTGAAGCAGGCTCCCATTTGTCTTCTTCTGGACCGAATCCTTTCCATCTGCACAGAAAGTACCACTTGTTTCGAGCATTCTTCTTGTAATCAAGAATCTTCTCCAGCTCAAAACTGCTTGTGACCATCTTCCTGTCGCTCAGGTATTTCGAAGTCCAATAGAGAGGCTTGAACTTTCCTTTGGGGCAGGGTACTTCGGCCTTCAAACGATCTCGATGTACTTCTTGATGCCTGCCTGGCTCAATCTCAATGTTGAATGTAGTCTCACTTAGTTGACTCTTGACTTGGAATGGGCCATCCCCCAAAGGTAACAATTTGTTGTCGTCCTTCAGGGTCTCGTCTGACTTACGAAGCCAAACTTGCTGGCCTTTCTCGAAGGGTTTTCCTTGCGTTCTTGACTTATTTTTGAAATTCAACCAATCTGCTTGACTTTCCACTTTGGCTTTGATCCACTTGGACTCTAGATCCTTGATCTTCTCAAACCATTGCGAGGCGTCGTAGCACTGCCTTGGATGATACATCACTGGTCCTGGACCCATCTTCTCACGACCAAAAACCAGCTCATTCGGACTTAATCCAGTGTAATTCTTGGTACGATGGTATCTTCTCAAGACACAGTAAATTGTCTCCAACCAATTGTAGTCTTTTTCAGTCGCCAGGAATTTTCTCAGAATGCTGATAAGAATCCTTCCAGCGCGTTCAGCAGGGAGAGCTCGATGGTCGTAGACTCGGGCACGAAGGTGATGAACTCCCAATAGGGCACACATGTTCTCCCACCAAGTCCCAATGAACTCCTTCCCACTGTCCGTCAGAATTTCACTGGGTACATCCCAGTTACTCATCCACTGACTTGCAGTCCACTTGGCAGCCATTTCAGAGGTGAGATGCTTCGTGTTGCAAGGGAGGACTTGGATGTAGCCACTGTGGCGGTCTTGAATTAACAAAACCCCATCGATAGGCTTCATCGTGTAGAGACATTCCTCTTGGATTTGTCCCAACTCGAAGACATCCGCCGTCACCTTGTCGAACAACCTCTCAGGAATTGGTAATCCCTTCAGTAGTCCTTCTGCCTTTTGATTCTTGGGGATGGTCGCCTGACAGTGCTTGCATTCTTTGGCAACTCATTCACAGGCACTCTTGGGGTCCCTTGTGTACACTCTGTGGCGTAGCTCCTGCTCCAGCACACCAGAATGTGTGTGGGCTGTCTCATTCCGATGCCAATGTTTGACATATTGGTTAATCAGACAATCAGGAACACAAATCCGTCCTTGCCAACATAACTTGTCGCCTTGAATTTTTGAAATCAGACGTCTCTTCAGAGTCGTAAGGCTTGTCCCCTTTCAACTTGTGGTATACAGACCCAAAGAACCTGTCCTCCTTGTAGATCTTCGTCCAATCCACATAGAGGAAGGAAGTTTCCTTGTCCTTTTGTTGTGGAGGGAGCGTGGATTTCGCTTTGGATCTCGTCGTAGGAAACACATTTAGGAGTGGCAACGACGACTCAGAGTCAGAGTTAACTCCTGCAGTCTGATCTGCCTTGGTAATCTCCTTGCATCTGACCAAATCCACCTTCATCCGATTTTTAATCGAACATTGGAGACAATGTTTCTTGATCAGTGCTTGTTCCTCTTTGTCGAACTCGATCACTTCAGTTTTATCCGTCGCTGTCCCATGAAAACTCACTTCAGAGTAAGCCTCTGAGGCTGGGTAGGCCCAGCGACTCAGGGCGTCCGCCACTGTATTGTAGCGACCCGGAATGTAAGTCACATGGAGGTCAAATCTGCTGAGAGTTTCATGCCAACGGCCTCTTCTCCCAGCTGGTCCACCAGGGGTATCCACATGTTCTGTCCTCCAGCTCTCCGGTGACTTGTGGTCAGTCGGTACCTCAACGCGATGGCCCAAGATCCAACCTTCATAACGCCGTAAGGCACAAAGGATTGCGTAGGCTTCTTGTTCCCTTGGACTTCAATTTCGCTGCCTTGTTGTAAGCTTGCGAGACCAGAAAGCCAGAGGATGATGGTGACCCTCGTCATCGACTTGTTCGATCGTAGCACCAATGGCGTAACGACTGGCGTCTGTACGAATATAAAAAGGTCTTCCATCCAACCACGGAGTCTTTAATGTAACCACATTTGCCAGTCCTTCCTTGAGACCAGTAAATGCCTCTTCACATTCTGGCGTCCACTTGAGCTTGACTTGAGATCCCTTCTTTCCTTCTATTTTGCCAACCTTCAGTAAGTCTGTCAAGGGACCAGAGAACTTGGCGTAGAGAGGAAGGAACTCGTGGTAGTAATTGCAGCAGCCCAAAAAGGCACGAAGCTGCGTGATGATTTTAGGCCTTTCCCAGAGCTGCAGGGCAGCCATTTTTCCTGGGGCTGGTCTTCTTGTCCCATCTTCCAAGACAGAGCCACAAAATTCCACACTCTGGAGGAACATCTTGCCCTTCTTGGGTCCACACACGAGCTTCTCTTGTCGAAGGACTTCGAGAACTTTTCGAAGTTGTTCTTCGTGCAACTTCAGGCACTCTTCAAAGTTTTTTCCCAACGGCGTGGCAATCAGAAGGTCGTCAATGTAGATGCTGCAGAATTCTTGTAAATCCAGAGACTTGTGCTTCTGAAATAAAAGAGTCTCCATCATCTTCTGGAACATCGACGGCGCATTCTTCAGACCCATCGGCAGTACAGTCTACTGGACAGTGCCACAGGGCGTGCACATTGCCGTCAAATGCCTATCCTCCTTTCGAAGGGGCATCTGATGAAAGCCATGGCGCAAATCCAACACAATAAAGAGCTTGCCCTTGGCTCTCGCGGCGATCTCCTTCTCAATTAAAGGAAGAGGATGCGCGTCTGGTACCGTGGCGGCCCTCAGAGCTCTGTAATCCACCACTAGACGCCAAGCATCTATGCTGGATTGGTCAGCAAGTGGGGGTTTTGGCACAGTAAAGGGTGCTGAACACCACTCAGAACTCATGCAGCCCTCCAACCAACCGAACTCATAGAGATTGCGCTCAATAATCTTTCGCAGGGCATCTGCTTTGGTGCCGTGGAGATAGAATGGACGTTGTTTGTGTACCTTTGAGCCTTCGATTATGTCAATCTTGGCTTCCCCATTTTCACATCGAATTGGGGGTTTTTTCAACAACTTCCCACTCAGCACGTCATCTTGATAATCTTCGAACACTGCGTCCCTTCTTGCAGATATCTTGTCTCCGTCGACCTGATTCCCACATTTAATCACCGACATTATGTCCACCAATTTGCGAATTGTTGGTCGTGGTCTCATGTTCTTGGCCACTTCATTCCAAACTTCTTCGTCGCATTGTTGGCGGATGAAGCTCACCTGAGCTCGCTCCTCCGTGGGATCCCACCAATGAAAGGGGTCCACGAACGTCTTGAGGGGATGGTCGGACTAATTCAGCTTCATTCCTGTCAATTCAGGCGAGATTCTTGGAGATTTGTCATCATTCTTGCTTGAAATCTTGACTTTTTTGGCTTGATTCTTGTGTGATGGGGACGAATTGTAATGGATGGAGGCGTTCTCTTGAGGGACGCCGATTGTCCTTCCCTCCTTCCGCGACGATACGTCGGGATTCCGCTCTCGATCGTCTTCATCCACCTCAATTTCGTCGATTCTTGAGGAATTTGATATGACCTCTTCTGTTCCCATTTCACTGCCATCTTGCCAATAATCTCCCAGAATCCCGTCAACTAAGCACGCCAACGTGCTCCACGAACGCTCTGGCAAAGGCTTGCCATTGTCTTCACAATACAGCTTCACTCCCTTGTGAGGTAGCTCGACAATGTCGATTGAAATGTCCATAATGTCCTTGAACCACTCTTGTCTTGGCCAATTGGGGACAATTAAAATCGCCTTTGCGCCGGATTGCTTCAGCTTCTGCACCACACGAGGAAAAACGTCGAAGGGCGGATTGATCCATAGAGGTTCAGACCAGTCCTCACTCCAGGCATCGTCGTAGAACTTCGGAAATCTTTTATTCTTCTTGTTTGCAAAGGCATCAACTTGAGGACGAAAATTGTGGTTCCTTTCGAAATAATCCACCAGAATGTCCCGCCATTTGTCGACCACACGATAGCAAACTGACTTCCACTTCTTGCTGTTCAACGAATCCACCTTTCCTTCGTCGAAATCTTCTTGATTCCCTGTCCAATCCTGCCCATCTTGCTGAAAATGCAGCTTGTTTCTTTCCTTGAATTGGTGGATTCTCTTGGTATATGGGTGCAGATAATACAGGTCAGACGGGTCGCTGGTCGACGGATGCTGGAGGAAGCATGTCCTGTGTCCCATGGGCGACACACGGTGAGCGTGAAGCCAGGGTTGACCCAGGAATAAATCATACTTTATGCTGGCTTCATAGAATTTTCCAGAAAACCATTCCTCCGTGACCGTCTCTTCCACGCTCCACACAGATTGTTTCACCAATCTGACCGCCAATTCTGCTTCTCTGTCGCCACCGTCAAGGCGATGTCCGCTCACTCCCTCCAGCTGGACAGGGGTGGAGGACATCTTCGTCTCATCCTCCTGCAGAAAGCCTTTCCTCACCAGATTGACCTCTGAACCATTGTCGATCAGACATCTGGCAAGTTTAACCTTACCATCCGTCGATATGACCTGGATCCAGCAGACAAACTGGCGCTGCTTGCCTCGCCGGACAGCGCTGAGGACCCAGGCAGGGTACAGGAGGCCAGAGGAGCGCGCCAGCCGGTCCCAGCAGCGTCCATCCACCGCCCTAACTACCCTGATGGGTTTTGTCTCCTGCCACTCAACCCCAGTGTTGGGATTTGGGTCAAGTTGGCTTCCCTATTGCCATTCTTCCTCTTCGTTCGGCTGTACGTCCTGTACTTGTCCTTTGTCAACCCATTCTTCTCCTGCTTCGACAGCATTCACTCCTTTTCCACGTCCACGACCTCCAAATGATTTTCCACCACCACCTTTCTTACCTCCTTGGCCTTTGTTGTTGGAGGTGTTGGAATTGGGGTTGGATTCGTTGGATCTGCCCTTGCCTCGACCTCCAGTATCCTTGTTGTTGCCGAAGGTCTTGTTCGCTGGCGTCTCCGCGTACAGGGGGTTGCCATTCACCTTGGAATCATCTTGATTCCCGGACTTTCCTTGGCCTTTGCCACCTTTTTCACCAGTTTTTTTCACCAGATTTTCCACCAGCATCGGTCCATCTTGAGCCACTTGGATCTCTGCCTTGCTGCGAGTAATCTTTTGGTGTCCAGTCTCTGTTCTTTCCTTTGGACTGCCCTTTACCCTTTCCCCTTCCATGCTGGTCAGCATCTCGTGCTCCATCCTGCTGGGGATTTTTGGGAGAATTTCCCTTTCCATCAATTTTGGACTGAATTGTCTTGAGATCTGAGGGCGTCCACCTGTGATCTGCGGTCGTGTGAGTCGCCGCTCGACCTTCTTTTCCAAGGGCAATGCACACAGAGCATCCCTTCTCACCAACGGCGTTGACCTTGCCTCCGAAGCCATGTGCATCCTGGGACTTCTGGCGCTCTAAGTTTGCATACTTTTCAAGTTGGTCCCAGATCTGCTCGACTCCATACGAGAAGATCCACGGTCGTACCCTCAAGACTGTTCCCTTATACTTCACTTTTCCATCCACCATGCTGCAGAAAAACTCCGACTGTTCAGAATCGTGGAACCCAACTCTCCATCTGCCCTCACGAATAGTGATATCCTTCAATCCAGTAGCACTGACCCATGAGACCCACTGGGGGGGGTATTTTCTTCGAACGAACTTCAGTCTTCGAACGAAGATTCGAATCTTCGAACGAAGATTCGAATTCGAAGACTGTATTTGCTTTAATCGCAATTCAATTAAATCCAATGGAATCCAAGCTGCAGGGGAGAATTGCCGCAAAAGCGCAGCAACAGCAGCGCGCGCACCAGATGGACAGGCGATTGCCGCAGATTTGTGCCAGAAAAACGCAGATTTGTGCCAGAGAGACGCAGATTTGTGCCAGAAAGAAGGGTTTTTTTTGTTTTTTCAACTGATTTGTTGTATTTTTAAGGTTGTCACTGTTTGACCAATGGTGCAACTTGGAATTACGCTCAAAAACGCGGTAGGCACGACGAATGCTTATAGCCAGGACGTTGAGGACGCGCTTGTGCAATTTTTCACCTCCTCCGGCCTGGGACGCCAGCTTTTACACTCAATCTACACACGAGTCAACCCAGGCGCTGACAAGCAGAGATTGAATCAACTTCTACGGTGGCACAGCGATGCTCAATGCTCGCCTGAAGAAGCAGTCACTTTGCTTCTTGATTTGGGAATCCCTAGACGCCGCCTTCGGGTTCTATCGCGCTTTATTTCCAAGCGTGCGGACGTATGGTACAAACAGACTGGCCTAAGGTTTGGGAAACCAATGCCAGGCCGCCGGAGAGTCAACTTGGCTTGGAAAAGGATGAAGGAGCCGCTGCACCTTGTTGGCCACATCGACAAGAAAACTGGCATCCGAAATGTCTCCTGGCCGTTTGATCACTGGATCAACTACGTTTTCACACAGCCTTGCCTCTATGAAACTCTACAGCCCAGCAAAGCTGGGTTGGTTTTCATTGTGAGTGGCGATGGTTATCCTGTAGCGGGTGGAAGCTGGACTCAGCTTACCATTCGCATCCAAAATCATGAGCATCTAGCCCGCAATGCAGCACACATTTGGGTTTCAGAGCTGGCATACTGTGGTGACTCCAATCTGAAGGATTTGCGCCGGGTATGGAAGAAGAATCTGAGGGTGTGTTATTTCTTCGAATATTGCCTTCGTTCGAACCTTCGAACGTTCGAACGAAGCTTTTCCCTCGAACGAACGTGTTTTTCGAACAAAATTTTGATTGCGCTTTGCACGCTACTAGGTCCTGCAGCGGATCATAACTACGCGATCCGTCGTCGTGAAGGGCGCACGCTGTGCGGCAAGTGTTATGCTGGGCGGGGATTTTCCGTTTTTGAAGAAGTTTTTGGGACTTACTGAGCATTGGTATATACCGTCAGTTCACAACTTGGGCCTTTGGAACCCTCTCAAGAGGCGGTACCTGGGCTGTCACTGGCGCAGAACGCGCACCGGTGATGCGTCCCGACTTGGCAAGACCCCTATCTGCAAGGGAGCTCGTGGCTGCGCTTCAAAACCTTTGCTTCAAGTGCCACGACACCATGCCATTATTTGTGTTCTTCATATGCTTATGCGAATTGGTGCTTTGCTTGGGGAATACTTGGAAAGGCTATGCTTGTCCGCCAGCAGGGAAGCACGCAACGCTATCAATAACATGCTGAAGATTGCTCTGTGTGGTTGGCAGCTAGGTGGAACTTGTAGACCTGATGGACAAGAAACGAAGCGTTTGTTTTTTATATGGGATGGTATTGCTCATGTTTTGGGGTTGGCCGACGAGCACTTGGGTAACCAGGCTGTCATGCGGTTGCGGGACGTGATGCAACGGCTCTATCGCACCTATCAGCGCATCAACATTGACCTCCCAGCGGACTGTCGGCAGGCGGCCTGGGAATTTCGCGCACACTGTTTGCCTGATACCCGTTCTCATTATCTGATAATCTTGGAGTTCGATGTGCCCAGAATCCTAGAGGCGATAGCACCTTACGGGCTTGGGATGTACTGCCAGGACTTGGCTGAAACAACGAATGCCAAGCTAAAGGATTTCTACTTGCGGTTCACAAACAGAGGGGGCAGCACCACAGATGACTACCAGCTCTCTGCTCTACTACAAACCATGGGGCATGCCTTCTTGTACACGCACTCCCATATTGTAGCTCACGGTACAACGCGCCCGATCTCTTGCCCAAACGCTGCATTGTTCGAACCCTTAATAGACGATGCCGCTCAATGGTGCTGACAAAGGAAGACAAGGCCGATGTCGCAAGACTGGTGGCGGTATGTGTTATTCTCCAAGCCCTGCAGGCATGCGTTGTAGTCCTTCGAATTTAGTCTTCGTTCGAATCTTCGAATCCTCGACCGAACTCTCGTTCGAAGAGTTTTCTTCGTTCGAATATTCGAATCTTCGTTCGAAGATATTTTTCGAATCTTTCGCGCTGTGCTCAGGAGTTGCTTCAGGCGCACCCAACTTCTGCCCCAGCGTCACGATCAGCGCCAGGAACACCTTCCCAGAGTAGTACACAACTGGCTCAGCACCCAGCGCCGCAGCGTTCAGCGGATTTGGAGCCGTCACCATCCCCTTCTCGTCTTTTGGATGACCCGCTAGATTTTGGATCCCAGGATTCAGAAGAATATGATCCGGATTACGTGGTGGTGAACGAAGTGTTCGATGTCAGCGCCGAGTTCGACACTTGCCGCCAGGTAATCGTTGAATCCGGAGTCACCCGCCCCTACCTTGACCTCATTCTAGGGAAATCCGTACCCAATCCGCATACGCCCATTTTCGGGGACCCGAAGTACGCTTGGCTTACGCCACTGTCAACCTATGGGCGCTGTTTCGGAAAGTGTTTATCAGCCGATTGCAAAGATGTGGCTGTGGAGAGGGACTTGCCTTGTGCACTGGTCGCCCGCGCCTTCCCCTTCGCAGTCGCGAACAAAAAAGGCACCCCAACCCCGATAATACGTATGCTTGCGCTTGTTTGGCACGCCTACGTCGCAGTGGAGAGCTGGCGTGAAGACCGTACCGTGATGCTCAGATTGCCCTCCTCAGAGCCCCCAGGGTGGGGCAAATGTACATCACCGGGCATTACCGCTCCACTGCCCACAGGTTGCAGCAACGCAAACCAGCGCCGTTGGCGTCAGGTGGAAGCTTCAGCTACCAACTCGTGGAATTGAGACGACCTTGACTGCGGGCAGCCTGCTCAACGACCTCCTGACGAAGCCTGCGAGAGCACTGACGGTCCTCGGAGCACTCCAAAACCATGAAGAAGGTCGCAGAAAGGTGAAGTCGATGCCAACGTGGGTCAACCTGAGCCAGGGTGGTTCCACGTTGCATTCCCCTGAGGCAACCGAAAAAAAAGCGTCGACGACCAGAGCTGGTGTGCGGGGCAAAGATCCACAACCCGTTGTGTCCGGACGACGGGCAAAGAACCTTGCCGAGATTCTCTCGTCTTACAAGAAGACAAAGAAGCCGAAGAAGAGACCACGAGCGAAGCCAGCGGCTAAGGAACCTCCGAAGAAAAAGGCAAGGCTGCTGCCCGGTGAGAGTTCGGAGAGTGAGGAGTTCGAAGAGACTGAAGAAGATGAGGAGGAGGAGCCGCCTTCCGGAGATGAGGAGGAGGAGCCGCCTGCCCGAGATGATGACGATGAAGACGAAACCCAGGAGACACAGATTCCAGACCGAGGGGCACTGCCGTGGGCATGGCTTCCCCTCCAACAAGAGGACCAGTGGGGGGCGTGTAGAGGAGTGCCGATTTTGGAAGTCGCGCCCCTGGCGAACGGAGATACCCAGAGACATCCTGCAGCAGAAGACCAAACTGGGCCGTGCCGGTACAATCTATTGGGTCCCTGCAGACTACAACTCTGCCATGTGGCATTCTGTGGGGGAGTATTGTGTTGCGGCCCGAAGCTACGCAACGGAGGAGGAGTGCAAAAACGCGGCGGCAGTGGCGTCAGCAACCGGTGGCGTGCCAGCTCCAAGTGCCAGGAAGAAGAAAGTGAAGGCAAAGAGGCCAAAGAAGAAGAAGAAGACGCCAACGAAGAGTGGTGGAAAGCAAGAAGAAGACTATGCCGGAGAGGGAGACAAAGAAGATACGGAAAAGAAAGACGAGGTTGCAGTACTAGTGTCAGGCAGTGAGTCGTGAGCCAGGACTCAGAGAGCTACATTGGACAGGGACATTGGTGGTTCTGCGGTTCTGTTGTTGCCTGTATGTGCATTTGTAAACGCCGCGTCTTTTTCTTCGAAAAACATCTTCGTTCGAACATTCGAAGGTTCGTTCGAAGAAAAGTCCACCACATTTCGAAAACACATTTTCATGGCATTTAGGTGGTTGCAGGCTGAATCTAAAGAATCAAGCCCTCAAAAATACCTGTGTTGAGCATTTTATCGCAATGTTTGCAGCAAAACGGCCACAACAAAGGCGTTCCAATAGTTCAAAACTTTTCTTCGTTCGAAGAAATAATCTTCGTTCGAAGGTTTAGTTCGAAGAAAATACCCCCAGTGGTGGGTCTCATGGGGATAGAGTGTAGCAACTGACGAACAGCCATTTTTCCCATAGTTTCTGGGAAACTTCCGACTTCAACCCAGTTGCCGAGGACTTTTTGGTCCGCCTGAGAGTCCCTGATCTTCTGCTTGGTCTCAGGCGTGAGCTTGCTCAGGAGGATCTTCTTCATTTCGCCTTCAGAAAGTCCTTCTCCAGAGTTCTCCGCCTCTTCCACCAAAAACTCCCAATCTTGCCTTGCAATTTGGATCTCTTCCAGAAATAATTTCTTGATCGCCCTGAAGTTCTCCAGACGGTTTCTGTAATGATCTTCAGGAAGTCGAGAGCGTTTCTTCTTGAGACTTCGGTACAGCTCTTCGTACGTCAGGGGATTTCCTTGATTTTGCCTTTCCACATAAAGGTTATAAGTACTCTCCCTGAGCTTGCCAGTCAAGCAGTCCATCAACCCAAGAATCCAGAGCTCCTTGTCCAGTTCCTCCGTCTGCAGCCAGACCATGAACTGCCGCTCGAACGAAGCCCAGTAATTGGGGTGCCCAGAGAACTTCGGCTGCTTCATTACAGACCCTCGAAGCCTCATGTGCAACGGGTTCAGCAAGTGGTTCAGGTTGAAATTGGTGGCTGTGCCAACCGGATTGACGAACACTGGATTGACTGCGGCGCCTCCCATTGCCTGTGCTTGCGCAATTGCGGCCGCCAACAACGCCTGGTCCACAGTAGGCTGCACGAACGGCGTCGGTTGGGCTTGATGCAGTCTCATCTCCTTCAATTTCTTCTGCTTTTCTTTGATCTTGGCCTCATTTTCTTTTTGCTGCCTGTCCTTCTTCTTCAGGGCCATTGATCTCTCCTTCACGGTGGTCCTTGCTTCTCCATCAATGTCTCCGACAGTACCCACTGACAGTACAGACCTCTCCGACGAAGATTCTCCTCCTTCAGTACCCAGATTGAACCCAATAGGACTTGTAAATCCAGTAGGGGGGATACCAGAAATTCCAGTAAAAGCTGGATGGTGGCCAGTAAAAGCTGGGGGTGCCGGAGAATGTGGAACGCCGTAAGGCGTGGATGTGGGTGCAGCTGAGGAGGTAGGTGCTGGGTGGCTTGCCATTGTAGGCGCTGGTCCAGTGAGCCCAGTAGTGGTCAGATTTTGTACCAGATCTGTAAGCTTCTCCAGCTTGAAAGTGCTGCCCTGGGTCGTTGATGGTGCCGGAGGGCTCGGGGCCGGCAAGACCAGTGGGGCAGGCACGCGAGGAGTCGACCTGAACGCTGCTATTGGGGGTAGAACCGGAGACTCGGACACCAACGGAGGCGAGAGCAGCAACAACGGAAGCAAGATCCATGTTGAGTGTTATCCGGCAGAAAATCCCAGTCTATGAAGAAAATTGATGCGGATTATTCTAAATACATCTGAGTGTCCAAAACTATCTGAAAAGATTTAAATAAATCCGATTGTGAAAAATATTTGGCCGATCTGGCCCGCGAGCGCGCGTCAGCGGGAAATGGCGATTCCAGGCAAATGATCGGAACGCGGCGGATTTACGGAGAATGGACCGCGGAATCAGATCCGGCATATCAGAAATATATAGGTCTGATCCTGAGACTGAGCTGCGAGGCGGCGATTCCGCCGAAGCAGAGAAAATGACCAAAATGTAGCCAATCTGGGTTAGATCAGTGAAAATCTGAGCAGATGGGGGTTAGCCGCACTTACACTCCCCCTCCAAAAACACACTGGGGTGTGTCGCTACGTCAACGAAGAACGTAGTGCGGGTAAGTCCCAGAAAAAAATAGAAATGTAGCCTCCATGGGGCGAGATCTGCTTGATCTGACCTGATTTGGACTGAATTGGCACTGAATCAGGATGGATGAACCTGAAATGAGACAGAATGAGGAGTGACGAACAGTCCTCCGTGCAGTAAAACATTAGGTTAAGGGCTAAGAAGCATGTAAACGTATCGAGAATCGATACCAAACCATGCACTGGTTGAGAATGAGGTAGATTAATGGTGGATTGAGTGGGGGAATCAAGAAATGGAGTGACATCTCAGCGCTCTGGCACAGTTTCGCTGTCGCGGGCACGCTACGGTGTCCTCGCCGAACTCTACATCGTGTTACTCCCGCTTTTCTCGTTCTGAAAAGTGCAGCATGTGCTTCAGATTTGGCGCATCTGGTGGATGATCACAAGATTCAGCAAGATTGGGAATCAAATTGAGCAGAGATGAAAGAGAGTAAACAATCACAGAGAGGGAAAACAAATACAAATGTAGTCTACAGACCCTAAGTGCACAGAAAATCATAAGTGTCAACGAAGTTAGGCAAAGCCGTCGACAGATCTTCGAGGAATGAGAGGAGATGACAAGGAAATCAACCTAAATTGTCCTAAAATGTGCAAAATCCCTAAGATGAAGGTGAAATGAAGCGGAATGTTTAGAACTAAAACTACTAACACTTTCGTTGAGACTAGAGTTAATATATATTGTCGTTTATTCAGCTCAATTGTGCTTTCCGGCACGTTGGTTCGCGAGCATCTAACAGATTCTATGAAAATGTGGATCATGTGATGATGCATCATGATGGGACATGCTGGCCCTGGATCCTTGGCATGTAACGCGCCGAAGGTTCGCTGAAGGCGCTTTACTGACAGTATATAACTGAGAGACACCGAATAGTTCTTTATTTACAGTGGCGACGGTGTCAATCGACTTGGACAAGGCCCATCTTTCGATTAAGTCCCACAAGACACTTGGATTCACCATTTTCGACAGTTTCAGGTCGGATTGAGCTCACATTGGCGTGTGCCAAAAATACAACGAAGCTTACGGACTTCAGAGGTTGCTTTTAGAAGTCCCTAGAGCCTCTGTCTGAAGGTTGTCTGAACAATTGACGTCGGGGTTTCGTGCAACAGTGGCAGAATGATGGACAAATCTGAGGAATTCAAGGAATCTGGATCTGAATCTGGACTTTGACTTCAGCATCACGGCAAATGAAGGTGAGATCTGAGTTCCTGGCGTCGCATCTAGTGCAGCCAGTACTACAGGGGGTGCCTGTAGGGGTGAATGTCGCCGACCGGCGTTGACACTATGTACATTTGCTTCCATCTGCACGAGTAGCCAAATTCCAAAGATGCACAGACCAACAGAGACAAGATTACCCCGAATCTGCCTGAATTAAGCCTGAGTTTGGTTTTTTCTGAACACGGCAGCACACTCCGTGGCTTTCGGCAGCGTGTCTACGCCTTGTCTGCCGAACGGAGACCAAAGAAAAGTTGATTGACGTCAAATTATCAAACATTCGCAGTTCTCCACATCATGATGTAATCAGGAAGAATGAACAGTGGATTGAGCAGAATGTGGTTTTTTCAAGTCGAATTCGGCCAAGCACGAATACATGTGACCACCAACCTGTCTGGTCGGGCCCTCGTACGGCTTGGGCGCTGCAAATCAGCGGCCGAACTTGAAGCTTGGTCTTCATTTCGCTCCTGGGCTGGCCTGACCGCAGGAGGGGGGATCGACGGATCAGCCCTGGAATGTGGCTGCTGAGGGCCGTAAAAGGCTGGATCTCGATTCACCACAGGTCTTTTTCCGTCGCTCTCCACTTGTCTGTCTGGTTTCGACAAACAGTCTGTCAGGAGTACGCCAATTTCGGGGTGCTTCTTGAGGAAGTCGATGAACCCCTTGGTGTACCCATGGACAAAAGAATGGGCTGGTTCCCAGTTGTTGTGACTGGAATCAAAGCCCCTCCACTCACACAGAAATTTCCATTCGCCCTTGGCGTCACGTCTTGCTTCTAAAATCCTCTTGAGTTCGTACTTCCCCCCTTCGATGACCCGATCGGACAAAAATTTCGAAGTCCAAAAAAGGGGTTTAACCCGATCCTTGGGGGAGGGGATCTCTCTCTTGAGGCGATCGCCCGAAACGTCAATTTCCCTGCTGACATCCACACGAATCCTCCACCTGTTCTCACCTAGACGCGCTGTAACAGCGAATGGCCCCTCCCACAAGGGAAGAAGCTTATCATCTCCGTCCAGGGTGGTTTCGGATTTTCGAAGCCAAACTCGATCATCGACTTCAAAATTGTGGGGGTTTTTTCGGCCTTGATTCTGGACCCAAAGCCAGTCAGCTTGATGCTTATCGATTAATTTCGAGACAGTTTTATCTGCTGGTTGGACGTCGTCCAAAAACAACGAAGCATCTTTACAAGGGCGAGGATTATTCAACGGCATGTTCCACCAACACTTCTTTCGTCCAAAGACAATTTCATTTGGAGAAAGGCCATGGTACAAAGGCGTGTTGTGGTAACGGCGAAGCAATGCGAAGAGAACTTCAAGCCAATGGAAATCCTTTTCACTCGCGAGCTCCTTACGAAGCATGTTTATAATTGAGCGGCCGGCTCTTTCGCCAGGCAACGCTCGATGCGAGTGGATTTCACACCTGAGGTGGTGGATTCCAAGGCGAGCACATAATTCTCTCCACCATTCGGAGGTGTACTCTTTGCCTGAGTCCGTAACCACCTCGGATGGGACGTCCCAACCTCCCATCCAGGTCTGCGCGCACCATTTGGCGGCAGCCTTGCCAGTCATCGACTCAATGTTGCAAGGCAACACTTGAATGTAGCCGGAATGACGGCACTGAATAAGGAGCACACCATTGACTTTTTTATTCGTCCAATGGCACTCTTCGTCATCGAGTTCACCGAGATAGAAGAAATCACTGGTGACTCTGTTAAAGAGGCGCTCCGGAATAGGATGTGGCCTCAGATGGCCGTGCTTCTTCGCGCTGGGTGGCGTCGCGACAGCACATTGGGCACATCCGGCGGCTACTTTCATCCAATGAGTGTATAGCCTTGAGCCAAACAACCTATGTTTAATCATCGACCATAATCGACGGCCATGTGCGTGGGGGGACTCCCATTTGTGCCACCAGTTTAACACTCGGGGGGCCAGGGCGTCTGGTACGCACAATTTACCCTCCATCCACAGCTTCCCCCCATCCAACGAATATTCCGAAAAAATCCCATCCTTGAGATTTCCAAAGACCTCTTTAAACATGGGATCCTGCAGATAATCGGACGTCCAGTCACGGATGATCAGGGAATCTTTCGGCAGGGGTGGAGTTTTGGCCGGATCTCGACGCTTAATGCCCTGAATCAACCGAAATCCACTTACACGTCGGGTGTAGTCAAACCGTTCCACACTCCCTGAGGAGGGATCGGTGACTTTCTCCACGACTTTCAGTGATTTGGTGCAGATTTCATGAGCATGCGCCGGATCTGAAAAGGCCATGATGTCATGGCACGGTAATGCGTGCTGTTTAACAGCGCATTGCATGCATGCACGTCGAATGAGCTTTTTTTCTTCCTGATCCCATTCGATTATGACATGGCGGTCCTGCTCCGTACCATGGATGTTGGTACTTTGCAGCCCCTCTGAAGCGGGGTAAGCCCATCGGCTCAGAGCATCCGCTACCGTGTTGTGTTTTCCAGGCAAATACGACACATGGAGGTCAAACAGACTGAGAAATTCATGCCATCTGGCCCGTCGACCAGCTGGGCTCGCGATAGTATCAATGTGTTCGGTGGCCCAATACTCCAGAGATCGATGATCCGTCAGGACCTCGACTCGGTTGGTGCCAACCCACGATTGGTACTTTTTCAGAGCACAAATTATGGCGTACGTTTCTTGCTCACGCGGCGACCATTGCATTTGGCGTGGGGCTAGCTTCCGAGACCAAAATGCAAGAGGGTAATGATCACCTGTGGCTTCATCAACCTGTACAAGGACAGCTCCGATCGCGTACCTAGAAGCGTCGGTTCTTATGTAGAAGGGTCGGTCGAATTTCGGCACATGCAACGTGGCGACTTCGCAGAGGGCCGCCTTCAAGTGATGGCAGGCCTCCTCGCACTCGTCAGTCCACTTGACACGAACCTTTGAACCTGCCTTGCCTGCATCTCCCCCTACCTTCAATAATTCAGTGAGGGGGGCAGCAAATTTGGCATAATTCGGCACAAAAGTGTGGTAAAAATTGCAACAACCCAGGAATCCTCTCAATTCCGTGATCGTCTCAGGGCGCTTCCACTTCTGAATAGCGACGAGCTTCCCTGGACTGGGTCGTCGGGTGCCATTCTCTAGGAGAGAACCACAAAATTCGACTGATTTTAAAAATAATTTTCCCTTCTTTGGCCCACAAATCAGCTGATTGGCATCAAGAATGTCCAAAACCTGGTTCAGCTGCTTTTCATGTAGGGCCACCAGCTCGGCTTCGGTCAGTCCCTCCCCCTCCGTCGCGATGATTATGTCATCTATGTACACACTCACGAAGGCACGAAGCTCAGGATGGGCTGTAAAAAGCACATCCTCCATCATTCTTTGAAAAAACGAAGGGGCGTTCTTCAGGCCCATGGGCATGACCGTCCACTGGACTGGGCCACATGGCGTGCACATACAGGTGAGAGGTCGGCTGTCCTTCCTCAACGGCATTTGGTGAAAGCCGTGACGGAGATCCAGCACAGAAAACAAACGACCTCTTGCCCTCTTGGCGATTTCCTCCTCAATGAGGGGCAGGGGGTGTGAATCCGCCTTGGTTTCGGCGTTGAGATTGCGAAAATCAACAACCATTCGCCAACCATCAATAGTGTTCTGGTCTGCAGGCGGCGGCTTCGGGACTGTGAAGGGTGCACAGCACCATTCGCTGGTCATACAACCCTCAAGCCAACCAAATTCCCTGAGATTTCTCTCGATTATTTTTCTGAGTATCTCATGTTTGTGTCCATGGTTCTCATAAGGGCGCTGTTTCTTCGCCTTGTACCCTTCACGAAGCTCGATGAAGGCTTCACCGAACTGCCCACGGACAGGGGGGTCTTTGATCAACTTCCCCGAAAGGGTTGTGTCCTTCCGTTCCTCAAAAATCTTTTCTCTTGACTTGGAACACAATTCAGTGTCCACCTGATCGCCAGGAATTACTGTCGAAAAAACTTTGGCGACTTCTTCGGCCTTGGCAGGAAGAATCTTCTTACGGATGTCCCTAAACAGGTCCGTATCAACTGCCTCTTGAAGATAGGTGGGTCGAGTGTCGACATTCCAGAGATTATCTTCGCGATCCAGCTCCTCGAAAGGATCTATGAAAGCTTCCACACGGGGTTTTTCATAAAAAACTCTGAATTTGCGGCGCGGTTTAAAATTTTTCTTCGCCCGTGCACTGAAGATTCTTTTCGATGTCGATCGTGTTGGGGAAGAGGGAGACGAGGCGGATCCATTTGACGTTGGATCACCTTGGGTATCTGACGGACAAAAATCAGAAGGAATAGATTCATCATCAGTACCACGCTCAACCTCAGATTCAGACCCAACATAGGAATCAGTACCAGAATCAGCAGAATTAGAGTCAGAAAGCTTTCCATCCACCAGGAATGCAAGCGAACTCCAGGACCGCTGTGGCAGGGGACCTGTGTCGTCCCTGGCATACAGCTTAATCTTCCTGGGAAGTTCGATGTAATCTACACAAATGTCTTGCAATTCCTGAAACCAAGGCTTGTCGTCCCACAAGGGCACAACTAAAATCGCCTGGGTTTTATCTTGCTTGATTTTGTGGATGACCTGCTGGATTAAGTGAAACGGAGGATTAATCCACAACTTCTTGTCCCATTTATGGGTTCAAGTGTCGCGAAAATGCTTGTCGAAGCGCTTGTTCTCGCGGTTAGCAAAGGCATCATACTGTGGCCTGAAGGAATGGTGTTCATAAAAATATTCACAAATTGTATCGCGCCAATTGTCGACAACTCTGTAGGATGAAGAGTGCCAGCGCGAAGGGCGTCGTGGCTGGGAGTCCCTACGAAGACATTCTAACTCTCGGGAGTAATCAGCACTCCCATTCACCTCTGCAATGGTGACATCTTCGCCAAATTTTGGTGTAACCTTTCGCTTCAAAAATTCTTCTGCACTTTTAAACCCTGCGTGCAAAAAACGAAATTCAGGACGCTCCAAGGGACCTGACTCCAGCAAAAAACAACGCCGATGACCTACGGGCGCCACCCTGTTCTTGCTAAGCCAAGGATGGCCCAAGTAAAGGTCATACTTTATGTCGGCACGATAGAAGTAGTCATCCTTAAGGACAACTTCCTCCACATTACCTTCTTCCCAAAGGTCTTGAGCGACCAAATGAGTTGATATATAACAACCGCGTTGCCCACCTGCGAGAGAATGTCCAGAAACTCCCTCGAGGGTAACAGGATGAGGCGACTCAAACACGCAGTCGTCGGGCAAGAAAGAATTGGATTGGAGATTTACCTCTGATCCATTGTCACACAAACAAGTGGCGAGGTGGAAACTTCCCTTGCGATCAGAGACCCACAGCTTTGTGACAAACTGACGGGCCCTGTGCTTGGACTGTACACCAACCTCGTCCACTACAACAGAAGGATCCGCTGCCGGATCCAGGGGAGAGGAGACAAGCGACCCTACATCAAGTAATGGTCGATCTGGAATCGGGGGATCATGCCTGAAATCGCCTGGGTGAAAGTGCTGCCCTGGGTCGATGTGGGTGCCGGAGGGCTCGGGGCCGGCAAGACCAGTGGGGCAGGCACGCGAGGAGTCTCCCTGGATGTTGTTATTGGGGTTGGAACCAGAGACACGGACACCAACGGAGGCGAGAGCAGCGACAACAGAAGCAAGGTCCATGCTGATTGTGGTCCGGCAGAAAATCCCAGTCTATGAAGAAAATTGAGGGGAATTATTCTAAATACATCTGAGTGTCCAAAACTGTCCGAATGAATTTAAATAATCCATTTATGTAAAATTGTATGGCCGATCAGGCCCGCGAGCGCGCGCCAGCGGCAAATGGCGATTCCAGCTAAAATAGCGGAATGCGGCGGATTTACGGGAAATGGACCGCGGAATCAAATCCGGCATATCAGAAATATATAGGAAATATCCTGTGACTGAGCTGCGAGGCGGCAATTCCGCCGAAGCAAAGAAAATGACCAAAATGTAGCCAATCTGGGCAGAATGTCTGAAAATCTGAGCAGATGGGGCTAGCCGCACTTACACTCCCCCTCCAAAAACACACTGGGGTGTGTCGCTACGTCAACGAAGAACGTAGTGCGGGTAAGTCCCAAAAAAACATAGAAAGGTAACCTCGATGAGGCGAAATCTGCTTGATCTGACCTGCTTTGGGCTGAATTGGCACTGAATCAGGGTGGATGAACCTGAAATGAGACAGAATGAGAAGTGACGAACAGTCCTCCGTGCAGTAAAACATTAGGTCACGGGCTAAAAAGCATGTAAACGTATCGAGAATCGATACCAAACCATGCATTGGTTGAGAATGAGGTAGATTATTGAAGGATTGAGTGGGGGAATCAAGAATTGAAGTGACATCTCAGCGCTCTGGCACAGTTTCGCTGTCGCGGGCACGCTACGGTGTCCTCGCCGAACTCTACATCGTGTTATCCCGCTTTTGTCGTTCTGAAAAGTACAGCATGTGGCTCAGATTTGGCGCATCTGGTGGATGATCACAAGATTCAGCAAAATGAGAGTGAATTTGGGCAGAGATGAAGGGGATTAAGCAATCACAGAGCGGTTAAACAAATACACATGTAGTCTACAGACCCTATGTGCACAGAAGATCATAAGCGTCAACGAAGTTAGGCAAAGCCGTCGACAGATCTTCGAGGAATGAGAGGAGATGACAAGGAAATCAATCTAAATTGTCCTAACATGAGTACATTCCCTGAGATGAAGGTGAAATGAAGCGGAATGTCTACAACTGAAACTACCAACACCTTCGTTTAGACTAAAGTTAATATATATTGTCGTTTATTCAGCTCAATTGTGCTTTCCGGCACGTTGGTTCGCGAGCATCTAACAGATTCTATCAAAATGTGGATCATGTGATGATGCATCATGATGGGACATGCTGGCCCTGGATCCTTGGCATGTAACGCGCCGAAGGTTCGCTGAAGGCACTTTACTGACAGTATATAACTGAGAGACACCGAATTTACAGTGGCGGTGGTGTCAATCGACTTGGACAAGGCCAATCCTTCGATGGAGTCCCACAAGACACTTGGATTCACCATTCTCGACAGTTTCTGGTCGAATTGAGCTCACATTGGCGTGTGCCAAAAATACAACGAAGCTTACGGACTTCAGAGGTTGCTGTTAGAAGTCCCTAGAGCTCCTAGATGAAGATTGTCTGAACAATTGACGTCTGGGTTTCGTACAACAGTGGCAGAATGATGGACAAACCTGAGAAATTCAAGGTAAATTTGAGGATCCTGGATCTGAGTCTGGACTTTGGCGTCAGCATCACAGCAAATGAAGGTGAGATCTGAGTTCCTGGCGTCGCCTCTAGGGCAGCCAGTACTACAGGGGTTGCCTGTAGGGGTGAATGTCGCTGCGCAGCGTTTTGATTCTGTACATTTGCTTCCATCTGCACGAGTAGCCAAATTCCAAAGATGCACAGACCAACAGAGACAAGATTACCCCGAATCTGCCTGAATTAAGCCTGAGTTTGGTTTTTTCTGAACACGGCAGCACACTCCGTCAGCGTATCTACGCCTTGTCTGCCTAACGGAGACCAAAGAAAAGTTGATTGACGTCAAATTATCAAACATTCGCAGTTCTCCACATCATGACATAAACAGAAAGAATGAACAGTGGATTGAGCAGAATGTGGTAGGATGGCTTCTCAATTCGGCCAAGCACGAATACAGGTGACCACCAACCTGTCTGGTCGGGCCCTGGTACGGCTTGGACGCTGCAAATCAGCGGCCGAACTCGAAGCTTGGTCCTCATTTGGCTCCTGGGCTGGCCTGACCGCAGGAGGGGGGATCGACGGATCAGCCCTGGAATGTGGCTGCTGAGGGCCGTAAAAGGCTGGATCTCGATTCACCACAGGTCGTTTTCCGTCGCTCTCCACTTGTCTGTCTGGTTTCGACAAACAATCTGTCAGGAGTACACCAATTTCGGGGTGCTTCTTCAGGAAGTCAATGAACCCCTTGGTGTATCCATGGACAAAAGATTGGGCTGGTTCCCAGTTGTTGTGACTGGAATCAAAGCCCCTCCACTCACACAGAAATTCCCATTCGCCCTTGGCGTCACGTCTTGCTTCAACAATCCTCTTGAGTTCGTACTTTCCCCCTTCGATTACCCGATCGGACAAGTGTTTTGCAGTCCAAAAAAGGGGTTTAACTCGATCCTTGGGGGAGGGGATCTCTCTCTTAAGGCGATCGCCCGAAACGTCAATTTCCCTGCTGACATCCACACGGATCCTCCACCTGTTCTCCCCAAGACGTGCTGTAACAGCAAATGGCCCCTCCCACAAGGGAAGAAGCTTGTCATCTCCGTCCAGGGTGGTTTCGGATTTTCGAAGCCAAACTCGATCATCGACTTCAAAATTGTGGGGGTTTTTTCGACCTTGATTTTGAACCCAAAGCCAGTCAGCTTGATGCTTTTCGATTAATTTCGACACAGATTTATCTGCTCGTTGGACTTCGTCCAAAAACAGCGAAGCATCCTTACAGGGGCGAGGATTATTCAACGGCATGTTCCACCAACACTTCTTTCGTCCAAAGACAATTTCATTTGGAGAAAGGCCATGATACAAAGGCGTGTTGTGGTAACGGCGAAGCAATGCGAAGAGAACTTCAAGCCAGTGGAAATCCTTCTCACTCGCGAGCTCCTTACGAAGCATATTTATAACAGAGCGGCCGGCTCTTTCGCCAGGCAGCGCTCGATGCGAGTGGATTTCACACCTGAGGTGGTGGATTCCAAGGCGAGCACACAATTCTCTCCACCATTCGGAGGTGTACTCTTTGCCTGAGTCCGTGACCACCTCGGATGGGACGTCCCAGCCTCCCATCCAGGTCTGCGCGCACCATTTGGCGGCAGCCTTGCCAGTCATCGACTCAATGTTGCAAGGCAACACTTGAATGTAGCCGGAATGACGGCACTGAATAAGGAGCACACCATTGACTTTTTTGTTCGTCCAATGGCACTCTTCGTCATCGAGTTCACCGAGATAGAAAAAATCACTCGTGACTCTGTTGAAGAGACGCTCCGGAATAGGATGAGGCCTCAGATGGCCGTGCTTCTTCGCGCTGGGAGGCGTCGAGACAGCACATTGGGCACATCCGGCAGCTACTTTCATGCAGTGTGTGTAGAGCCTCGATCCAAACAACCTATGCTTAATCATCGACCACAGTCGACGGCCATGTGCGTGGGGGGACTCCCATTTGTGCCACCAGTTTAACACTCGGGGGGCTAGGGCGTCTGGCACACACAATTTACCCTCCATCCACAGCTTCCCCCCATCCAACGAGTACTCTGCAAAAATCCCATCCCTGTGAGCATCTTTGGATTTGAGATTTCCAAAGACCTCTTTAAACATGGGATCCTGCAGGTAATCGGACGTCCAGTCACGGATGATCAGGGAATCCTTAGGCAGGGGTGGAGTTTTGGCCGGATCTCGACGCTTAATGCCCTCGATCAACCGAAATCGATTTACTCGTCGGGTGTAGTCAAACCGTTTCACACTCCCTGTGGAGGGATCGGTGACATTTTCCACGACTTTCATCGTTTTGGTGCAGATCTCGTGAGCATGCGCCGGATCTGTGATGGCCGTGATGTCGTGACACGGCAATGCGTGCTGTTTGACAGCGCACTGCATGCATGCACGTCGAATGAGTTTCTTTTCTTCCTGATCCCATTCGATGATGACATGGCGGTCCTGCTCCGTACCATGGATGTTGGTACTTTGCAGCCCCTCTGAGGCGGGGTAAGCCCATCGGCTCAGAGCATCCGCTACCGTGTTGTGTTTTCCAGGCAGATACGACACATGGAGGTCAAACAGAGAGAGAAATTCGTGCCATCTGGCCCGTCGACCAGCTGGGCTCGCGACAGTATCAATGTGTTCGGTGGCCCAATACTCCAGAGATCGATGATCCGTCAGGACCTCGACTCGATTGGTGCCAACCCACGATTGGTACTTTTTTAGAGCGCAAATTATGGCGTAAGTCTCTTGCTCACGCGGCGACCATTGCATTTGGCGTGGGGCTAGCTTCCGTGACCAAAATGCAAGAGGGTAGTGATCGCCGGTGGCCTCATCAACCTGTTCAAGGACAGCTCCGATCGCGTACCTAGATGCGTCGGTTCTAATGTAGAAGGGTCGGTCAAATTGGGGCACATGCAACGTGGCGACTTCGCAGAGGGCTGCCTTCAAGTGATGGAAGGCCTCCTCGCACTCGTCAGTCCACTTGACACGAACCTTTGAACCTGCCTTGCCTGCATCTCTCCCTACCTTTAATAATTCAGTGAGGGGGGCAGCAAATTTGGCATAATTCGGCACAAAAGTGTGGTAAAAATTGCAACAACCCAGGAATCCTCTCAACTCCGTGATCGTCTCAGGGCGCTTCCACTTCTGAATAGCGACGAGCTTCCCTGGACTGGGTCGTCGAGTGCCATTCTCTAGGAGAGAACCACAAAATTCGACTGATTTTAAAAATAATTTTCCCTTCTTTGGCCCACAGATCAGCTGATTGGCGTCAAGAATGTCCAAAACTTGGTTCAGCTGCTTCTCATGTAGGGCCACCAGCTCGGCTTCGGTCAGTCCCTCCCCCTCCGTCGCGATGATTATGTCATCTATGTACACACTCACGAAGGCACGAAGCTCAGGATGGGTTGTGAACAGCACATCCTCCATCATTCTTTGAAAAAATGAGGGGGCGTTCTTCAATCCCATGGGCATGACGGTCCACTGGACCGGGCCACATGGCGTGCACATACAGGTGAGAGGTCTGCTGTCCTTCCTCAACGGCATTTGGTGAAAGCCGTGACGGAGATCCAGCACAGAGAACAAACGACCTCTTGCCCTCTTGGCGATTTCCTCCTCAATGAGGGGCAGGGGGTGTGAATCCGCCTTTGTTTCAGCGTTGAGATTGCGAAAATCAACAACCATTCGCCAACCATCTATGGTGTTCTGGTCTGCAGGCGGTGGCTTCGGGACTGTGAAGGGTGAACAGCACCATTCGCTGGTCATACAACCCTCAAGCCAACCAAATTCCCTGAGATTTCTCTCGATGATTTTTCTGAGAATCTCATGCTTGTGTCCATGATTTTCATAAGGGCGCTGTTTCTTTGCCTTGTACCCTTCACGAAGCTCGATGAAGGCTTCACCGAACTGTCCACGGACAGGGGGATCTTTGATCAACTTCCCTGAAAGGGTTGTGTCCTTCCGTTCCTCAAAAATCTTTTCTCTTGACTTGGAACACAATTCAGTGTCCACCTGATCGCCAGGAATTACTGTCGAAAAAACTTTGGCGACTTCTTCGGCTTTGGCAGGAAGAATCTTCTTACGGATGTCCCTAAACAGGTCCGTATCAACTGCCTCTTGAAGATAGGTGGGTCTTGTGTCGAAATCCCAGAGATTTTCTTCGCGATCCAGCTCCTCGAAAGGATCCATGAAAGCTTCCACAGGGGGTTTTTCATAAAAAACTCTGAATTTGCGGCGCGATTGGAGATTTTTCCTCGCCCGTGCACTGAAGATTCTTTTCGATGTCGACCGTATGGGTGAAGAGGGAGCCGAGGCGGATCCATTGGTCGTTGAATCACCTTGGGTATCTGACGAACAAAAATCAGAAAAAATAGATTCATCATCAGTACCACGCTCAACCTCAGATTCAGACCCAACACAGGAATCTGTACTAGAATCAGCAGAATTAGAGTCAGAAAGCTTTCCATCCACCAGGAATGCAAGCGAACTCCAGGACCGCTGTGGCAGGGGACCTGTGTCGTCCCTGGCATACAGCTTAATCTTCCTGGGAAGTTCGATGTAATCTACACAAATGTCCTGTAATTCCTGAAACCAAGGCTTGTCGTCCCACAAGGGCACAACTAAAATTGCCTGGGTCTTATCTTGCTTGATTTTGTGGATGACCTGCTGGATTAAGTGAAACGGAGGATTAATCCACAACTTCTTGTCCCATTTGTGGGTCCAAGCGTCGCTGAAGTGCTTATCAAAGCGCTTGTTCGTACGGTTAGCAAATGCATCATACTGTGGCCAAAAAGAATGATGTTCATGAAAGTATTCACAAATTGCATCGCGCCATTTGTCGACAACTCTGTAGGATGAAGAGTGCCAGCGCGAAGGGCGTCGTGGCTGGGAGTCCCTACGAAGACATTCTAACTCCTGGGAGTAATCGGCACTCCCATTCACCTCTGCAATGGTGACATCTTCACCAAATTTTGGTGTCACTTTTTGCTTCAAAAATTCTTCTGCACTTTTAAACCCTGCGTGCAAAAAACGAAATTCAGGACGCTCCAAGGGACCTGACTCCAGCAGAAAACAACGACGATGACCTACAGGCGCTACCCTGTTCTTACGAAGCCAAGGATGGCCTAAATAAAGGTCATACTTTATGTCAGCTCGGTAGAAGTAGTCATCCTTAAGGACAACTTCTTCCACATTTTGCTCTTCCCAAAGGTCTTGAGCGACCAAATGGGTTGATATATAACAACCGCGTTGCCCACCTGCGAGAGAGTGTCCAGAAACTCCCTCGAGGGTAACAGGATGAGGCGACTCGAACACGCAGTCGTCGGGTAAGAATGCATTGGATTGGAGATTTACCTCCGATCCATTATCACACAAACAAGTGGCGAGGTGGAAATTTCCCTTGCAATCAGAGACCCACAGCTTTGTGACAAACTGACGAGCCCTGTGCTTGGACTGTACACCAACCTCGTCCACTACAGCAGAAGGATCCGTCACTGGATCCAGGGGAGAGGAGACAAGCGACCCTACATCAAGTAATGGTCGATCAGGAATTTGGGGATCATGCCTGAAATCGCCTGGGGAGGGGCGATTTTCGTGGCTCCCCTAGGCGTTCTGACCTCCAGCTGCTGCGTTAACGTTGTGAACACAGCCTGATTCGTCGATCCATTCATCCTGGAACGGATCATCCGCTGGATTCAGAGCGTTTTCGACGTAATCTCGATCCGCATCAGACACCTGGTCTGCACCTGAGACCTGATCCACACGATGGTTGCCCTTTCCTCGCCCACGGCCACGGCCGCCGGATGATGGACCACCACCGTCGCCACGCCCTCTGCCCTTACCAGAGAAGGGGGTTCCCGAAGGATTTCCCTTACCCTTACCCTGTGATCCTGGAGCATTTCCTTTACTTGTACCGGATTGAGGGGTTTGGCCTGGATTTCGATTTCCGCCTCCGGCGTTGAAATTTGGACCTGTCTGACCATTCGGCTGCCCACCGGAACCGGATGGAGTCCGATTCCCTTTGCCTTGGGACCCGCCAGGGCCTCCGGTGTTTTTGTTTCCACCGGAGGGGGTCGAATTACCCTTTCCCCCCTTGGCACCATGCACCTGTCTGTCATTCCTGTCTGAATTCTGAGGATTACTGACATTTTCGCCAATCACCTTGTGATCGTAAGCAGACCATCGGTGATTAGCAGTGGAATGCGTCTTAGCTCGGTTCGTAGAACCTAGAAGCAGACAGATGCTACAATGATCCTGAACATTCCGGGTGTCATTCACCTTTTTGTTGCCCTTTTGGGCCCCATTTTGGGTGTTTTGCTGGGTATTCCTGTTTCCCCCAAGACCCTCATGGAAATTTTGATTGGCGGCGTCAGCGAGCCTCTCAACCTCTTCCCACAGTTCCTGCGGAGTGAACGAAAACACCCAGTTCCTGGCCTTCAGGCGATTGCCATGGAAACTTACTCCCCTATTGAGAACTTGGACAAACAAGTCCCGATCCTCGTGTTCATTGAACTTGATTTTCCACGTGTTTTCAGTGAATTTCACCTTGGTAAACGACGTGGGGGCGCACTTTTGAAGTGCCTCCCTGACGGTAAACCGGTTCGCCGAGGCGTCAAAGCCATCGATCTCCGCCCACCAGGTCTTGACCTTTTCTTCGGACTGTCGATTCCGAAGGGTGGCGGCGGTTTCTGAGGGGATTTTGTCAAAAATCAGATTTTTCAGCTCGGCACTAGAAAATTTTTCGCCTGAATGTTCAGATTCTTCTACGAGATTCCAGAAGCGCTGTCTCTTGTCCTGCACCTCATGCAAGATTAATCGAGAGAACGAAGGAAAATTCTTCAACATCTGGTGGTAATGGTCCTCAGGCAGCCGGGATCCACGTACCTCCAACTGTTCCCACACCTCATCAAAGGTAAGGGGGGAACTTGAATCTTCACGATCACTCCAGGTTCTGAGCCAAGTGTTGGCCGGCGCTCCCTCAAGGCAGTCCAAGAGCGCCATCAGGAACTGATCATCCTGGAGTTTTTGAGTCTTAACCCACAGTTTAAATTCCCGTTGGAACTGAGGCCAACGTCTGGGGTTTCCATTATACTTCGGTTGCTTGGCAACCTGACAGAGTCGCAATGAAGTAGGATTTAGGAGTGAATCCAGCCCAACACCGGCCGTAATGACAGACACCTTGGCGGCATCATTAGCCACACCAGCTCCGGCGAGGGTCTGGGCGAGCAACATCTGGGCAATTGCATTGGAATCAACAGCAGGAAGGGTAGTACGGGAGGCAGTTCTTTTGGCATTCTGAACCTCAGTCCTAGCCTTCGCCGATCTACTCTGTGATCGAGAGATTGTAACCCTTTCCTTTAACTTAGTCCTGCTGATCCGTGCATCGGTGGTCTTAGAGTCCACCGAAGGAGCAATCGAAAAAATTTCTGTCGCCTCCTCCGACGGTTCTGTTATCTGATCCACCGATGATGCGCCCTCAGACCTCATGTGGGTCTTGAAAAGATCTTTAATTCCCAGAGTCTGAATGATGAGTTGCATTTGATCTTTGAGCAATTGGAGCTCAGAGTCTCGCTGAGATCTGCAAGAGCAGTCGGCAGGGCAGTACATACCGTGTCCTGAAGGACCTGAGCAGGCTGTCGGACCGCTAATCTCAGTGGTTCGCAGCCAGGAGTCCACTTGGGGAGCTCCTTCAGTCCTAATTTCCAGGCTTGCCTGCCTAGCTGCCTCTAAGATTCCTTCCTCAACCGCGGCGGCTAGATCGTCGCGGATGGAAACAGAGGGATGGGGGGCGGAGGGCCCGGCAACAGGTGCCTTGGTCTTCTCCTTCGGGAAGGGACTTGCCTCCCAGATCTGCAAGAAAATGGCAAAAGATTCATCTTCTTGAGAACACCACCACATCCTGGTATTAATTTCTTCTTGAAGGAGGAAAAAATATTCAAATAAAAATTCAGAGGCGATTCTCTCTTGTCCTATCAGCCTAGACGTGGCTAATAGACACAGGGCCTCAAGCGCCTCAAGGTTACGGGTCACTTCCGGAGACAAATGGTTGTCCCATTGTGCCCATGAGGCTGGTCGATTGTAGGTAGGTACCTCACCTGGACCACCCATCTCAATGTCGTCAATTTCGGCTTCGATGGTCTCGAATGAAGGACATTGGTAAGGGATGTGGGTACCTCCCAGCTCCGTAAGGTCCACCGGAGCGTTGCCATGAGCGTAAGCTGGGAGATTCCAGCTGCTTGATGGCCAATTTCGACTGGGATCTTGATTGTAATCTGGGCCTCCACAGCTGCTAATTTGTGTCCTTCTTGGGCAATTTGGGCTTGCGCAAGGCATTCCTCTCAAGGCCTCGTTCGCACAGCACCACGGGAGCGTGATGGTTACGTCTCCGGAGGTTGCGGAGTCGGGCTAGCTGTGGTTGGGACACCAAAGGAACAACATTCAGGTAGCCTCTGCTACCATGAAAGTGCTGCCCTGGGTCGATGTGGGTGCCGGAGGGCTCGGGGCCGGCAAGACCAGTGGGGCAGGCACGCGAGGAGTCTCCCTGGATGTTGTTATTGGGGTTGGAACCAGAGACACGGACACCAACGGAGGCGAGAGCAGCGACAACAGAAGCAAGGTCCATGCTGATTGTGGTCCGGCAGAAAATCCCAGTCTATGAAGAAAATTGAGGGGAATTATTCTAAATACATCTGAGTGTCCAAAACTGTCCGAATGAATTTAAATAATCCATTTATGTAAAATTGTATGGCCGATCAGGCCCGCGAGCGCGCGCCAGCGGCAAATGGCGATTCCAGCTAAAATAGCGGAATGCGGCGGATTTACGGGAAATGGACCGCGGAATCAAATCCGGCATATCAGAAATATATAGGAAATATCCTGTGACTGAGCTGCGAGGCGGCAATTCCGCCGAAGCAAAGAAAATGACCAAAATGTAGCCAATCTGGGCAGAATGTCTGAAAATCTGAGCAGATGGGGCTAGCCGCACTTACACTGGGGAGGGGCGATTTTCGTGGCTCCCCTAGGCGTTCTGACCTCCAGTGACTGCGTTAACATTGTGAACACACCCTGATTCGTCGACCCACTCATCTTGGAACGGATCATCTGCTGGATTCAAGGCATTTTCAACGTAATCTCGATCCGCATCGGACACCTGATCTGCACCTGAGACCTGATCCACACGATGGTTGCCCTTTCCACGTCCACGGCCACGGCCGCCGGATGATGGACCTCCACCGTCGCCACGCCCTCTGCCCTTACCAGAGAAAGGGGTCCCAGAAGGATTTCCCTTACCTTTACCCTGGGATCCTGGAGCATTTCCCTTGTTTGTACCGGATTGAGGGGTTTGGCCTGGATTTCGATTTCCGCCTCCGGCGTTGCTATTGGGATTTTTCTGGCCGTTCGGCTGCCCACCGGAGCCGGATGGAGCCCGATTTCCTGTGCCTTGGGACCCGCCAGGGCCTCCAGGGTTTTTGTTTCCACCGGAGGGGGTCGGATTCCCTTTTCCAGCCTTCCCACCATGCACCTGTCTGTCATTCCTGTCTGAATTCTGCGGATTACTGATATTTTCACCAATCACCTTGTGATCGTAAGGAGACCATCGGTGATTACCAGTAGAATGCGTCTTAGCTCGGTTCGTAGAACCTAAAAGAAGGCAGATGCTACAGTGATCCTGAACATTCAAGGTGTCATTCACCTTTTTGTTGCCCTTTTGGGCCCCATTTTGGGTGTTTTGCTGGGTATTCTTGTTTCCCCCAAGACCCTCATGGAAATTCTGGTTGGCGGCGTCAGCGAGCCGCTCAACCTCTTCCCAGAGTTCCTTTGGGGTGAACAAAAACACCCAGTTCTTGGCCTTCAGGCGATGGCCATGGAGGCTTACTCCCCTGTTGAGAACTTGGACAAACAAGTCCTGATCCTCGTGTTCATTAAACTTGATTTTCCACGTGTTTTCAGTGAATTTCACTTTGGAAAACGACGTGGGGGAACACTTTTGAAGTGATTCCCTGACGGAGAACCTGTTGGCCGAGGCATCGAAGCCTTCGACCTCCGCCCACCAGGTCTTGACCTTTTCTTCGGACTGTTTATTCCGAAGGGTGGCGGCAGTTTCTGAGGGGATCTTGTCAAAAATCAGATTTTTCAGCTCGGCACTAGAAAATGTTTCGCCTGAATGTTCAGCTTCTTCCACTAATTTCCAGAAGCGCTGTCTCTTGTCTTGCACTTCGTGCAAGATTAATCGCGAGAATGAAGGAAAATTCTTCAACATTTGGTGGTAATGGTCCTCTGGCAGCCGGGATCCACGTACCTCCAACTGTTCCCACACCTCATCAAAGGTAAGGGGGGAACTTGAATCCTCACGATCACTCCAGGTCCTGAGCCAAGTGTTGGCCGGCGCTCCCTCAAGGCAGTCCAAGAGGGCCATCAGGAACTGATCATCTTGGAGTTTTTGAGTCTTAACCCACAGTTTAAATTCCCGTTGGAACTGAGGCCAACGTCTGGGGTTCCCATTATACTTCGGTTGCTTGGCAACCTGACGAAGTCGCAATGAAGTAGGATTAAGAAGCGAATCCAGCCCAACACCGGCCGTAATGGCAGACACCTTGGCGGCATCATTCGCCACACCAGCTCCGGCGAGGGTCTGGGCGAGCAACAGCTGGGCTAAGGCATTGGAATCAGCAGCAGGAGGGGCAGTACGGGAGGCAGTTCGCTTGGCATTCTGAGCCTCAGTCCTAGCCTTCGCCGTCATACTCTGAGATCGAGAGATTGTAACCCTTTCCTTTAGCTTGGTCCTGCTGATCCTTGCATCGGTGGTCTTGGAGTCCACCGAAGGAGCAACTGAAAAAATTTCTGTCGCCTCCTCCGACGGTTCTGTTACTTGTTCCACCGATGATGCGCCCTCAGATCGCATGTGCGTCTTGAAAAGATCTTTTATTCCCAGCGTCTGAATGATGAGTTGCATTTGATCCTTGAGCAATTGGAGCTCAGAATCTCGCTGGAATCTGCAGGAGCAGTCGGCAGGACAATACATACCGTGTCCTGAGGGGCCTGAGCAGGCTGTCGGACCGCTGATCTCGGTGGTCCGCAGCCAGGAGTCCACTTGGGGAGCTCCTTCAGCCCTAATTTCCAGGCTTGCCTGCCTGGCCGCCTCTAAAATTCCTTCCTCAACCGCGGCGGCTAGATCGTCGCGGATGGAAACAGGGGGATGAGGGGCGGAGGGCCCGGCAACAGGTGCCTTGGTCTTCTCCTTCGGAAAGGGACTTGCCTTCCAGATCTGCAAAAAAATGGCAAAAGAGTCATCTTCTTGAGAACGCCACCACATCCTGGTATTAATTTCTTCTTGAAGGAGGAAAAAATATTCCATTAAAAAATCAGAGGCGATTCTTTCTTGTCCGATCAACTTAGACGTGGCTAAGAGACAAAGGGCCTCAAGGGCCTCAAGGTTACGGGTCACTTCTGGAGACAAATGGTCGTCCCATTGTGCCCAAGAGGCTGGTCGATTATAGCTAGGTACCTCACCTGGACCACCCATCTCAATGTCGTCAATGTCGGCATCAATGGTCTCGAATGTTGGACATTGGTAGGGAGTATTGGTACCTGCCAGGTCCGTAAGCTCCACCGGAGCGTTGCCATCGTCGTAGGCTGGCAGATTCCAGCTGCTTGATGGCCAATTTCGACTGGGATTGGGATGGTAATTTGGGTCTCCACAGCTGCTGATTTGCGCCCTTCTTGGGCAGCTTGGGCTTGCGCAAGGCATTCCTCTCAAGGCCTCGTTCGCACAGCACCAGGGCAACGTAATCGTTACTTCTCCGGAAGCGGCGGGGTCTACGGGGCCGTACTGGCGAGCGGGCTGTGGTTGGGACACCAAATGAACAACATTCAGGTAGCCTCTGCTACCATGAAAGTGCTGCCCTGGGTCGTTGATGGTGCCGGAGGGCCCGGGGCCGGCAAGACCAGTGGGGCAGGCACGCGAGGAGCCGACCTGAACGCTGCTATTGGCGGTAGAACCGGAGACTCGGACACCAACGGAGGCGACAGCAGCAACAACGGAAGCAAGATCCATGTTGAGTGTTATCCGGCAGAAAATCCCAGTCTATGAAGAAAATTGATGCGGATTATTCTAAATACATCTGAGTGTCCAAAACTATCTGAAAAGGTTTAAAAAAATCCGATTGTGAAAAATATTTGGCCGATCTGGTGGGCGAGCGCGCGTCAGCGGCAAATGGCGAATCCAGGCAAATGATCGGAACACGGCGGATTTACGGAGAATGGACCGCGGAATCAGATCCGGCATATCAGAAATATATAGGTCTGATCCTGAGACTGAGCTGCGAGGCGGCGTTTCCGCCGAAGCAGAGAAAATGACCAAAATGTAGCCAATCTGGGTTAGATCAGTGAAAATCTGAGCAGATGGGGGTTAGCCGCACTTACACAGCTTCTGCTCCATCTCCTTCCACTTGCTGTCATCATCCCTCTTTTTCTCCTTGGCGGCCTTCTTCAGCTCCTTCACCCTGTTCTCCAGCGACGAAATCTGTCTTCGACAGGAGCAGTCCTTGGCGCACTCGCCACAGGAAGGGCATCTCGTCCCTTTTCCTTTGCTTCTGACTTCATCAACCCAGCTGTCAACACTGGAGTTGGAGTCAGGAAGCTTGGACAGTTGCTCCCTGGAGAGGTGGGAATGTGTCGAGTCACACCTCATTTCGTCGACCTCGTCGTCGTTCCGACCCCAGACGCCCGACGGACCAGCGTGCGGATGCACATTCTGGCGTCGTTCCTCGGCGATGATGGCCATCTGCACCATCACGGCGGCCTGGTGGTCGAACTGGTCCATCAGCTCTTCCCAATCCTCTTGCTCCTGCAGCTGGGCGTCGAATCTCGACCGGCCGCTGTCCCTGAGGAACTGGCACGACGCCCTGAACCAGTCCCTCAGGCGGCCACGATAGCCCGCCTCCGCCAGCAGCCAATTCTGCCTGTGCAGGAATTCCTCATTCCAAATCTGCTGGGAGTGGTTTTCCCAGTAATCACCACTAATTCCAGTGTCAGACTGCTCTCCTTCGCTGCTGCTGTCTTCAAGATCAGGCAAAGCGTGAGAGGAGGAACCAGATTCACTCAAGGAGGGAGATTCTCGACCGGGTTTAAGGTTGGGTGGGGCGTTCATACAACAATCAGCACAGGTATGAACTCCAGGCCAATGCCTATGGCCACAGTAAGGACACTCAGATGGTTGATCTTCAGTTCGCTGGGGAGATGCTACGAATGTAACCTGAGGGGGAACACGCAGTGACTCTCTACGAGTGATAGCCCCGCTAAAGTTCGAAGATCTCAGAGTATCCCCGGAGATTCCAGAAGCAGAGTCATGATTTCCTCTGCTACCATGTAACCGCTGCATAGTGGTTGATCTTATTTGTGATTCTGAAGCCTGTAGCCTTGATGCCCCAGGGGTCGTAACGCCCGACAATGCCCCTGATATCTCCGAACCCAACTGACCCTCTTCAGACCCATATCCAGCCTCTTGGAGCAACATATGCGAAGCACTTGTAAGTCCTTTGAACTCCATGGTGAGATATGAAGAGTACGAAAACCCGGTCTACAAAAATGGAGCAGACATAGAATCTCAATGCGCATTCATCGCAATTAATGACACGACGTGAAATCATTCGAAATAATTTAAATAAATCCGATTGGGAAATCACGAAAGACAAATGCGACTCGACGCGCGCTCACAGGCGACATCTGGCGGCGAACGGAAAACATGAAATGAAGCGGAAAATTTACTGCACTAATGTACATCTGAGAATCATTGAAATTCTGATCACATCAGTGTATAATTGAGTGCTGTCACTGCTGCCGTTACACCTACAAGATTCTATCTGTGGACGGACGCCGTATAACCGTGCGGTGTTCTCCCCGTCTAGGGGGGACCTTGGTGTGCGCTGCTCAGCACCTGAAGCGCTACCATGATCCTGAAGACCTCTGTGGGAAAGAGTGGGAGCTGAACGACGAGGAAATCGCCGCTCTAGACCTACAAGGGGCTGCCAGCCCTATGGAAGTTGAAGGGGAACTCCCTGACATGAACGCCGAGGAGATGGCTAAGGAGGGCTTCTACCTGGTGAAGTCTGTCCTACGCCACCGCTATCGCCAGGGTTGGCGCTTCCTCACCCTCTGGGAAGGGTTTGGTGTCGAAGAGGCCACCTGGGAACCCTTCTCTGCGTTTGTTCTACCTGAGGGACGCCTAAATTCAGTTCCGGTTTTTTTTTTAGGCATGGCGGTCCCCCGCCCAAGTCTACACAAATCTGCTCAACTGCGAGGTTCCTCGAAGGACAGCCGCTATTTACAGCAAAACAGGGAAGTATTCAGTAAAGAAGGTCCCTACCAGGACCAGCCCCCGCTGTGCCCCTTCCGCCTGTAATCCCCGCTGACTTGCTCCGGATCAATGCTTGCATTTATCAAAATCCAGGGTCCAAAACCAAAAATATAGAAAATAGAAAATACAATCCTCCTTCGACCCTGAATGGCAACCAGATCCCACAAATACAGCAATAACCCAATTCACAATCCAAATCAGGCTGCGGGCTTTCGTTCAGCACACCGGTATTCCCACGGTGGCGGGCATGTACAAGAATTGCACCAAGGAAGAAAGCCCTGAAATTGTCATATGAACACAAATAAAGCAAAGTTGGGGAAAGAGGTTAACGTACACATTCACAGCCATAAACCCCTCATTCCCTGGACTCAAGACCTTCCCTTGACTCACCAGCATATTGCCCTGAACCCAATCAAATGAGATGGCTGAATGCCATGTGTCACAAGTCACTACACAAACCCCAAAAATGTGTTCACTCCCAAGCCTCTAAATCCTAGCCAAATAGGGAAGGTGGCGTGTCATGGCCTAGAGTGGCACTCAGGACCATGCCCTACCCTGACATAACCTTGGATGGACTTGGAGTCGAATGGGCTTGGAGAAATGACCTATGAGTTTGAACTCATAGTATGTCAAAAAACTGCCAATTCACACCATATTGGCCATAAGCACAAAATATGCTCAAAATTGAAGTTACTACTTATCCGAAGGCTCCAAGCATGCATGGAATCGAAGTCTACTATTCATGGAGGATAGAGACCAAAGGCCAATGCCCATGTACATCCCCATTTTACCCTCGAAACCCTTTCGGATATGGGCGCCACGCACTGCCCAAGTCAGCCCATGATCTTGAGACCAATTCTTGAAATCCTTCGTGCGCCAAGCCCAATGGAGTACACAATCCGGCATATGGTGGTGTTCAGCTCCAAAGCATATGCCAACATATGAACAACATACCATGGTTCGACTCTCCATAGGCTTCTTGCTGTTAGCTGACCAGGTGAGTACACAAAACGCAAAAATGAGCAAAAATTGAGGTCAAAAACATGAAAATATGACCAAATACAAAGTTGTCATGATAGTATATCTCTATGCTCACCCATGATATCCGCCCATGGTTCAATACACAAATGAATGAAACCATTTGCGAACAATTCCCCCACTTGGATCCCCAATCGGGCGCATGGAGATACCTTCGCCACTAATATCTACATGCCCCATGAAAATAGGAGTGCACCCATGGATCTCTTTGTCAAACATACCGTGAGCAATACATAAGCGGTAGACTTGGTCTAGCGCTTTGAATTCCACAATTGGGACATGGGCAAAGCCCTTGTCACGTATGGCTCCCCATCTCTTCGGCCACACGAAGATATATAACATGGGCGTGAGCATATTAAACGTATACCATGCATACAACAAATACCCTCAAAATGTGGCTCCCACCATGATATGCCATGTCCCTCCATTGACATAACTTCACGTTAAAAATACGTAGGAACCCAAGGAAAGTTGCTATGCAACCCCAACACCCATGCGGCACACTCGAAAGTCGCATTAAAATATTCGGTTGCACGGTCCAAGAGTTATATATCACTTTATACCCTCTTGACCCTTTTCCCTTGCTACACCGGGCATGTGCACACACCAAAGGCGTTTGATGCTTCCTAAATTAAGTTGAGACCACGGCAGTCCCAACCCAACCTTCCTTATTCTCATTCCTCACACTTGCGCGTAGATATGGCTCTTCAAAGTGATCCCACGATTCGCTTTTGTTTCCCTTATATCTCCAAGTCAAATGGGTGGCAAGTATAAGGGAAACCTGATTCGGGCATAGGGAAAGGAGTATGACCAATCGAAGAAGTCCAAATCAAGTGCGGCGATGTCGAAGTCGAAAATCCGATTTCGACATCACGAAAAATTCGGATTAAAGTTTCGAGTGCTTATTTAGAAAAATGCGGAAGCAACGAACCCTTTACAGATGAAATCTGACCCTTCAGAAACGTTTCCGCCAAAATATCTGGAAATAACAGTTAACCAATCGGTTAACGCAAAATCGCGAGCCAACTGACAGTCGCCGATACATTGACCATCAGAACGAAAGGCTGAAAAATTACGGAAACATTATGATAATAAAACCCTGTTGATTCCTGATATTCCGATATATAAATCTCCGCTGGCGGTGCCTCGGTTCTGAATATGGCCGCTCATAGCCGGAATGGCCAAACCTATCACACTATCACATCGGGTTAGTCCAGGTGGATGGGAGAGTATGATATCAGCCAATGGCGGCTTGCCGGCACATAGATACACACCCCAAGTGACCCCAAGATGGCCACGGGGGTCCGAACCGGCTTCACCCCCCTTCTCAGAGCGTTGTATCCGCTCGGAAACCAATGAAGAGAGGACGGGAGGACCCCAATGGGCTCCAAACCCCCCCTCCATGTCCCAAGGACACATGAAGGCCCCACACACGTCGTAGGCGTCCCCCATGCCCCAAGGGAGGGGTGAGGACACTGATAATCAGCGCCCTACGCCATATCCGGTCTCCTCTTGATCTACAACATGGACCAAGGGGATCAAAGATAGAAAAACGTCGTCGGTCGACCTAAATAAGTATACCACAATGCAATATATATGTGGAGATCGAGTGAAGGGGGTATATGGCCGATCAAGGCCGAAAAAACCCCGGATGAACGCCCTCACTTGTCTCCCCATTCCCAGAAACAAACAAAATGCCAACGGGGGGATCCATTACGGTGCCACAGCAGCAACCAAATGGACCAATACGTCCTTGACATCCAAAGAAATACCCTTTTTCTTTAGGTAGTCCATCCAGACCGTGGTATACCTCGGCACGAAACTGCTCGGAGGTTCCCACGAGTCCCTGGACGCGGCGAATCCCTTCCATCGGACTTTATAAAGCCTTCCCCCAGGCGTCCCCGGGTCCGGCTTGTCCGCCAGGATCTTCTCCGCGGTGAAATCGTCGTCCTCACCCTCATCGTCCGAGTCCACATCGCCGGCCGTGAACTCGAAGGTGACGGGACGTCCGCTGGGGTCTGGTGCTCGGGGACGAAGCTGGGTGTGGTCGCGGTCCAGGATCTTGTTGTCCCCCACACGAACCGCATACACATCCTGCCCGACCTTCCGCACGATTACCCCCGGCACATACCAAGATGCCTGTCGATGCCTGGACAGGACATCCTTGTGGTGCCGCTCCACCCACACAGTGTCTTGGAGAGCATACTTTTGGACTTTTCCTTGCTTGAAGTACTTGGCCCTCTTGTCATGCTCGTCCTGAAGTGCCTTGCACACTTTGGCCGCCGTGTCGTCCGCCTCAGACATCATAGCTTTCGCATCCCGGGCCACTTTGCCATGGTTCATCCACGGGAGAGTGCGTGACACTCGATCCCGTAGGAACAGGATGCGATGGGGTGACAGTCCAGTGGGTCCCGGAATGTCGTGATACGCCTGGAGCACTCTCCACAGCGAGTTATACCAGTTCCGGCCCGGTTCGTCAATGTGTAGCTGGCGGAACTTCTCGAACATCTGCCGCCCGGCCACCTCAGCACGGCCATTCGACCGGCTGTGGTACGCCACGATCTTGGCATGCCGAATCCCCATGTGCTTGCACATCGTCTTGAACCACGTCCCCACGAATTGACTGCCCCGATCGCTGCAGATGACAGCTGGGACATCAAAAATCGTCAGCCAATGCCTGATCATGGCATTAGCGACGGTCTTGGCCTGCAGCCCCACTCCATGCTTGTCCTTCTTGTCCTTCTTCTTGGACTTCTTGCCCGGGACTGCCACGATATACCCGCTGTGCCTGTCCACCGCTAGGATGACACAATCATATGTCTCTCCTTCCACGGTAACCTCCGGCATGGCGAACACATCCATGGCCACGGACCGCATAGGGGCCTCTGGTATAGCCGTATACACCGGGTTGCCCGCTGTGGAGTGGTTGGGGCTCTTCGTGGCCCGACACACGGCACAGTCGCTGCAGTACCTGTCCAGGATGGCGTAGTACCCCGGAGGGAACTTGAAACGCCACTCCAGGTCCTGCTGCATCTTGTCTCGGCCCGGATGCATGAGCTGGGCGTTGTGCCAATGGTCAATGAGCTGCTGCACTCGGTTCTCGGGCACCAGCAGCTTGTCCTTGAGGAACCACTTGTCGCCATCCTCGGTCAAGCCCTCAGGCCATTCGTCGTCCGACGGGGCACTCACGGCATTCCAGTACTTGCCCCAGTGCTCGGATGCCGCGTAGTCATCCGACCAGTCCTCTGTGAGCACCGACCTGACTAGCTCTACAGGGGCCACCATCCATTGCTCGAGGGTTTCCTCTCGAATAGCTTGGACGCGGGCACCCCGGAACTTGGCCAGGTCCGTACGGTTTGCCATCACCACAAAGCACTTGACCCCCTCCTGCTCCATGACCTTCTCCATCTCGATGATGCGCTTGGCCTCCTCGGTCTCCTCGGCGTCTCCATGGCTGGATATGTCCATCCAAGCCTTGCCCGCGGGGTAGGCCCACCGACTGAGGCAATCTGCCACAGTGTTGTCCTTCCCCGGGACGTATACGACGCTGAGGTCGAACTTGGCGAACGTCTCGTGCCACCGGGCCCTCCTTGCCGCCGGTCCCGAGGGGGTGTCGACGTGCTCCTTGTGCCAGCTCTGCAAGGACTGATGGTCCGTGCAAACCACTACCGGTTGCAATCCGATGTGGCCAGACCACTTCCTGAGCGCACAAACAATGGCGTACTTCTCCTTCTCCCTCGCAGTCCAGGTGCGGCGTTGGCCCTCGGCCAGGATCCGGCTCCAGAACGCCACGGGTACATGCGACCCGTCGTCTCGGATCTGCTCGAGGACTGCCCCCACAGCATAGTCCGAGGCGTCCGTTCGTAGCACGAATCCCTTGTCTGGGTCCACCAGGTATAGCCCCAACTGCCCCAGGAGTCGCTCCTTCAGGCGGTTGAACGCATCCTCAGCCTCAGGGGTCCAGGCAAGCTTCTTCTTGCTCCCCTTCCGGCCATCGAACTTGCCCACTTGCAGCATCTTGTGCAACGGCCCCGAGAGTTCTGCATACATCCGGACATAGCCCGAATAGTAATTGCAGAACCCCATGAAGGACCGGAGTTCGCTGATGGTCTGGGGCTTCTCCGGGTGGTGCAGGGACGCCAGCTTCCCAGGCATGGGACGGCGTTGCCCGTGACCAACCACGTGACCCGCGAACTCCACCTCCTTCACGAATAGTGAGGCTTTGGTGGGCTTGGTCACCATGTTGTGCTTGTCCAACTCGCTGAGCACTCGGCGCAGATCCTTCTCATGCGCCTCGATGAGCTCGTCCTCAGTCATGTTCTCCGTGCCGGACCCGATGATGATGTCATCCACGAAGGGATCGGCACAGTCCCGGACAGGACCGAGTAGGTCCTCCATCATGCGTTGGAAAGCGGCGTTGCCATTCTTGGCGCCCATAGGCACCACTTTCCACTGCATGGGCCCCAGCGGCGTCGACATTGCTGTGCAGGGCCTGGAGTCCGGGTGTAGCGGCATCTGGTGGTAACCGTGTTTCAGGTCCAACACCGTGAAAATCCGCTTCTTCTGTTGCTTTTGGAGGATGGAGTCGATCAGGGGAAGCGAGTACGAGTCGTGCTCGGTCTGCTCGTTCAAACCTCTGTAATCAACCACCAACCTCCACTCGCCCTTTACCTTCTTGGGTACGATGAAGGCTGGGCTGGCCCACTCACTGTCGGAGGGTTCGATCCATCCCCGCTCAATGAACTCGGCCAACAGCTTCTTCATGGCCTCGGCCCGATCGCCCTGAATTTGGTACTCCCGATGACGATAGATCTTCGGGTTCGGCTTCAGCTTGATCTTCGCTGTACCAAACCTCCCGCGATCTGGAGGGTTCTTGTTGGCGACGCCACTGAATAGCCGCGGATAGGCCTTGATCAGCCTCTCCTTCAGCTCGGCGATCTTCGGGTTCTCCTGGGCCTCCTCAGCCGCTTGCTTCGGTATAGATACAACCGACCGCACTGCGGTGTAGGCCTCTTCTGGGTCCGATTCCGACTTCTCCTCGTCCGATATGCCGTCTACATCGTCGTGGGGAGCTCTTCCCACCGATAATCTTCGAAAATTTGCGGCATCGGGCTGGTGACTGTCGCTATCGGCACCCATTCTTGGAAAATCCCATGTTGGTGGGTCCGACCCAACCGGACCATCGTATTGGTCCGCGATGTGATCCATGACCCTCGCCACGAACTCATCCTTCTCGTACTTGCCGGTGACCAACATCTTGTCATCCCACCAATGCGGAGATGTGACCATGGCTCGCCTCTTCTTGGCTGCCACACGGTCGTGCATCCCCATCCGCATGTAGTTGACGACGTCGTCGATCTCGGCGTGGGACAGGACGTCAATGCCATCAATTGGCTGATCCGTCCCCTCCTTGGGCTCAAACATGACCTTCATGGGCACCGCCTCCACCCTACGGATGAATGCTTCATCACCCGTGGGCTGGGCTTGCGCCCCATCCACCAGGAAAGCCTTGGTACCCCACGCTTGACCCGGGGAGGGCATTGATACGCCCTTGGCATCGATGAACAACTCCTCCTCTGGCCCGAATGACATCTCGTTCAGGGTGATGGAGTCCAGCGTCGACTTGAGACCCTCCAGCGGACATGGGGTGGAACCTATGCCGGTTATGACCAGGATCCCCTTCGCCCTATCCGCGATGATCTTCTCCACCGTACGTCTGGTGTTATCCAGGGAGCCATGCCAATACATGGGTCCCCACTCCTTCAAACCCCAATGCCTGTGCCAGGCTGAGTCTCCTCGATGCCAATGCCTCCTACACTTCCGCAGAAGTGGGGCATCCCGGGAAGCGAAGACGTCCGTCTCGGGCACTTCAGCTCCCAGCGTCTGAATCATCCTGGTGTACACTTGCGGCGCCATTCCATACTCCGTGAGCTGAACTCCACGGTCTCCTCTGGACTTGACACCCACAGCTTGCACCGCTCGGACGATCCGATCCTCTTCCTCAGCGTTCCATTGGGATGACCCGCACGCATAATCCGTGGACAGCCATGTGAGGCATTCATCGTCCTCCCGGACCAGCGTTGCGCGATGGGGAAGGGCTCCAATGGCGTTGGCCACCATGAAGTCGTACCCCATGATCATATCCCAATCAGTAATGTCGGCCACATAGAAGTTCCCGGATAGAGTGCTTCTCTTCGCCTGATCAGGGCGGTTCAAGCGCTCATGCTCCCAGAGATCCATACTGATAGTGGCCTCATGGGTGCCACCACCCATAATCTCTCCGTTGGCGACCTTCAGGCGGACCGGTCTCCGGCTGGGCTGCAGGAATTCCTCCTTGAACAACCCTCTCCGGACCAGGCTCACCTGGGCACCCGTATCCACCAACACATCCACCACCTTCTCCTCTCGTCCGCACCGTACTCGCACTTTCAAGTGCAACTGCCGCTCGTCGCCATGAGGTGTATGGACGACTCTCACGGCATGCAACTCTAGCACGTCCGGGTGCATCAGGACTTCAAGGGTATGGTCACGGATGGTGTAGATCTTGGGTTGGTCCTGCCCGTCCACGGGGCTCTCCGTGGTCGCTCCTTCCTTCTTGCCATGTCCCGTGCCCACATGTACTTCCCTTGGCAGGGCGCTCCAGGGGTTGGGAGTGGCGAAACTCAGTGGTTTTGGCTCTTCCGGAGCCTTCTTCGGCACCCGATGTGCCTTCGCCTTCTCAGGGATTCCACTGATTTTCGGAGGAGAGACCTCCGAGGTCCCACTCCCGTGGGGGCTCCTCTAGACTTGGCTTCCCGCAGCCCCTTCCGGCTGCGATCCGCCAGGACTTGGTCCTCCACTTTGCTGGGCTTTGAGTTCCGCCAACGTCCTCAACATGTCCTCAGCAACTTCCCCGATCGACCTCACTCGTCGGTCTTGGCCAGGTCCACCACCATAGCCTCTTCCTCCGCCTTTTCCTTGGCCTTTGCCTTGGCCTTTTTCCCCGTCTCCGCCCTTCGCCTTCCGGTCGGAAATCCGCTGCTCCTTGGGCTTTTTCTCGGGGTGAGCGGCGAAGTAGGCCTTCTTGTCCGCCTCATACACCTTGCACTGACGGTGGTCGTGTGCATGGTTGTGTCCCTTGCCATAACAGACCCAGCACCCATCGTGCTGAGACCTGTACTCTCGGAACGAGAGCGGTGGGTTCCCGATCCTCCTTGGTCCTTCTCTGTTCTTCCTGGGTCCCACCTGGCTCCATCTGGACCGATCCTGCCCATGGTTCTTCACGTTGTGCGCCACGAACGCGAAGAAATGGGCCTCCTCGTGATCCTCCCGGGACCAGTGGTCTTGGCCACTTCCACTTCCATCCTCCGCGGAGTTGGCCGTGTCCTCCTGGATCTCCCGATGATGGCGGTCGTCTCGGTGTCCTCGTTGTCCATGACCATGCCGATCCTGCACGTGGGCCTCGTTCTTCGCATTGAGCTTCAACTCCACCGTGATGTACTTCACGATCTCGTCCAGGCTCATGCGAGCGAAGATGACTTGCATCTTCAGCGGCTCCCCGCGCCTCCACTCCACGTTGTTGAGGCGCAGCAACCTTTGCCCCATGGAGTCCCCGAATACCTCCACGTACACGGCGTTCTTCAGGCCCAACATCCGGTCGGGTTCGCCCAGGTTCCTCCTGAAGAACTCCATGATACCCGCATGGGTATCCTCCGCCGCCATGATCCTCACCGCCACCCGTCTCTTGGCGCGCTTCTTCTCCTCGTCCTCCACTCTCCTCTTCCAGCTGCCGGGGAGGACGTCCTTCAGCAAGTGGCGGATCTCACTGGCCTCGTTCCAGTCTTCCACCAACTTGAGGCATCTGCGGTACTTCCGCAGATACCGGTTCCACTCCCGGACCCGCAACTCACCGCGGTCCAGCGGCAGTGGAATGGACCACAGGTCCTCCAGCTTCTGGTTGGGAGCGTCCACCCGCTCCTCATCCTCCAGCCACTGGAGGCAGGCCTGCTCCGTCCGGATCAATCCTTCCCGGATCTGATCCCGCCGGATCCTCCTTCAGGTCCTGCGCCAAGCGGTGTGGGAATGTCCGGCACACCCACTTGTCCCGCGGCGCTCCCCGCATCTCGCCGACGACCTCCTCGGCGAAGTCCTCCCAGTCCAGGATGAAGTCATCCAGGTTGGACGGGTTCCCGTCGTAATAGGGGATTTTGATTCCCCTGAGGTCGTCGATCCTGATGGCGTCTCCGACGTCTCCGGCCACCACTCCACCAAGACGGATACCACCTGTGGCCGGGGGATTTGAGTACACTCCCCGTACGTCCCTCTCCTCCATGGAGTGCGGTCCAGTTGGGCCTGAACCCATGGGGTTTGGAATGCGGGAAGGACTTGCTCCATCGGCCGTCCATATCCCCGTATTGGGGTCCTTCGCCCACAGGTTTCCGCTTGGATGGCCTCGACCATGTCCGTCGGCCCTTCCCATGGTTTGCCCCTGCATGGTCTGGTTCTGGATCTCCTCTTCCGCATAAACTGCATAGGTAGTCGTTGATGGCGGTAGATCTTGGGCGGCATGCGACATCTGCACTGTCAGGCTCCTCGGGTCCGTGGCTACGTGCCCTTCCCGCCTGGACCCAGCCGGTGCCGTGTGTTCCCCGAGCATTGTTGACTCGCTGAAAAGGGGAACATACGGCAGCGCACCCGGGTCAACACGCGGAGGCGCGTAGGGTGCCTCTGCAGGGCCGCCCATGGGTTTCTCCATGGCGCTCCTGAGGGTCTTAACCCGCTCCACCAGCTCTACCGCGGCCGGCTTTGCTGGGAGCTCCGGACCCGAGGCGAGGGGCTGTCGCTCCTCTAGCCTTCTCAGGCGTCCCGACATGTCCTCCACTAAGTGGAGGAGGCTGTCCACCACTTGCTGCTGCTTCTGCAGGGCCAGCTCCAGATTCTCCCGGTACCGGGCCTGATCCGCTCGCAGCTCCTCCATGTGGTTCTCCGCGGCCGACTGGTCGTCCAGGATCCCCGCGACGTCCTCCTCTAGAGCATCCTTGGCGTTGTCCAGGCGGTCAAGATGATTCACGATGGCGTCCATCCCCATCTTCGGGTACTTGCCCATGAGGAAGGACACGTGCTCGCAGTGGCACGTAGCGTGTTTTCCGCCGGATTCAGCGCATCCTGCGGTTCCCGGCACCTCAGACTCATCGCCCATAGGCGTATCGCCTATGGCGTCCGTCTCTGGGCCCGTGTGCCGGGGCACAGGTGCCGTCCGGGCCCTGGCTGGCCTCTCCAAGCCCTCGGCGTCGTGCTGCAGGGCGGGCTCGGGGGCTGTATGCGCCCTGGCGATCGGCGCGGACATCTCCGGCTCCGAAGGTGGCTCGTGGGCTGTCCGATAGCCCTCGGAGTGCCCCTCGGATTCCCACAGCCTGACCGGGCTGGGGTCCGTGTCCATAGCCCCGGCGTCCCTTGCCGCGGACTTGGGTGACCCGCGCTTCCGGTAGCGCCGGGCCCGTCCTCCACTGCTGCCTGAATGGCAAGCCTCATCAGAGTCCTCCGCGGCGGAGCGGAGGTTGCATGCCTTTCGGCAGCGACGCTCACACATGGAGACCAGGTCCTCCATGTCACGTCCTCCTCTTCCCGAGTGTCGTTCTTCTCTTCGGGCTTCAAATTCCGGAGTTCGCCATGCTCTTGAACGTCTCGGTCCTTCTATGGCTCTAATCTCCGGCGTGGTCTCCACCGAGTCCACAATACGCACCCGGGGCGTACTTGGGCAGGGCTCATGAGGGCCCAAGTCCCCGGGTCGGCGGTTGGTAGGGGCAGCAGGTAAGCCTCTGCTACCATAAAGAAGGTCCCTACCAGGACCGGCCCCCGCTGTGCCCCTTCCGCCTGTAATCCCCGCTGACTTGCTCCGGATCAATGCTTGCATTTATCAAAATCCAGGGTCCAAAACCAAAAATATAGAAAATAGAAAATACAATCCTCCTTCGACCCTGAATGGCAACCAGATCCCACAAATACAGCAATAACCCAATTCACAATCCAAATCAGGCTGCGGGCTTTCGTTCAGCACACCGGTATTCCCACGGTGGCGGGCATGTACAAGAATTGCACCAAGGAAGAAAGCCCTGAAATTGGCATATGAACACAAATAAAGCAAAGTTGGGGAAAGAGGTTAACGTACACATTCACAGCCATAAACCCCTCATTCCCTGGACTCAAGACCTTCCCTTGACTCACCAGCATATTGCCCTGAACCCAATCAAATGAGATGGCTGAATGCCATGTGTCACAAGTCACTACACAAACCCCAAAAATGTGTTCACTCCCAAGCCTCTAAATCCTAGCCCAATAGGGAAGGTGGCGTGTCATGGCCTAGAGTGGCACTCGAGACCATGCCCTACCCTGACATAACCTTGGATGGACTTGGAGTCGAATGGGCTTGGAGAAATGACCTATGAGTTTGAACTCATAACATGTCAAAAAACTGCCAATTCACACCATATTGGCCATATGCACAAAATATGCTCAAAATTGAAGTTACTACTTATCCGAAGGCTCCAAGCATGCATGGAATCGAAGTCTACTATTCATGGAGGATAGAGACCAAAGGCCAATGCCCATGTACATCCCCATTTTACCCTCGAAACCCTTTCGGATATGGGCGCCACGCACTGCCCAAGTCAGCCCATGATCTTGAGACCAATTCTTGAAATCCTTTGTGCGCCAAGCCCAATGGAGTACACAATCCGGCATATGGTGGTGTTCAACTCCAAAGCATATGCCAACATATGAACAACATACCATGGTTCGACTCTCCATAGGCTTCTTGCTGTTAGCTGACCAGGTGAGTACACAAAACGCAAAAATGAGCAAAAATTTGAAAGTGCTGCCCTGGGTCGTTGTGGGTGCCGGAGGGCTCGGGGCCGGCAAGACCAGTGGGGCAGGCACGCGAGGAGTCTCCCTGGATGTTGTTATTGGGGTTGGAACCGGACACTCGGACACCAACGGAGGCGAGAGCAGCGACAACAGAAGCAAGATCCATGCTGATTGTGGTCCGGCAGAAAATCCCAGTCTATGAAGAAAATTGAGGGGAATTATTCTAAATACATCTGAGTGTCCAAAACTGTCCGAATGAATTTAAATAATCCATTTATGTAAAATTGTATGGCCGATCAGGCCCGCGAGCGCGCGCCAGCGGCAAATGGCGATTCCAGCTAAAATAGCGGAATGCGGCGGATTTACGGGAAATGGACCGCGGAATCAAATCCGGCATATCAGAAATATATAGGAAATATCCTGTGACTGAGCTGCGAGCAAAGAAAATGACCAAAATGTAGCCAATCTGGGCAGAATGTCTGAAAATCTGAGCAGATGGGGCTAGCCGCACTTACACTCCCCCTCCAAAAACACACTGGGGTGTGTCGCTACGTCAACGAAGAACGTAGTGCGGGTAAGTCCCAGAAAAACATAGAAATGTAGCCTTGATGGGGCGAAATCTGCTTGATCTGACCTGATTTGGGCTGAATTGGCACTGAATCAGGCTGGATGAACCTGAAATGAGACAGAATGAGGAGTGACGAACAGTCCTCCGTGCAGTAAAACATTAGGTCAAGGGCTAAAAAGCATGTAAACGTATCGAGAATCGATACCAAACCATGCATTGGTTGAGAATGAGGTAGATTATTGGTGGATTGAGTGGGGGGATCAAGAATTGGAGTGACATCTCAGCGCTCTGGCACAGTTTCGCTGTCGCGGGCACGCTACGGTGTCCTCGCCGAACTCTACATCGTGTTATTCCCGCTTTTCTCGTTCTGAAAAGTACAGCATGTGGCTCAGATTTGGCGCATCTGGTGGATGATCACAAGATTCAGCAAAAATGAGAATGAATTTGAGCAGAGATTGAGGAGATTAAGCAATCACAGAGAGGTTAAACAAATACACATGTAGTCTACAGACCCTAAGTGCACAGAAGATCATAAGCGTCAACGAAGTTAGACAAAGCCGTCGACAGATCTTCGAGGAATGAGAGGAGATGACAAGGAAATCAATCTAAATTGTCCTAATGTCAGCAAATTCCCTAAGATGAAGGTGAAATGAAGCGGATTGTGTACAACTGAAACTACCAACACTTTCGTTTAGACTAAAGTTAATATATATTGTCGTTTATTCAGCTCAATTGTGCTTTCCGGCACGTTGGTTCGCGAGCATCTAACAGATTCTATCAAAATGTGGATCATGTGATGATGCATCATGATGGGACATGCTGGCCCTGGATCCTTGGCATGTAACGCGCCGAAGGTTCGCTGAAGGCACTTTACTGACAGTATATAACTGAGAGACACCGAATGTACAGTGGCGGTGGTGTCAATCGACTTGGACAAGGCCAATCTTTCGATGGAGTCCCACAAGACACTTGGATTCACCATTCTCGACAGTTTCTGGTCGAATTGAGCTCACATTGGCGTGTGCCAAAAATACAACGAAGCGTACGGACTTCAGAGGTTGCTGTTCGAAGTCCATAGAGCTCCTAGATGAAGATTGTCTGAACAATTGACGTCTGGGTTTCGTACAACAGTGGCAGAATGATGGACAAACCTGAGAAATTCAAGGTAAATTTGAGGATCCTGGATCTGAATCTGGACTTTGGCGTCAGCATCACAGCAAATGAAGGTGAGATCTGAGTTCCTGGCGTCGCCTCTAGGGCAGCCAGTACTACAGGGGTTACCTGTAGGGGTGAATGTCGCTGGCCAGCGTTTTGATTATGTACATTTGCTTCCATCTGCACGAGTAGCCAAATTCCAAAGATGCACAGACCAACAGAGACAAGATTACCCCGAATCTGCCTGAATTAAGCCTGAGTTTGGTTTTTTCTGAACACGGCAGCACACTCCGTCAGCGTATCTACGCCTTGTCTGCCTAACGGAGACCAAAGAAAAGTTGATTGACGTCAAATTATCAAACATTCGCAGTTCTCCACATCATGACATAAACAGAAAGAATGAACAGTGGATTGAGCAGAATGTGGTAGGATGGCTTCCCTAATTCGGCCAAGCACGAATGCATGTGACCACCAACCTGTCTGGCCTGGCCCTCGTACGGCTTGGGCGCTGCAGATCAGCGGCCGAACTTGAAGCTTGGTCCTCATTTGACTCCTGGGCTGGCCTGACCGCAGGAGGGGGGATCGACGGATCAGCCCTGGAATGTGGCTGCTGAGGGCCGTAAAAGGCTGGATCTCGATTCACCACAGGTCGTTTTCCGTCGCTCTCCACTTGTCTGTCTGGTTTCGACAAACAATCTGTCAGGAGTACGCCAATTTTGGGGTGCTTCTTGAGGAAGTCAATGAACCCCTTGGTGTATCCATGGACAAAAGATTGGGCTGGTTCCCAGTTGTTGTGACTGGAATCAAAGCCCCTCCACTCACACAGAAATTCCCATTCGCCCTTGGCGTCACGTCTTGCTTCAACAATCCTCTTGAGTTCGTACTTTCCCCCTTCGATTACCCGATCGGACAAGTGTTTTGCAGTCCAAAAAAGGGGTTTAACTCGATCCTTAGGGGAGGGGATCTCTCTCTTAAGGCGATCGCCCGAAACGTCAATTTCCCTGCTGACATCCACACGAATCCTCCACCTGTTCTCCCCAAGACGCGCTGTAACAGCGAATGGCCCCTCCCACAAGGGAAGAAGCTTGTCATCTCCGTCCAGGGTGGTTTCGGATTTTCGAAGCCAAACTCGATCATCGACTTCAAAATTGTGGGGGTTTTTTCGACCTTGATTTTGAACCCAAAGCCAGTCAGCTTGATGCTTTTCGATTAATTTCGACACAGATTTGTCTGCTCGTTGGACTTCGTCCAAAAACAGCGAAGCATCTTTACAGGGGCGAGGATTATTCAACGGCATGTTCCACCAACACTTCTTTCGTCCAAAGACAATTTCATTTGGAGAAAGGCCATGATACAAAGGCGTGTTGTGGTAACGGCGAAGCAATGCGAAGAGAACTTCCATCCAATGGAAATCCTTTTCACTCGCGAGCTCCTTACGAAGCATATTAATTATTGAGCGGCCGGCTCTTTCGCCAGGCAGCGCTCGATGCGAGTGGATTTCACATCGGAGGTGGTGGATTCCAAGGCGAGCACACATTTCTCTCCACCATTCGGAGGTGTACTCTTTGCCTGAATCCGTGACCACCTCGGATGGGACGTCCCAGCCTCCCATCCAGGTCTGCGCGCACCACTTGGCGGCAGCCTTGCCAGTCATCGACTCAATGTTGCAAGGCAACACTTGAATGTAGCCGGAATGACGGCACTGAATAAGGAGCACACCATTGACTTTTTTGTTAGTCCAATGGCACTCTTCGTCATCGAGTTCACCGAGATAGAAGAAATCACTGGTGACTCTGTTAAAGAGACGCTCCGGAATAGGATGAGGCCTCAGATGGCCGTGCTTCTTCGCGCTGGGAGGCGTCGAGACAGCACATTGGGCACATCCGGCAGCTACTTTCATGCAATGAGTGTAGAGCCTCGATCCAAACAACCTATGCTTAATCATCGACCACAGTCGACGGCCATGTGCGTGGGGGGACTCCCATTTGTGCCACCAGTTTAACACTCGGGGGGCTAGGGCGTCTGGCACACACAATTTACCCTCCATCCACAGCTTCCCCCCATCCAACGAGTACTCAGCAAAAATCCCATCTCTATGAGCATCTTTGGATTTGAGATTTCCAAAGACCTCTTTAAACATGGGATCCTGCAGGTAATCGGACGTCCAGTCTTGGATTATCAGGGAATCTTTAGGCAGGGGTGGAGTTTTGGCCGGATCTCGACGCTTAATGCCCTCGATCAACCGAAATCGACTTACTTGTCGGGTATAGTCAAACCGTTTCACACTCCCTGAGGAGGGATCGGTGACCTTTTCCACGACTTTCAGTGTTTTGGTGCAGATCTCGTGAGCATGCGCCGGATCTGTGATGGCCGTGATGTCGTGACACGGCAATGCGTGCTGTTTAACAGCGCACTGCATGCATGCACGTCGAATGAGTTTCTTTTCTTCCTGATCCCATTCGATGATTACATGGCGGTCCTGCTCCGTACCATGGATGTTGGTACTTTGCAGCCCCTCTGAGGCGGGGTAAGCCCATCGGCTCAGAGCATCCGCTACCGTGTTGTGTTTTCCAGGCAGATACGACACATGGAGGTCAAACAGAGAGAGAAATTCGTGCCATCTGGCCCGTCGACCAGCTGGGCTCGCGACAGTATCAATGTGTTCAGTGGCCCAATACTCCAGAGATCGATGATCCGTCAGGACCTCGACTCGATTGGTGCCAACCCACGATTGGTACTTTTTTAGAGCGCAAATTATGGCGTAAGTCTCTTGCTCACGCGGCGACCATTGCATTTGGCGTGGGGCTAGCTTCCGAGACCAAAATGCAAGAGGGTAATGATCGCCGGTGGCTTCATCAACCTGTTCAAGGACAGCTCCGATCGCGTACCTAGATGCGTCGGTTCTAATGTAGAAGGGTCGGTCAAATTGGGGCACATGCAACGTGGCGACTTCGCAGAGGGCTGCCTTCAAGTGATGGAAGGCCTCCTCGCACTCGTCAGTCCACTTGACACGAACCTTTGAACCTGCCTTGCCCGCATCTCTCCCTACCTTCAATAATTCAGTGAGGGGGGCAGCAAATTTGGCATAATTCGGCACAAAAGTGTGGTAAAAATTGCAACAACCCAGGAATCCTCTCAACTCCGTGATCGTCTCAGGGCGCTTCCACTTCTGAATAGCGACGAGCTTCCCTGGACTGGGTCGTCGAGTGCCATTCTCTAGGAGAGAACCACAAAATTCGACTGATTTTAAAAATAATTTTCCCTTCTTTGGCCCACAAATCAGCTGATTGGCGTCAAGAATGTCCAAAACTTGGTTCAGCTGCTTCTCATGTAGGGCCACCAGCTCGGCTTCGGTCAGTCCCTCCCCCTCCGTCGCGATGATTATGTCATCTATGTACACACTCACGAAGGCACGAAGCTCAGGATGGGTTGTGAACAGCACATCCTCCATCATTCTTTGAAAAAATGAGGGGGCGTTCTTCAATCCCATGGGCATGACGGTCCATTGGACTGGGCCACATGGCGTGCACATACAAGTGAGAGGTCTGCTGTCCTTCCTCGACGGCATTTGGTGAAAGCCGTGACGGAGATCCAGCACAGAGAACAAACGACCTCTTGCCCTCTTGGCGATTTCCTCCTCAATGAGGGGCAGGGGGTGTGAATCCGCCTTGGTTTCGGCGTTGAGATTGCGAAAATCAACCACCATCCGCCAGCCATCAATGGTGTTCTGGTCTGCAGGCGGTGGCTTCGGGACTGTGAAGGGTGCACAGCACCATTCGCTGGTCATACAACCCTCAAGCCAACCAAATTCCCTGAGATTTCTCTCGATGATTTTTCTGAGAATCTCATGTTTGTGTCCATGATTTTCATAAGGGCGCTGTTTTTTTGCCTTGTACCCTTCACGAAGCTCGATGAAGGCTTCACCGAACTGTCCACGGACAGGGGGGTCTTTGATCAACTTCCCTGAAAGGGTTGTGTCCTTCCGTTCCTCAAAAATCTTTTCTCTTGACTTGGAACACAATTCAGTGTCCACCTGATCGCCAGGAATTACTGTCGAAAAAACTTTGGCGACTTCTTCGGCTTTGGCAGGCAGAATCTTCTTACGGATGTCCCTAAACAGGTCCGTATCAACTGCCTCCTGAAGATAGGTGGGTCGTGTGTCGAAATCCCAGAGATTTTCTTCGCGATCCAGCTCCTCGAAAGGATCCATGAAAGCTTCCACAGGGGGTTTTTCATAAAAAACTCTGAATTTGCGGCGCGATTGGAGATTTTTCCTCGCCCGTGCACTAAAGATTCTTTTCGATGTCGACCGTATTGGGGAAGAGGGAGACGAGGCGGATCCATTGGTCGTTGAATCACCTTGGGTATCTGACGAACAAAAATCAGAAAAAATAGATTCATCATCAGTACCACGCTCAACCTCAGATTCTGACCCAACACAAGAATCAGTACCAGAATCAGCAGAATTAGAGTCAGAAAGCTTTCCATCCACCAGGAATGCAAGCGAACTCCAGGACCGCTGTGACAGGGGACCTGTGTCGTCCCTGGCATACAGCTTAATCTTCCTGGGAAGTTCGATGTAATCTACACAAATGTCCTGCAATTCCTGAAACCAAGGCTTGTCGTCCCACAAGGGCACAACTAAAATTGCCTGGGTTTTATCTTGCTTGATTTTGTGGATGACCTGCTGGATTAAGTGAAACGGAGGATTAATCCACAACTTCTTGTCCCATTTGTGGGTCCAAGCGTCGCTAAAGTGCTTGTCAAAGCGCTTGTTCATACGGTTAGCAAAGGCATCATACTGTGGCCAAAAGGAATGATGTTCATGAAAGTATTCACAAATCGCATCGCGCCATTTGTCGACAACTCTGTAGGATGAAGAGTGCCAGCGCGAAGGGCGTCGTGGCTGGGAGTCCCTACGAAGACATTCTAACTCTTGGGAGTAATCGGCACTCCCATTCACCTCAGCAATGGTGACATCTTCACCAAATTTTGGTGTCACCTTTTGCTTCAAAAATTCTTCTGCACTTTTAAACCCTGCGTGCAAAAAACGAAATTCAGGACGCTCCAAAGGACCTGACTCCAGCAAAAAACAACGACGATGACCTACGGGCGCTACCCTGTTCTTGCGAAGCCAAGGATGGCCCAAATAAAGGTCATACTTTATGTCAGCACGGTAGAAGTAGTCATCCTTAAGGACAACTTCTTCCACATTTTGCTCTTCCCAAAGGTCTTGAGCGACCAAATGGGTGGATATATAACAACCGCGTTGCCCACCTGCGAGAGAATGTCCAGAAACTCCCTCGAGGGTAACAGGATGAGGCGATTCAAACACGCAGTCGTCGGGTAAGAATGCATTGGATTGGAGATTTACCTCTGATCCATTGTCACACAAACAAGTGGCGAGGTGGAAATTTCCCTTGCAATCAGAGACCCACAGCTTTGTGACAAACTGACGAGCCCTGTGCTTGGACTGTACACCAACCTCGTCCACTACAACAGAAGGATCCGCTGCCGGATCCAGGGGAGAGGAGACAAGCGACCCTACATCAAGCAATGGTCGATCAGGAATTTGGGGATCATGCCTGAAATCGCCTGGGGAGGGGCGATTTTCGTGGCTCCCCTAGGCGTTCTGACCTCCAGCGGCTGCGTTAACATTGTGAACACAGCCTGTTTCGTCGATCCATTCATCTTGGAACGGATCATCCGCTAGATTCAGAGCATTTTCGACGTAATCTCGATCCGCATCAGACACCTGGTCTGCACCTGAGACCTGATCCACACGATGGTTTCCCTTTCCTCGTCCACAGCCACGGCCGCCGGATGATGGGCCACCACCGTCGCCACGCCCTCTGCCCTTACCAGAGAAGGGGGTTCCTGAAGGATTTCCCTTACCCTTACCCTGTGATCCTGGAGCATTTCCTTTATTTGTACCGGATTGAGGGGTTTGGCCTGGATTCCGATTTCCGCCTCCGGCGTTGACATTTGGACCTGTCTGGCCATTCGGCTGCCCACCGGAACCGGATGGAGTCCGATTTCCTTTGCCTTGGGACCCGCCAGGGCCTCCGGTATTTTTGTTCCCACCGGAGGGAGTCGAATTACCCTTTCCCCCCTTGGCACCATGCACCTGTCTGTCATTCCTGTCTGAATTCTGAGGATTACTGACATTTTCACCAATCACCTTGTGATCGTAAGCAGACCATCGGTGATTAGCAGTGGAATGTGTCTTAGCTCGGTTCGTAGAACCTAAAAGAAGACAGATGCTACAATGATCCTGAACATTCCGGGTGTCATTCACCTTTTTGTTGCCCTTTTGGGCCCCATTTTGGGTGTTTTGCTGGGTATTCCTGTTTCCCCCCAGACCCTCATGGAAATTTTGATTGGCGGCGTCAGCGAGCCTCTCAACCTCTTCCCACAGTTCCTGCGGAGTAAACGAGAACACCCAGTTCCTGGCCTTCAGACGATTGCCTTGGAAGCTTACTCCCCTATTGAGAACTTGGACAAACAAGTCTCGATCCTCGTGTTCATTAAACTTGATTTTCCACGTGTTTTCAGTGAATTTCACCTTGGTAAACGACGTGGGGGCGCACTTTTGAAGTGCCTCCCTGACGGTAAACCGGTTGGCCGAGGCGTCAAAGCCATCGATCTCCGCCCACCAGGTCTTGACCTTTTCTTCGGACTGTCGATTCCGAAGGGTGGCGGCGGTTTCTGAGGGGATCTTGTCAAAAATCAGATTTTTCAGCTCGGCACTAGAAAATTTTTCGCCTGAATGTTCAGATTCTTCTACGAGATTCCAGAAGCGCTGTCTCTTATCCTGCACCTCATGCAAGATTAATCGAGAGAACGAAGGAAAATTCTTCAACATCTGGTGGTAATGGTCCTCTGGCAGTCGAGATCCACGTACCTCCAACTGTTCCCACACCTCATCAAAGGTAAGGGGGGAACTTGAATCTTCACGATCACTCCAGGTTCTGAGCCAAGTGTTGGCCGGCGCTCCCTCAAGGCAGTCCAAGAGCGCCATCAGGAACTGATCATCCTGGAGTTTTTGAGTCTTAACCCACAGTTTAAATTCCCGTTGGAACTGAGGCCAACGTCTGGGGTTCCCATTATACTTCGGTTGCTTGGCAACCTGGCGAAGTCGCAATGAAGTGGGATTTAGGAGTGAATCCAGCCCAACACCGGCCGTAATGGTAGACACCTTGGCGGCATCATTAGCCACACCAGCTCCGGCGAGGGTCTGGGCGAGCAACATCTGGGCAATTGCATTGGAATCAACAGCAGGAAGGGTAGTACGGGAGGCAGTTCTTTTGGCATTCTGAACCTCAGTCCTAGCCTTCGCCGATCTACTCTGTGATCGAGAGATTGTAACCCTTTCCTTTAGCTTAGTCCTGCTGATCCGTGCATCGGTGGTCTTAGAGTCCACCGAAGGAGCAATCGAAAAAATTTCTGTCGCCTCCTCCGACGGTTCTGTTGTCTGATCCACCGATGATGCGCCCTCAGACCTCATGTGGGTCTTGAAAAGATCTTTAATTCCCAGCGTCTGAATGATGAGTTGCATTTGATCTTTGAGCAATTGGAGCTCAGAGTCTCGCTGTGATCTGCAAGAGCAGTCGGCAGGACAGTACATACCGTGTCCTGAAGGGCCTGAGCAGGCTGTCGGACCACTAATCTCAGTGGTTCGCAGCCAGGAGTCCATTTGGGGAGCTCCTTCAGTCCTAATTTCCAGGCTTGCCTGCCTAGCTGCCTCTAAGATTCCTTCCTCAACCGCGGCGGCTAGATCGTCGCGGATGGAAACAGAGGGATGAGGGGCGGAGGGCCCGGCAACAGGTGCCTTGGTCTTCTCCTTCGGGAAAGGACTTGCCTCCCAGATCTGCAAGAAAATAGCAAAAGATTCATCCTCTTGAGAACACCACCACATCCTGGTCTTAATTTCTTCTTGAAGGAGGAAAAAATATTCAAATAAAAAATCAGAGGCGATTCTTTCTTGTCCTATCAGCTTAGACGTGGCTAATAGACACAGGGCCTCAAGCGCCTCAAGGTTACGGGCCACTTCCGAAGACAAATGGTTGTCCCATTGTGCCCATGAGGCTGGTCGATTATAGGTAAGTACCTCACCTGGACCACCCATCTCAATGTCGTCAATGTCGGCTTCGATGGTCTCGAATGAAGGACATTGGTAAGGAGCATTGGTACCTGCCAAGTCCGTAAGCTCCACCGGAGCGTTGCCATTAGCGTAAGCTGGGAGATTCCAGCTGCTTGATGGCCAATTTCGACTGGGATCTTGATTGTAATCTGGGCCTCCACAGCTGCTGATTTGTGTCCTTCTTGGGCAATTTGGGCTTGCGCAAGGCATTCCTCTCAAGGCCTCGTTCGCACAGCACCACGGGAGCGTGATCGTTACGTCTCCGGAGGTGGCGGAGTCTACGGGGACATACTGAGGGGCTAGCTGTGGTTGGGACACCAAAGGAACAACATTCAGGTAGCCTCTGCTACCATGAAAGTGCTGCCCTGGGTCGTTGTGGGTGCCGGAGGGCTCGGGGCCGGCAAAACCAGTGGGGCAGGCACGCGAGGAGTCTCCCTGGATGTTGTTATTGGGGTTGGAACCGGACACTCGGACACCAACGGAGGCGAGAGCAGCGACAACAGAAGCAAGATCCATGCTGATTGTGGTCCGGCAGAAAATCCCAATTTATGAAGAAAATTGAGGGGAATTATTCTAAATACATCTGAGTGTCCAAAACTGTCCGAATGAATTTAAATAATCCATTTATGTAAAATTGTATGGCCGATCAGGCCCGCGAGCGCGCGCCAGCGGCAAATGGCGATTCCAGCTAAAATAGCGGAATGCGGCAGATTTACGGGAAATGGACCGCGGAATCAAATCCGGCATATCAGAAATATATAGGAAATATCCTGTGACTGAGCTGCGAGCAAAGAAAATGACCAAAATGTAGCCAATCTGGGCAGAATGTCTGAAAATCTGAGCAGATGGGGCTAGCCGCACTTACAAAATTGAGGTCAAAAACATGAAAATATGACCAAATACAAAGTTGTCATGATAGTATATCTCTATGCTCACCCATGATATCCGCCCATGGTTCAATACACAAATGAATGAAACCATTTGCGAACAATTCCCCCACTTGGATCCCCAATCGGGCGCATGGAGATACCTTCGCCACTAATATCTACATGCCCCATGAAAATAGGAGTGCACCCATGGATCTCTTTGTCAAACATACCATGAGCAATACATAAGCGGTAGACTTGGTCTAGCGCTTTGAATTCCACAATTGGGACATGGGCAAAGCCCTTGTCACGTATGGCTCCCCATCTCTTCGGCCACACGAAGATATATAACATGGGCGTGAGCATATTAAACGTATACCATGCATACAACAAATACCCTCAAAATGTGGCTCCCACCATGATATGCCATGTCCCTCCATTGACATAACTTCACGTTAAAAATACGTAGGAACCCAAGGAAAGTTGCTATGCAACCCCAACACCCATGCGGCACACTCGAAAGTCGCATTAAAATATTCGGTTGCACGGTCCAAGAGTTATATATCACTTTATACCCTCTTGACCCTTTTCCCTTGCTACACCGGGCATACGCACACACCAAAGGCGTTTGATGCTTCCTAAATTAAGTTGAGACCACGGCAGTTCCAACCCAACCTTCCTTATTCTCATTCCTCACACTCGCGCGTAGATATGGCTCTTCAAAGTGATCCCACGATTCGCTTTTGTTTCCCTTATATCTCCAAGTCAAATGGGTGGCAAGTATAAGGGAAACCTGATTCGGGCATAGGGAAAGGAGTATGACCAATCGAAGAAGTCCAAATCAAGTGCGGCGATGTCGAAGTCGAAAATCCGATTTCGACATCACGAAAAATTCGGATTAAAGTTTCGAGTGCTTATTTAGAAAAATGCGGAAGCAACGAACCCTTTACAGATGAAATCTGACCCTTCAGAAACGTTTCCGCCAAAATATCTGGAAATAACAGTTAACCAATCGGTTAACGCAAAATCGCGAGCCAACTGACAGTCGCCGATACATTGACCATCAGAACGAAAGGCTGAAAAATTACGGAAACATTATGATAATAAAACCCTGTTGATTCCTGATATTCCGATATATAAATCTCTGCTGGCGGTGCCTCGGTTCTGAATATGGCCGCTCATAGCCGGAATGGCCAAACCTATCACACTATCACATCGGGTTAGTCCAGGTGGATGGGAGAGTATGATATCAGCCAATGGCGGCTTGCCGGCACATAGATACACACCCCAAGTGACCCCAAGATGGCCACGGGGGTCCGAACCGGCTTCATCAGGCATAAGGTGTCGATGACACTCTCCAAAAAGAAACCATAGGCTTAGGTCCGATCTGGAGAGTTGCTGTGGGGCTCCTACAGTTGCATTTGTGTGGATAAAATCACTGAAGTTGTTTCAGTGAAAAAGTAAGTTGTGCTGAGGTGAAAGGAAAAGAGGGAAACCTAAGATGTAATGGGATTGACTAGTTCTCTGCTGACTGAATGGTTCTGATTGGTGGACAAAATAAAGGAGGTTGATGTTGAAAAAGGGTTTGACAGGACAACATTGGGCCAATACACAGGCAGTGCACCAGAGCAGGCATGCATGGGATCAATGGACCAAGAAAAACAGACAGAGTTATTCAGGTCCCTGAGTTCTCTCTTGCTGCAATTTATCCAAGTGCTTTCCCAATCTGTATTTGAATGTCCTTACCAGTAAGTTGGCCATGTCCGCTGAGTATGGGTGACGAACAGGGGCGAATGTGGTGGTAGTCCAGTCCCATGATGCTTGAAAGACGTCGACATATTCTTCGGCTGATTGCAGTGTCCTTTCCAGTTGCTTGAGAAGTGAGGGATCTTTCAATTGGACGTCTGATAGCGTGACCTGAGGTGGAGAGGTCGATAGAGTAGAAGAGCTCTGCAGGTGTGGTAATGCATCGGACAGAGAATCACTGTCCGTTTCTTCAGAGGAGTGTGTATCCGCATCCTCTTCACGGCTTTGAAGTGATAATCTATCGTCGGCAGAGTTTTCTTTCGGCGCGTTCTCTTCAGAGACCTGGAGTGATGAGTGTTCCTCGTCGGAGTCGGCGTGCGACGTATGCGTATCTGAGGAGTGTTCTTCGATGTAGTCGGACTCATCGTGCGCTGCGAGAGATTCTTGGTCGCTCTCATCGTTGTAGATCCGAACTTCGGGCAGTGCATTGAACTCTGGATCGTTGCCTTCATCGAAACCTGTCGTGCGTGATGATTGAGCCGTGTTGTCCGCGAGTTGGGCTAGTGCGGCGTTGTCTGTTTCCAGCTTTGGGGCTTTCCTGCGGGATACTTGACTTTTAGAGTGGATGGTGAGTGGGTTTTCTGAACGGTCTCTGTCATTGCATGATATGCTGGCGTAACTCACGCTGGGTTCGGTGGGTCGGTGTGATACATTTTTTGATTGAAGAATGGTAGGCGGCGATGTTTTTGTTGTGCTTGATTGTTGTGCTCGGAGGCGACGTGCTTGCCGACAGGGAAGGCAACGTAGAGGGCGGTAAAGACCTTGTTTTGTGAACCAGGCGGCTTCGTCTTCCGTCAGTTGAAACATCGAATTGCATTCCTTGCATATGTCCGGCTTGTTAGCTGGAGATTCGTGCGAAGAACTGTTGAATTCACGTTTCCGGCGGCGGATTGATTGCCAGGAGTCATCAGAACCTTCGCTGACCTCTGACTCAGTGTGGCGGCTTTCGCTCTCGTTGATGTCTGGTGCATCGCTTGTTGCTTGTAGGGTGCCGCTCTTCTGCTTCTCACTCGTTGGCTGTTTAGATGGAAATATATAGCTAGTATGGTCCGTTGATCCCAGTGCATGCTTGCTATGGGCAGAGGAGATACCTGTGCTTTCTTTTTGACTTGGGTTGGTAGTTTGAGTACTGGAATGCACGGAGGTCGGAGTTATGTGATATCTTTGTGAGAAGGTAGGTGCAGGGAGATAAGGATTGTGACAGAACTGGCGGTTAGGCGATGCGGAGGGCTCTGTGCCATTTGGGAACCAGCACGTTTTTCCGTATCGACAATTTGACGAGTGTCTGCATGCAGTTTTTGCTGCATTAATTCGGAAATTGATATAGAATTGCAATAAGGACCAGAATTGCGGTGATTTGTTAGATTCGAACAAATTATCCAGTAGCCGCATGGCGTCTTCGTCTGCGCTTTCACTTGACTGCATCCATTTCATTGTAATCGATTTTGGATGGAAATTCATTCATTGTAGCCAGATGTTGACAAATTGTTGCAAATTGCTGTGACCATTGTTGTAGCGCGCGCGAGTAAATAAATTCAGTTCTGGTTGACTACTTGTCCCAGAACAACCTTGGTGAGTTGCTGAGGCTCGCTGAGACGCTTGCCTCCAAGACTAAAGCTAGGCACTGAACCTTACCCCTAAGTGTGCTACGTATGTCTGTGTGTGTCTCACTTCTCTCCCGGGCGTGGCTCCCAACTCAATGGGCCTTCGCTGATGTCGGACCGAAGGTCCTAGTCAGTTACTGGTACCACTCCTATGGCGCCCAGTTTCTGTGCTGGCGCCTAGCCTTTGGGTGAAGACGGCAAAAGCCCTACCTACTAGTGGGGAGGGGTGGCCAAGTGTGCTAAGGGCATACAAAACGCTCATTTTTGCTAAAGGCCAAAAGCTAACGCACTCCCCTGCCCACGTGGAAAAGCACGCGGGACCGGAGACACCACTACTCTACACACCCTACCTACAGTGGCACCATCCTGGTGGGCGAGCGCTACTGCAACTGGCTCAAGCCCCCACACAGGATTACCACTCCTACACTCACGCTCTACGGGGTGGTGTTGAAGATAAAGTCGTGGGTCCTAATGACCCTCCTGTGAAGAAGACAAGAGAACACAGCGCTGCTAAGCAACTGTGGCCTAACAGGGACGTCACAACACGTTTCCCTGCTAGGGCTTGGAGGGGAAGGGCGCACAGGTGGCGTGCACAGCGCGGATGTCGATGGAGTCGAACTGCCCCCGCCACTCCTGGCGGAGAAGCAGTCAATTGTTTTTTGAGACATGGCGGTTTCCCGCCCAAAACATCATCACAAACTGCTCACAATGCGAGGTTCCTCGAAGGACAGCCGCGGGAATGGAACCCGTACAAAAAGATCATGCCACTGTATATTTCCCTGGGTGCAAAGCACTGCCAAGTGAGGCACCAATAGCCTAGAGAGAGTGACAAATGGCAATCAAATATTGCTGGGCTACCAACAGGAGAGGAAGCAGTTTGAAAGGCGTGATGAAACTAAAAGAGATAGGGCATGACCTGAGTCCTGTGAGAGCAACACTTCTGGGACGTCAGAAAAATGCAGTGGTCTGTAAGACTGAAAAAGAACCTGAGCTCTGTGACGGATGGATCATCCCAGGGAGACGGACTCCACAGGTAAGCAGACATATAAACAGGATACAAGGGCTTGAATCCGGGAAACAGGGACATCTGCAGAAATACAAAAGAAAGATAGAAAATAAATGAGGGCCTGGGCATGCAGGTTCCAGTGAAAATGGAGAGCCTGTTTGTCTGGATTGTCTGAAAGATCCAGTGGTCTTTGGGACTGAAAAAGAACCTGAGCTCAGTGACAGATGGATCATCCCAGGAAGACAGAGTACGCAGATAAGCAGATATATAAACCAGGGTATGCCGGCACCACGAAAAGAAACAGAAATGAATTGGCGAGCGTGATATGAGGGGGGGGGGGGGGCTGTGGTTAGGGGAAAATGGGGGGCAGGTGGGGTCTATGGTTTATGGGGGGGGGGCTTTCATGCATCTTGCTGAGGGAGGGGGGGTTCAGCCTGCGTCTTTTTGGAGCAGAGTCGAGAAGTTTTGGAAGGTGGTGGCGAGAAGTGGTGCAAATGGAATGTGGAGATGAAGTTGAGGGAGAAGATGTTGTGTTGGGGAAGTTGTGGGGTGTGAGGTTCAAGCGGTGGAATTTTGATGATGGTTTTGTTTTGTGAGAGGAGCGAATTTGGTAGGGGTGTTTGTTGGTGGGTTTGTTGTGTGGTTGTTTCTTTGGATCAGTAAGTTTTGTTGGGGCGCTGGAGGAGGTGCTGAGGTCAGACATTGGTGTAAACCAGGGGTTGTCAGGGGCGTGAGGCTCGAGGTGAATAAGGTTCAGAGGGTTTGTAATGAACCAGTCTTTGATGGACTCCAAGGCCTTGGAGAGGGGTTTGCGACGATGTTGGAGGGCTTTGGTGAGTGAGTTTATATGGTGAGCATAAGTAGTGTTTCTGTGTGGGGTTCGGAGAAGATTGCTGAGAGAGTTGGGGACAAGGGTTTTGAAATAATTGCGGACTTCTCCCCTTGGAGCGGTGGGGATCCAGTTTGGTACAGTGTGGCGGAAGGGTAATGGCCATGTGTTGTTGAAGAGTTCGCGAAGGTGAATTGTGGAGGTGCAGTATGAGGGAGTTGACAGGTGTAATAGGAAACACTGGTAAAGGTATCTCTACCATCGTTCCCCATTGAACTGTAGTGATATACTGTTGGTTGGTAGTAATGAAGGCGACTTCCTGACAGAACTCGCAGAAGCGACCAGGAACGCGTGTGCGCGAGTACAGCAAAGTAAATATGATATCAAACAATGTAGGCTTTTGATTTTGTGATGATTTATTTTATTATTTATTGATTGCAAAACTATATGTTCATTTGTGCATAGGTGCATGGCCCTCCAGGGCGACCACCCGTCAGCCCTGCCGATGAAGTCAGACGGGTGGTGGACAGAAACGGACATGCTCCAGATCAAGAACAAGATGTGTTAATGCTTGTATGGAGGTCATCGGGGTTCAGGGAGCTGGAGGGGACGTTTACGGCGACTTATGCAAAATGAAGTGGAGTTTTGAAAATACGAGTTATGGATATGATTTTGGAAGGTGAGACAGAGTTACGGTTGAAAGCAAGGACAAAGTTTGAAAAGTATGATAAGTATTCAAGGTCGGAAACCAACAGATTTGGGATTGTCAAATCCGAAGATCAGAATATGAGCCCAACAAAGACTACGCGTCAGCGTAGTTATAACATGGTAAGCAGAGTGTGTAATTTGGCCTTCCTGCGCAGGTGACTATGGCGGAAAGTACATACGAGAGGATGGAGAGATATCGCCGCGAGAGAGACGATCTGCAAGCAGCGCTGAAGGATCAGACGAAGACGGAAGAGCGATTACGACAAGAGCGCGACGATCACAAGCAGACAGAAGAGCGCCTACGACAAGAGCGAGATCAGTGGAAGGAGAAGTATGAGACCCTAATCAAGGACTGTCGCGAAGGCCGCACCCCACGACTACGAGACAAGAGGAGAACCCATCGTGGCCGTCGACACAACGCAAAATTTGGGAAGCGATCAACATCAGCGCCAGCGTGAGTGGGAGTCATCAAGCTGAGGCCTTGACGGACGACGAGATGTACTTGCTGGTGGACGCGCAGGTGCAGAGAGCGCTGCAGTATGTTGCCCTGTTCCACAATGCTCGCAGTGAGACCTGGGGTATTGGCGCTGGGGGTACAAAGGAGCAGCTGGTGTGAGAGCGAGCTTGCCACTACCTGTGACAAGCGCTTGGCCGTGGCCACGTGAGCGACACAAGGCGCCTGTGGTCAAGAGCGAGTATGGCTGTATGGGAGTTGAGCAGCGGACGCCTACATGCAGCGTGGCCGGTGTCTTTGAGGTGCAGTGCCTCAAGTGAGCCCTGCTGGAGTATTATTGAGACAGCGAGCGCAGCTGTAATGGCCCTGTGCTTGGCGGCGATGAGTACGCGCATGGACATCGCCAACAGCGCCAAGAGGAGATGCAGTCCACGTGCCTGGACCTGTGACATTGTGAACAAATTTTTGTGGTTGCTAAGTTGCTTTTGTTTGGGAAATTTATTATAAGTTTTATTTCCATTCTCTGAGTGGGTGGAGCCCAGTGACAACTTGTGAGCTGAGCCCCAGTGCTGATATATGTCTTACTGAACATAGAGAAGAAGAGTAAGCACTTCTCTGTGAAGGGAGTGCCAATGTGTACAGGATCGTTTTGTTTCCTTTTTTTGATTGCTCTTGTTGATGTTGGCTCCAGGATGTACTGACTCCCGTGTGAAGGGAGTGCAGCAGTTTTCTTATTTGTACCAGCCACTCCTCTAAGGGTCGTGGCAGGTAAAATGTGAAGGGAGTGTAATAGGAAACACTGGTAAAGGTATCTCTACCATCGTTCCCCATTGAACTGTAGTGATTTACTGTTGGTTGGTAGTAATGAAGGCGACTTCCTGACAGAACTCGCAGAAGCAACCAGGAACGCGTGTGTGCGAGTACAGCAAAGTAAATATGATATCAAACAATGTAGGCTTTTGATTTTGTGATGATTTATTTTATTATTTATTGATTGCAAAACTATATGTTCATTTGTGCATAGGTGCATGGCCCTCCAGGGCGACCACCCGTCAGCCCTGCCGATGAAGTCAGACGGGTGGTGGACAGAAACGGACATGCTCCAGATCAAGAACAAGATGTGTTAATGCTTGTATGGAGGTCATCGGGGTTCAGGGAGCTGGAGGGGACGTTTACGGCGACTTATGCAAAATGAAGTGGAGTTTTGAAAATACGAGTTATGGATATGATTTTGGAAGGTGAGACAGAGTTACGGTTGAAAGCAAGGACAAAGTTTGAAAAGTATGATAAGTATTCAAGGTCGGAAACCAACAGATTTGGGATTGTCAAATCCGAAGATCAGAATATGAGCCCAACAAAGACTACGCGTCAGCGTAGTTATAACATGGTAAGCAGAGTGTGTAATTTGGCCTTCCTGCGCAGGTGACTATGGCGGAAAGTACATACGAGAGGATGGAGAGATATCGCTGCGAGAGAGACGATCTGCAAGCAGCGCTGAAGGATCAGACGAAGACGGAAGAGCGATTACGACAAGAGCGCGACGATCACAAGCAGACAGAAGAGCGCCTACGACAAGAGCGAGATCAGTGGAAGGAGAAGTATGAGACCCTAATCAAGGACTGTCGCGAAGGCCGCACCCCACGACTACGAGACAAGAGGAGAACCCATCGTGGCCGTCGACACAACGCAAAATTTGGGAAGCGATCAACATCAGCGCCAGCGTGAGTGGGAGTCATCAAGCTGAGGCCTTGACGGACGACGAGATGTACTTGCTGGTGGACGCGCAGGTGCAGAGAGCGCTGCAGTATGTTGCCCTGTTCCACAATGCTCGCAGTGAGACCTGGGGTATTGGCGCTGGGGGTACAAAGGAGCAGCTGGTGTGAGAGCGAGCTTGCCACTACCTGTGACAAGCGCTTGGCCGTGGCCACGTGAGCGACACAAGGCGCCTGTGGTCAAGAGCGAGTATGGCTGTATGGGAGTTGAGCGGCGGACGCCTACATGCAGCGTGGCCGGTGTCTTTGAGGTGCAGTGCCTCAAGTGAGCCCTGCTGGAGTATTATTGAGACAGCGAGCGCAGCTGTAATGGCCCTGTGCTTGGCGGCGATGAGTACGCGCATGGACATCGCCAACAGCGCCAAGAGGAGATGCAGTCCACGTGCCTGGACCTGTGACATTGTGAACAAATTTTTGTGGTTGCTAAGTTGCTTTTGTTTGGGAAATTTATTATAAGTTTTATTTCCATTCTCTGAGTGGGTGGAGCCCAGTGACAACTTGTGAGCTGAGCCCCAGTGCTGATATATGTCTTACTGAACATAGAGAAGAAGAGTAAGCACTTCTCTGTGAAGGGAGTGCCAATGTGTACAGGATCGTTTTGTTTCCTTTTTTTGATTGCTCTTGTTGATGTTGGCTCCAGGATGTACTGACTCCCGTGTGAAGGGAGTGCAGCAGTTTTCTTATTTGTACCAGCCACTCCTCTAAGGGTCGTGGCAGGTAAAATGTGAAGGGAGTGTAATAGGAAACACTGGTAAAGGTATCTCTACCATCGTTCCCCATTGAACTGTAGTGATTTACTGTTGGTTGGTAGTAATGAAGGCGACTTCCTGACAGAACTCGCAGAAGCAACCAGGAACGCGTGTGCGCGAGTACAGCAAAGTAAATATGATATCAAACAATGTAGGCTTTTGATTTTGTGATGATTTATTTTATTATTTATTGATTGCAAAACTATATGTTCATTTGTGCATAGGTGCATGGCCCTCCAGGGCGACCACCCGTCAGCCCTGCCGATGAAGTCAGACGGGTGGTGGACAGAAACGGACATGCTCCAGATCAAGAACAAGATGTGTTAATGCTTGTATGGAGGTCATCGGGGTTCAGGGAGCTGGAGGGGACGTTTACGGCGACTTATGCAAAATGAAGTGGAGTTTTGAAAATACGAGTTATGGATATGATTTTGGAAGGTGAGACAGAGTTACGGTTGAAAGCAAGGACAAAGTTTGAAAAGTATGATAAGTACTCAAGGTCGGAAACCAACAGATTTGGGATTGTCAAATCCGAAGATCAGAATATAAGCCCAACAAAGACTACGCGTCAGCGTAGTTATAACAACAGGGGGTCCAAAGGGTGAATGAGGGAGCACATCGGGCATTTAAAGTCATTGAGGATGAAGTGAGGTTTGTAGCCTTTACAAGAGAAAAGGCCGTTCACCCATTTAAATGAAGACCCAGAGAACCATGAAGAGTGTAGAAAGTAGTCATTGCTGAGTGAGAGATGGATGTTGTTGTGATGATGTTGAGGGAGTTGAGTGGTCAAGTTTTTGTAGGAAATTTTTCCGGGAAGTATGCTGAAACCGATGGTAAGGATGGGAGAAGTGACTGACGGGAGGTAGTTGTTGGGGTGTTGGTATTGATTGTGAGGAATCCAGTTTGCAATAGAGTCAGCGATTTCGTTCCCCAGGATGTCGACGTGTCATTTGCACCAAACGAAGAGTGGAGCAAGTTTTGATTGGTTGAGCGAGGCCCATATCAAGTAGTACCAAAAAGAGAAAGGATCAGTGGAGGAGGACAAAGGGAAGTGGGAGTGTGACATGATGTAGTTTAAGGTACTGCAGGTTGAGAGGTTGTCGATTGGGATGATGATGGGTTGAGGTAGTGAGTGTAGAGGAAAGGTTGTGAGCATGAGTACGCTGTAGATTTCTGCGGGGTAGGAGCCTTTAATGGGGCATGTGGAAGTTATGGCTAGTGTTGAGGAGGGGGTGGTGATAACGGCGGCGGAGCCGGATGGTAATAGAGGTTTGGTAGGGTTGTTAAAGTGTAAGTGCGGCTAGCCCCATCTGCTCAGATTTTCTGACATTCTGCCCAGATTGGCTACATTTTGGTCATTTTCTTTGCTTCGGCGGAATTGCCGCCTCGCAGCTCAGTCACAGGATATTTCCTATATATTTCTGAGATGCCGGATTTGATTCCGCGGTCCATTTCCCGTAAATCCGCCGCATTCCGCTATTTTAGCTGGAATCGCCATTTGCCGCTGACGCGCGCTCGCGGGCCAGATCGGCCGACAATTTTACATAAATGGATTATTCAAATTCATTCGGACAGTTTTGGACACTCAGATGTATTTAGAATAATTCCCCTCAATTTTCTTCATAGACTGGGATTTTCTGCCGGACCACAATCAGCATGGACCTTGCTTCTGTTGTCGCTGCTCTCGCCTCCGTTGGTGTTCGTGTATCCGGTTCCAACCCCAATAACAACATCCAGGGAGACTCCTCGCGTGCCTGCCCCACTGGTCTTGCCGGCCCCGAGCCCTCCGGCACCCACAACGACCCAGGGCAGCACTTTCATGGTAGCAGAGGCTACCTGAATGTTGTTCCTATGGTGTCCCAACCACAGTTAGCCCCTCAGTATGTCCCCGTAGACTCCGCCACCTCCGGAGACGTAACGATCACGCTCCCGTGGTGCTGTGCGAACGAGGCCTTGAGAGGAATGCCTTGCGCAAGCCCAAATTGCCCAAGAAGGACACAAATCAGCAGCTGTGGAGGCCCAGATTACAATCAAAATCCCAGTCGAAATTGGCCATCAAGCAGCTGGAATCTCCCAGCTTACGCTCATGGCAACGCTCCGGTGGACCTTACGGAGCTGGCAGGTACCCACATCCCTTACCAATGTCCCACATTCGAGACCATCGAAGCCGACATTGACGACATTGAGATGGGTGGTCCAGGTGAGGTACCTACCTATAATCGACCAGCCTCATGGGCACAATGGGACAACCATTTGTCTTCGGAAGTGGCCCGTAACCTTGAGGCGCTTGAGGCCCTGTGTCTATTAGCCACGTCTAAGCTGATAGGACAAGAAAGAATCGCCTCTGATTTTTTATTTGAATATTTTTTCCTCCTTCAAGAAGAAATTAATACCAGGATGTGGTGGTGTTCTCAAGAAGATGAATCTTTTGCCATTTTCTTGCAGATCTGGGAGGCAAGCCCCTTCCCGAAGGAGAAGACCAAGGCACCTGTTGCCGGGCCTTCCGCCCCTCATCCCTCTGTGTCCATCCGCGACGATCTAGCCGCCGCGGTTGAGGAAGGAATTTTAGAGGCAGCTAGGCAGGCAAGCCTGGAAATTAGGACTGAAGGAGCTCCCCAAGTGGACTCCTGGCTGCGAACCACTGAGATTAGTGGTCCGACAGCCTGCTCAGGCCCTTCAGGACACGGTACGTACTGTCCTGCCGACTGCTCTTGCAGATCTCAGCGAGACTCTGAGCTCCAATTGCTCAAAGATCAAATGCAACTCATCATTCAGACTCTGGGAATTAAAGATCTTTTCAAGACCCACATGAGGTCTGAGGGCGCATCATCGGTGGATCAGACAACAGAACCGTCGGAGGAGGCGACAGAAATTTTTTCGATTGCTCCTTCGGTGGACTCTAAGACCACCGATGCACGGATCAGCAGGACTAAACTAAAGGAAAGGGTTACAATCTCTCGATCACAGAGTAGATCGGCGAAGGCTAGGACTGAGGTTCAGAATGCCAAAAGAACTGCCTCCCGTACTACCCTTCCTGCTGTTGATTCCAATGCAATTGCCCAGATGTTGCTCGCCCAGACCCTCGCCGGAGCTGGTGTGGCTAATGATGCCGCCAAGGTGTCTGCCATTACGGCTGGTGTTGGGCTGGATTCACTCCTAAATCCCACTTCATTGCGACTTCGTCAGGTTGCCAAGCAACCGAAGTATAATGGAAACCCCAGACGTTGGCCTCAGTTCCAACGGGAATTTAAACTGTGGGTTAAGACTCAAAAACTCCAGGATGATCAGTTCCTGATCGCCCTTCTGGACTGCCTTGAGGGAGCGCCGGCCAACACTTGGCTCAGAACCTGGAGTGATCGTGAAGATTCAAGTTCCCCCCTTACCTTTGATGAGGTGTGGGAACAGTTGGAGGTACGTGGATCCCGGCTGCCTGAGGACCATTACCACCAGATGTTGAAGAATTTTCCTTCATTTTCTCGATTAATCTTGCATGAAGTGCAAGACAAGAGACAGCGCTTCTGGAATCTCGTAGAAGAATCTGAACATTCAGGCAAAAAATTTTCTAGTGCCGAGCTGAAAAATCTGATTTTTGACAAGATCCCCTCAGAAACCGCCGCCACCCTTCGGAATCGACAGTCCGAAGAAAGGGTCAAGACCTGGTGGGCGGAGATCGATGGCTTTGACGCCTCGGCCAACCGGTTTACAGTCAGGGAGGCACTTCAAAAGTGCTCCCCCACGTCGTTTACCAAGGTGAAATTCACTGAAAACACGTGGAAAATCAAGTTCAATGAACACGAGGATCGTGACTTGTTTGTCCAAGTCCTCAACAGGGGAGTAAGCTTCCATGGCAATCGTCTGAAGGCCAGGAACTGGGTGTTCTCGTTTACTCCGCAGGAACTGTGGGAAGAGGTTGAGAGGCTCGCTGACGCCGCCAATCAAAATTTCCATGAGGGTCTTGGGGGAAACAGGAATACCCAGCAAAACACCCAAAATGGGGCCCAAAAGGGCAACAAAAAGGTGAATGACACCCGGAATGTTCAGGATCATTGTAGCATCTGTCTTCTTCTGGGTTCTACGAACCGAGCTAAGACGCATTCCACAGCTAATCACCGATGGTCTGCTTACGATCACAAAGTGATTGGTGAAAATGTCAGTAATCCTCAGAATTCAGACAGGAATGACCGACAGGTGCATGGTGCCAAGGGGGGAAAGGGTAATTCGACTCCCTCCGGCGCGAACAAAATTACTGGAGGCCCTGGCGGGTCCCAAGGCAAAGGGAATCGGACTCCATCCGGCTCCGGTGGACAGCCAAACGGCCAGACAAGTCCAAATGTCAACGCCGGAGGCGGAAATCGAAATCCAGGCCAAACCCCTCAATCCGGTACAAACAAAGGAAATGCTCCAGGATCACAGGGTAAAGGTAAGGGAAATCCTTCGGGAACCCCCTTCTCTGGTAAGGGCAGAGGGCGTGGCGACGGTGGTGGCCCATCATCCGGCGGCCGTGGCCGTGGACGAGGAAAGGGAAACCATCGTGTGGATCAGGTCTCAGGTGCAGACCAGGTGTCTGATGCGGATCGAGATTACGTCGAAAATGCTCTGAATCCAGCGGATGATCCGTTCCAAGATGAATGGATCGACGAAACAGGCTGTGTTCACAATGTTAACGCAGCCGCTGGAGGTCAGAACGCCTAGGGGAGCCACGAAAATCGCCCCTCCCCAGGCGATTTCAGGCATGATCCCCAAATTCCTGATCGACCATTACTTGATGTAGGGTCGCTTGTCTCCTCTCCCCTGGATCCGGCAGCGGATCCTTCTGTTGTAGTGGACGAGGTTGGTGTACAGTCCAAGCACAGGGCTCGTCAGTTTGTCACAAAGCTGTGGGTCTCTGATTGCAATGGAAATTTCCATCTCGCCACCTGTTTGTGTGACAATGGATCAGAGGTAAATCTCCAATCCAATTCCTTCTTACCCGACGACTGCGTGTTTGAATCGCCTCATCCTGTTACCCTCGAGGGAGTTTCTGGACATTCTCTCGCAGGTGGGCAACGCGGTTGTTATATATCCACCCATTTGGTCGCTCAAGACCTTTGGGAAGAGCAAAATGTGGAAGAAATTGTCCTTAAGGATGATTACTTCTACCGTGCTGACATAAAGTATGACCTTTATTTGGGCCATCCTTGGCTTCGTAAGAACAGGGTAGCGCCCGTAGGTCATCGTCGTTGTTTTTTGCTGGAGTCAGGCCCTTTGGAGCGTCCTGAATTTCGTTTTTTGCACGCAGGGTTTAAAAGTGCAGAAGAATTTTTAAAGCAAAAAGTGACACCAAAATTTGGTGAAGATGTCACCATTGCAGAGGTGAATGGGAGTGCCGATTACTCCCAGGAGTTAGAATGTCTTCGTAGGGACTCCCAGCCACGACGCCCTTCGCGCTGGCACTCTTCATCCTACAGAGTTGTCGACAAATGGCGCGATGCAATTTGTGAATACTTTCATGAACATCATTCATTTTGGCCACAGTATGATGCATTTGCTAACCGTATGAACAAGCGCTTTGACAAGCACTTCAGCGACGCTTGGACCCACAAATGGGACAAGAAGTTGTGGATTAATCCTCCGTTTCACTTAATCCAGCAGGTCATCCACAAAATCAAGCAAGATAAGACCCAGGCAATTTTAGTTGTGCCCTTGTGGGACGACAAGCCTTGGTTTCAGGAATTGCAAGACATTTGTGTAGATTACATCGAACTTCCCAGGAAGATTAAGCTGTATGCCAGGGACGACACAGGTCCCCTGCCACAGCGGTCCTGGAGTTCGCTTGCATTCCTGGTGGATGGAAAGCTTTCTGACTCTAATTCTGCTGATTCTAGTACAGATTCCTGTGTTGGGTCTGAATCTGAGGTTGAGCGTGGTACTGATGATGAATCTATTTTTTCTGATTTTTGTCCGTCAGATACCCAAGGTGATTCAACGTCCAATGGATCCGCCTCGTCTCCCTCCTCCCCAATACGGTCGACATCGAAAAGAATCTTCAGTGCACGGGCGAGGAAAAATCTCCAATCGCGCCGCAAATTCAGAGTTTTCTATGAAAAACCCCCTGTGGAAGCTTTCATGGATCCTTTCGAGGAGCTGGATCGCGAAGAAAATCTCTGGGATTTCGACACACGACCCACCTATCTTCAAGAGGCAGTTGATACGGACCTGTTCAGGGACATCCGTAAGAAGATTCTTCCTGCCAAAGCCGAAGAAGTCGCCAAAGTTTTTTCGACAGTAATTCCTGGCGATCAGGTGGACACTGAATTGTGTTCCAAGTCAAGAGAAAAGATTTTTGAGGAACGGAAGGATACAACCCTTTCAGGGAAGTTGATCAAAGATCCCCCTGTCCGTGGACAGTTCGGTGAAGCCTTCATCGAGCTTCGTGAAGGGTACAAGGCAAAAAAACAGCGCCCTTATGAAAATCATGGACACAAACATGAGATTCTCAGAAAAATCATCGAGAGAAATCTCAGGGAATTTGGTTGGCTTGAGGGTTGTATGACCAGCGAATGGTGTTGTTCACCCTTCACAGTCCCGAAGCCACCGCCTGCAGACCAGAACACCATTGACGGTTGGCGAATGGTGGTTGATTTTCGCAATCTCAACGCCGAAACAAAGGCGGATTCACACCCCCTGCCCCTCATTGAGGAGGAAATCGCCAAGAGGGCAAGAGGTCGTTTGTTCTCTGTGTTGGATCTCCGTCACGGCTTTCACCAAATGCCGTTGAGGAAAGACAGCAGACCTCTTACCTGTATGTGCACGCCATGTGGCCCAGTCCAATGGACCGTCATGCCCATGGGATTGAAGAACGCCCCCTCATTTTTTCAAAGAATGATGGAGGATGTGCTGTTCACAACCCATCCTGAGCTTCGTGCCTTCGTGAGTGTGTACATAGATGACATAATCATCGCGACGGAGGGGGAGGGACTGACCGAAGCCGAGCTGGTGGCCCTACATGAGAAACAGCTGAACCAAGTTTTGGACATTCTTGACGCCAATCAGCTGATTTGTGGGCCAAAGAAGGGAAAATTATTTTTAAAATCAGTCGAATTTTGTGGTTCTCTCCTAGAGAATGGCACTCGACGACCCAGTCCAGGGAAGCTCGTCGCTATTCAGAAGTGGAAGCGCCCTGAGACGATCACGGAGTTGAGAGGATTCCTGGGTTGTTGCAATTTTTACCACACTTTTGTGCCGAATTATGCCAAATTTGCTGCCCCCCTCACTGAATTATTGAAGGTAGGGAGAGATGCAGGCAAGGCAGGTTCAAAGGTTCGTGTCAAGTGGACTGACGAGTGCGAGGAGGCCTTCCATCACTTGAAGGCGGCCCTCTGCGAAGTCGCCACGTTGCATGTGCCCCAATTTGACCGACCCTTCTACATTAGAACCGACGCATCTAGGTACGCGATCGGAGCTGTCCTTGAACAGGTTGATGAAGCCACCGGCGATCATTACCCTCTTGCATTTTGGTCTCGGAAGCTAGCTCCACGCCAAATGCAATGGTCGCCGCGTGAGCAAGAGACTTACGCCATCATCTGTGCTTTAAAAAAGTACCAATCGTGGGTTGGCACCAATCGAGTCGAGGTCCTGACGGATCATCGATCTCTGGAGTATTGGGCCACTGAACACATTGATACTGTCGCGAGCCCAGCTGGTCGACGGGCCAGATGGCACGAATTTCTCTCTCTGTTTGACCTCCATGTGTCGTATCTGCCTGGAAAACACAACACGGTAGCGGCTGCTCTGAGCCGATGGGCTTACCCCGCCTCAGAGGGGCTGCAAAGTACCAACATCCATGGTACGGAGCAGGACCGCCATGTAATCATCGAATGGGATCAGGAAGAAAAGAAACTCATTCGACGTGCAGGCATGCAGTGCGCTGTTAAACAGCACGCATTGCCGTGTCACGACATCACGGCCATCACAGATCCAGCGCATGCTCACGAGATCTGCACCAAAACGATGAAAGTCGTGGAAAAGGTCACCGATCCCTCCTCAGGGAGTGTGAAACGGTTTGACTACACCCGACGAGTAAATCGATTTCGGTTGATCGAGGGCATTAAGCGTCGAGATCCGGCCAAAACTCCACCCCTGCCTAAGGATTCCCTGATCATCCGTGACTGGACGTCCGATTACCTGCAGGATCCCATGTTGAAAGAGGTCTTTGGAAATCTCAAATCCAAAGATGCTCACAGGGATGGGATTTTTGCGGAGTACTCGTTGGATGGGGGGAAGCTGTGGATGGAGGGTAAATTGTGTGTGCCAGACGCCCTAGCCCCCCGAGTGTTAAACTGGTGGCACAAATGGGAGTCCCCCCACGCACATGGCCGTCGACTATGGTCGATGATTAAGCATAGGCTGTTTGGATCGAGGCTCTACACTCATTGCATGAAAGTAGCTGCCGGATGTGCCCAATGTGCTGTCTCGACGCCTCCCAGCGCGAAGAAGCACGGCCATCTGAGGCCTCATCCTATTCCGGAGCGTCTCTTCAACAGAGTCACGAGTGATTTTTTCTATCTCGGTGAGCTCGATGACGAAGAGTGCCATTGGACTAACAAAAAAGTCAATGGTGTGCTCCTTATTCAGTGCCGTCATTCCGGCTACATTCAAGTGTTGCCTTGCAACATTGAGTCGATGACTGGCAAGGCTGCCGCCAAATGGTGCGCGCAGACCTGGATGGGAGGCTGGGACGTCCCATCCGAGGTGGTCACGGACTCAGGCAAAGAGTACACCTCCGAATGGTGGAGAGAATTGTGTGCTCGCCTTGGAATCCACCACCTCAGGTGTGAAATCCACTCGCATCGAGCGCTGCCTGGCGAAAGAGCCGGCCGCTCTGTTATAAATATGCTTCGTAAGGAGCTCGCGAGCGAGAAGGATTTCCACTGGCTTGAAGTTCTCTTCGCATTGCTTCGCCGTTACCACAACACGCCTTTGTATCATGGCCTTTCTCCAAATGAAATTGTCTTTGGACGAAAGAAGTGTTGGTGGAACATGCCGTTGAATAATCCTCGCCCCTGTAAAGATGCTTCGCTGTTTTTGGACGAAGTCCAACGAGCAGATAAATCTGTGTCGAAGTTAATCGAGAAGCATCAAGCTGACTGGCTTTGGGTTCAAAATCAAGGTCGAAAAAACCCCCACAATTTTGAAGTCGATGATCGAGTTTGGCTTCGAAAATCCGAAACCACCCTGGACGGAGATGACAAGCTTCTTCCCTTGTGGGAGGGGCCATTTGCTGTTACAGCACGTCTTGGTGAGAACAGGTGGAGGATTCGTGTGGATGTCAGCAGGGAAATTGACGTTTCGGGCGATCGCCTGAGGAGAGAGATCCCCTCCCCCAAGGATCGAGTTAAACCCCTTTTTTGGACTGCAAAACACTTGTCCGATCGGGTAATCGAAGGGGGAAAGTACGAACTCAAGAGGATTGTTGAAGCAAGACGTGACGCCAAGGGCGAATGGGAATTTCTGTGTGAGTGGAGGGGCTTTGATTCCAGTCACAACAACTGGGAACCAGCCCAATCTTTTGTCCATGGATACACCAAGGGGTTCATCGACTTCCTCAAGAAGCACCCCGAAATTGGTGTACTCCTGACAGATTGTTTGTCGAAACCAGACAGACAAGTGGAGAGCGACGGAAAGCGACCTGTGGTGAATCGAGATCCAGCCTTTTACGGCCCTCAACAGCCACATTCCAGGGCTGATCCGTCGATCCCCCCTCCTGCGGTCAGGCCAGCCCAGGAGCCACATGAGGACCAAGCTTCAAGTTCGGCCGCTGATCTGCAGCGCCCAAGCCGTACGAGGGCCAGGCCAGACAGGTTGGTGGTCACATGCATTCGTGCTTGGCCGAATTGAGGAAGCCATCCTACCACATTCTGCTCAATCAGCTGTTCATTCTTTCTGTTTATGTCTTGATGTGGAGAACTGCGAATGTTTGATAATTTGACGTCAATCAACTTTTCTTTGGTCTCCGTTAGGCAGACAAGGCGTAGATACGCTGACGGAGTGTGCTGCCGTGTTCAGAAAAAACCAAACTCAGGCTTAATTCAGGCAGATTCGGGGTAATCTTGTCTCTGTTGGTCTGTGCATCTTTGGAATTTGGCTACTCGTGCAGATGGAAGCAAATGTACATAATCAAAACGCTGGCCAGCGACATTCACCCCTACAGGTATCCCCTGTAGTACTGGCTGCACCAGATGCGACGCCAGGAACTCAGATCATACCTTCATTTGCTGTGATGCTAACGCCAAAGTCCAGATTCAGATCCAGGATCCTCAAATTTACCTTGAATTTCTCAGGTTTGTCCATCATTCTGCCACTGTTGTACGAAACCCAGACGTCAATTGTTCAGACAATCTTCATCTAGGAGCTCTAGGGACTTCGAACAGCAACCTCTGAAGTCCGTAAGCTTCGTTGTATTTTTGGCACACGCCAATGTGAGCTCAATCCAACCTGAAACTGTCGAAAATGGTGAATCCAAGTGTCTTGTGGGACTTCATCGAAAGATTGGCCTTGTCCAAGTCGATTGACACCACCGCCATTGTAAATTCGGTGTCTCTCAGTTATATACTGTCAGTAAAGTGCCTTCAGCGAACCTTCGGCGCGTTACATGCCAAGGATCCAGGGCCAGCATGTCCCATCATGATGCATCATCACATGATCCACATTTTGATAGAATCTGTTAGATGCTCGCGAACAAACGTGCCGGAAAGCACAATTGAGCTGAATAAACGACAATATATATTTACTTTAGTCTAAACGAAGGTGTTGGTAGTTTCAGTTGTACACATTCCGCTTCATTTCACCTTCATCTCAGGGAATTTACTCATTTTAGGACAATTTACATTGATTTCCTTGTCATCTCCCATCATTCCTCGAAGATCTGTTTAGATCTAAGTGAACCACCGTTGACGCTTATGATTTTCTGTTCACTTAGGGTCTGTAGACTACATGTATATTTGTTTAACCTCTCTGTGATTGCTTAATCCCCTCAATCTCTGCTCAAATTCATTCTCATTTTTGCTGAATCTTGTGATCATCCACCAGATGCGCCAAATCTGAGCCACATGCTGTACTTTTCAGAACGAGAAAAGCGGGATAACACGATGTAGAGTTCGGCGAGGACACCGTAGCGTGCCCGCGACAGCGAAACTGTGCCAGAGCGCTGAGATGTCACTTCAATTCTTGATTCCCCCACTCAATCCACCAATAATCTACCTCATTCTCAATCAATGCATGGTTTGGTATCGATTCTCGATACGTTTACATGCTTTTTAGCCCCTAACCTAATGTTGTACAGCACGGAGGACTGTTCGTCACTTCTCATTCTGTCTCATTTCAGGTTCATCCAGCCTGATTCAGTGCCAATTCAGCCCAAATCAGGTCAGATCAAGCAGATTTCGCCTCATCAAGGCTACATTTCTATGTTTTTCTGGGACTTACCCGCACTACGTTCTTCGTTGACGTAGCGACACACCCCAGTGTGTTTTTGGAGGGGGAGTGTAAGTGCGGCTAGCCCCATCTGCTCAGATTTTCTGACATTCTGCCCAGATTGGCTACATTTTGGTCATTTTCTTTGCTTCGGCGGAATTGCCGCCTCGCAGCTCAGTCACAGGATATTTCCTATATATTTCTGAGATGCCGGATTTGATTCCGCGGTCCATTTCCCGTAATTCCGCCGCATTCCGCTATTTTAGCTGGAATCGCCATTTGCCGCTGACGCGCGCTCGCGGGCCAGATCGGCCGACAATTTTACATAAATGGATTATTTAAATTCATTCGGACAGTTTTGGACACTCAGATGTATTTAGAATAATTCCCCTCAATTTTCTTCATAGACTGGGATTTTCTGCCGGACCACAATCAGCATGGACCTTGCTTCTGTTGTCGCTGCTCTCGCCTCCGTTGGTGTTCGTGTATCCGGTTCCAACCCCAATAACAACATCCAGGGAGACTCCTCGCGTGCCTGCCCCACTGGTCTTGCCGGCCCCGAGCCCTCCGGCACCCACAACGACCCAGGGCAGCACTTTCATAAAGCAGTCAATTGTTTGTCTGATCAGCGCCCTTGTTTAGCAGGGCAAGAAAAAAAAACGAACGCTGCTGCACCAATCACCCTACCTGCCCACCTGTAAAGCAAAGGCCAATGGAGAGGTGTTTGCGGCTGAGGAACCAAGCCACACTCCACGTATTATACGCTTCTCAGTGTGACCTATAATACACTGTCCTCAAACACCCCTTTCAAGCAAGCAAGCGTTAAGAGACTCGAGAGATGACTACAATTTTTATAAAAATGTGCTTCTGATGCACAATTGGATTCTGCTCAGGTGTGTGGTCTTAGAAAAATTCTAGGCCGTCATTTGACGGATTTAGGTGTTGTCGCTTCGCGTTTGCGTGGATTCGTCCATAATTCTCCCATTCCTGCCTCTGCAGATATCCTCGCGAAAGCGTCGCTGAGTAGGCCGTGTTCGGGCCGAAAAGCAGCAGCCAGGAGACTGAGCAGAACCCAAGACCCCACCAAGGGGCAATTTAATTTTTTTAACGACTCCCCTCGCCCTAAGACAGGTCAGAGGTCGCCAGCAGGTTTACGAGGACCCATGCGAGTGTGTATATTGTGTCTTGCGTTCGGTTTATGTCGCGCTGCGTTTTGGAGGGAGGGATGCACATGCACATGTTTATGGCATGCACCCTAATTAAGCCAGCCAAGCCACAGGAACCCCGGCAGCGCCATGAGCGCTGAGATTCCTGTAGGAAATGTTACAAACAGAGCTGCAAAAAGAGCGCCAGCCATGGTGAGCGCCCGTTTTTCTGTGTGAGGGAAACTATAGGTATTTTCAAGTAGATGTGGAAACCAAGGAAAGGCCAAGAAAAAAATCCCCCTTTCCTGAAAATACGACAGTGGTGGCCACCACAGCACAAGGGGGGAGTAAGAAAAAGTGCTTTTCCAATGCTTTGAGGCATACTCTAGTTGTGTTAGAGATACACTGAGCATCCGAGCATTTCTATCTTAGTATTGGCCCCATCAAAAGTGGTGATAACACATTTTGACCTATGGAACCAAACACTAAATCAGGATATGGAGTGGACCCCTTAATCCCCTAACAATGTGAGGCTATGCATCGTTTCCTGAGTTGACTGAGAACTGACATATCCAGGGCAGAGCCTATGAATTTATCTATGTTTTCTCATGAATTCTTAGCTATCCTAGTGGTATGCACCCTAGGGGGCTGGGCACCTCTTTTTGAGAGGTCCTGGGTTCAATTCCCGGTCAGCCTAGCTAAGTAGGAAGATCCCATGTGACATGGCAGTGACCTCATCGCCACATGCCCTGCCACCTCAGCACATATGGGACCCAAAACAAAGGGTGCACATCTCCTGAGATGGCACTATGGAGATTGAGTGACCATGGGGCAGTTTTCCAACTCTTTTTCCAAAACATTTCAGCTATCTTTGTGAATATGCAATCCAATGTGCCCTGGGTTGCAGTTTCTGTGAATATTCTAACATCTTTCACTGTTTACACTGCAGCCCTTCATGCTTTGATCCCGATTCTCTTCTCCTTGCATACCGCTGGCTTGGGCTATCCTGGATTGACTGTATTTCAGCAAACAAAAGCTTTTCATCTTCAAAAACAAGCAGCAGGAAACCCTACACCAGCAGCAAGCAGCAGGAGAGGCACAAACACAGTGTTGAAATCACTATAAACTTTTCAGTCGAGGGAGGCTGCCCAGCCCACGATGTCATCCACCCCCAGTGCCTCCGACTCGTACGTTGCCTCCTCCAAGTGATGGTGGGCAACGGGGAGGGCTTGGTAGTGGGCGAGGGTGTCGGCTGCGGGGTCGGGGCGCGAGGCCAGGCTTGCGAGTTGAGACATGGTCTGCTGCGACATTGTTAAAAGAGGAGAATGCGAGGGCTTTGAGAGCTGTAACAAAGCGAAAGAGTGGAAAGGAGGGTAAATTCGTACAAAATTCGTACGAATTTCGTACGAATTTCACATTCTGTGAATCTGTGAATCTAGCGTGAATTTCTGCGAGAATTTGGGTGCGTGAATTTCACATTCACGCGAATCTCACCAAATGTGTTAAACCATGCGGGGACTTTAAACCTCTAAATTTCACCTATCTGTTGCATCTTACTTTGGGCGAAGGTAGCACGACAAAAGCACACGATAGCACCAAGTTACGAGCAAAACACAGCAAAATTGGGTGAAATTCACGGGACCGTGAATCTCGGATTCAAACGGCCGGTTCACGAAGGGTACACAGGCGTTTACCTACCACTACCATACCACCTGCATTCTTATCCACTGGGAGCACCACAAACTTGTGGTTCAGTGTGCGTTTTATCCTACGTATGGCGTCTTCGTGGCAGAACCAGGGTGACACCTGTCTGACTGTGCTCCACTCCTTCACCACATTTGTGAGCAGTAAGTGGTCTATGGCATAGTGTACATCTTCAGACAAGTTAGGCAGAATCTTGTGGACCAGCTTGCGCTGGTGCTTGACCTTGGCAGCGACATCAGAGGGTAGAGGTACAGTTGCATTTTTGGCACTGTGCATGAGCATGTGCTGGATTTGCGGAAAAAGAGTAGACATGGCCTCTTTACACCGAATAACTGCACAAACGTCGACCCTCGGGATCGACGCTGGTAGCTCGGAGCACGCACATGAGGCACAGGCAAACTGTTCCACTTTACTCCAGGGCACATTTACGTTGCTGTTGCATAACACTTGTTTGACAGAGGGGCCTTTCACTCCAATGGGGCACATGACAGAGTTGAGGTATTTTCTGATAATGCCAGGGACGGGTATAAGGTCGGTTAGGCTCTTAAAATCGTGTTGCAATTCGCGTGCCTCAGTACCATTCGTCTGTGGATACGGCACTGGTAGTCTGTAGGGGATCCACACCCCCGTAGCTCGCTTCAACCGATCTCTGACCCGCTGGTAGAGACGATAGTGCGTCCGCTTGTCAACAGTGGTCTTAGACGCAATTGAAGCGGTACCCAGAACCCCATGGCTAGGGTAGGGCATACAACCGGCCTCCGGTCCACTAACCCCATGTACGGAAGGGAAGACCGGTCTCCGGTCCACTAACCCCATGTACGGAAGGCGCCCGTTGACGCCCGGTGCGAGCCCGGCGGGAGCGTGTTCCGTGCCGTAAAGCCCCGCATCGGCAACCGATGCACCGCCAGCGGAGATTTGTATATCAGAACATCAGGAATCAACAGGGTTTTATTTTCATATTGTTTCCGTCAAGTTTTACGCTTCCGTTCTGATATTCACTGTTTTGACTGCTGGCGGTTGGATCGCGACTTTACCGTGACCGCCAGTTTAACTGTTTATAATGGAAATTTTAACGCAATCCGTCACGAAGGCTCCAAAGCCTTCAGGAACTGCTTGGATGCTTCCGCAATTTTCACATCTTACACTCGCAACCTTAATCCGAATTTTTCAGGATGTCGAAATCGGATTTTCGACTTCGACATCCCCGCACTTGATTTGACCTCTTTCGAGTGGACCTACGTGCTTCCCTATGCACGAATCAACTTCTCTTTTATCCTGCCCTCCATTTGTCTTAAAGATATGGGCAAAACAAAGTTGATTCGTGAGGCCACTTGTGCAGGTCATATCTCGTGCCGCTTGCGAGTATTGACGATAAGGAAACGTGGGATGTATTCACAATACTCCCGACGTAATTTAGGAAGCATCATATGCCTTGCGTTTCCACACGTGCGCGCTAGTGTAATGGATCATGGTCAAGAGGGTAGAGTTTGCGTTATAACTCTTTGGCCATGACATTGCGTGCGTTAAGATAACTTTCGAGTGTAGCGCGCAAGTGTTGGTGTTGCATAGGAACTCTCCTTGAGTTCCTATGAGCGATTAACACAAAGTTATGCCCTTGGAGGGGTATGACATATCGTGGTGGGAGCTACCTTTTTGGGCAATATGTGGTATGTGCCATGTGTTGTGTTGCGTGCCCATTTGGCGGGTCCATCGCTCCAAGCCAAAGCCGCCAATGGACCTCATATTGTGCAAGCCCCTTCTCCATACTCCCCACGATCAATTGCAAGCCTAACCTTCGTGAAGGGAAGCTTGTAGGGCGATCCCAAAGCGATGCGTTGGGAGCAAAGTGTGTGTTTTGCAATTTTCCATATTTTCATGTGCCCACTTGGGAAGTAGCGCTCGTAACCTTTCAAGGCGCCCCAAGTGGAGCACATAAGTGGGATCGAAGGTCATTGGTGTCAAGTCATTGTGTTTAGAAGGATTAAGTGATTGCACGATCCAAGCCGAAGATATTATAATATAATTGTGCACCTTTCAAGGCACTTTTGTGTGTGCTTGTGCCAATTTTGCCGTTTTTGGCCCGTCATGATGTCAAGTGGCGACCGTGTATTTCAACGTTGCGCTCAATTGACATCATGACCCAAGTATGTTATGAGGGTACATAGTTCGGTCCCCAACATATCTTGGACCCGGCGAATAACTCCTCTTGGGCTTGGCATACCGTGGCCGCCATGTTGGCGATTTGGGACCATCCCAAATCATGGGCTCACTTGGCGACCCTGCCATTCCCAAAACCGGAGGAGTTGGGCGACGCCCAAAAGATATGTTGGACACACATGACTTGATACCAATCCTATGGCACACTCCGGTCCGAGTCGGGCATGTGCCTCATTTGCCCCAACCATGAGTGTGCGCATTTTTGGCCATTTTGAGCAATTTTCCACTTTTGCTGCCCGCCGTGCACTATGTTCTAACCCTCGTGCACGCCGGACGCATGGACCAATGGACCATATATGACATGGGTGTTATGGGTAATGGTCCCCATGGTTCACACACCACGTGGGCGAAGCGGAGCATCCTTCGTTAAGGCGCTAGCCCAAAGTGAGTGTGGGCAATTTTGCCATTTTGGCATTTGTGGACCCAATTGGGATCGTCACCACGCCAAGTGGCATGGAGATCTTTGAGAGCCAAGGGCATGGGAGTCTCCGTTGGACTCCCGGTGGATCGCGTATGGAATGGCGGATCCGATCTCCAAGCCGGCGTGGAGATATACTATTGGGAGCACCCCGAATTTTGGCTCATTTCGAGCAGCCAAAATGACCCCATTTTGGGACCCCAATTTCCCCCTTCCGTGTGGTCAATTGGCGGCCCCATTTCTCTATGCCCACAGGGAGCCCGGACCTAATTCTAAGTTGTACACTCAGATATAAGTCCTAGGTCCTGCCTCCTACCCTGTGAGCCATACGCCTTACCTTGGCCGGGCGAGCCACGCGTGGGAATGACGCCAATTTTGGTGATTTTGGCATCATGACCCCACTTGACTCATCCGTGTTGCCCTGATGCCGGGACCTCAGAGGGAACCAGGTTGGGTGAGGGCTCCAGGGAGTTCGTACTCGAAGGGCATAGGGTCAGTTGCCTCGTCCCTACCTCTGGCGGGTCCGGACGAGGGGTCAATTTTGGGAATTTTGGAGCTAATATCAGTTTGGGCTGAAACAGCCCATTTTCAGCTACCAACTCCTGAGGGATTATGGCGGGGCCATATCTCTGGCTCAGAGGGGAGTTGGGACCTGCCGTTAAGGGAGCATAGGGAGCCACTGTCGGTGGGCCTGGGAGCCCCTTGGTTCCCAGGAACTCGCCTGTGGCTGGGCGGGACACCTCTCCCATTGGCAGGGTTTCAGGGTCCGGACTGAGCAGGGCATGGGTTGTGTTTGAGCCCCCGCCCCCACCAGCCACTGAGAGGGTCGGACCTGGGATTGGGATATGAGTTGGGACTGAGTGTCTATTGTCCTGTAATGCCCTTACCCCAGTCCAGTCTTAACCCCATGTGTACATATCCTGATGTGTTGCTGTACATACTTTCGTTCCCTCATTTCAGAGTGGCAAGGATTCTGAAACGCTTTGTCACATGACATGAGCGCATTGATGCCCCTGTGAGCGTAGTGCTTTGCCTGCCTGCTCACTTGCGCGTGTCCCGCAGCGTCCCGTGGCCGGCCCCCCACGGGAACGCGTCAAAAGCGTTTCACCGCCGCGGGGTTACCCAACCCTCGCGTGCCACTCGGGGCCACCAACCCCGAGCAGCGCGTCGCAGCAGCTCGCAGCTCGCAGCTCGCAGCGCAGCGCAGCAGCTCGCAGCGCAGCGCAGCGGCTCGCAGCGCCGCCCAGCGACAGCGCCGAGTTCGTCACGGAGCCCGCAGCGCCGTCCAGAGCATCGCCCTGACCGCGCAGCGACCGTGAAAGAGGTGCACAGACCAGGACTCCTACATCAGCCCCATCGGCCGACCCGGAGTCCCATCGGCCGACCAGCAAGGCCGCGTCAACCACCTCTACAACCACCGGCTGACCAGCACCAGCCGCACTCCCAATCCAGTGCTGCAGCACCCGCCTCAACAACCACCACCAGTTCGTTGAGTTGAACGAGTGCACACCAAGGACCTCAAGACCAACTACGCCCCCGCTGCCATGGTGAATTGGCAAGAAGCGGGTAGGACGTGGCCGCGGCCCCACCCCCATGCAGCACGCCTGCTGCGTGGGTTGGTTTGGGACCAGCACTACCGCCACAGCCACCCCCAGTGCGAAGGCGGCATGCCCGGGAGCTTCGAGCTCCGCACGGACATCGCCCCCGACCGCCTGCAGGCTGTGGAGGACTGGCTGCGGGCGGAAGGGTACGAGTACCGCCACCAGCAGAGGCGCTGGAGGACGTGGACCCGGCCGGACAGGCCCGGCGAAGGGCTGCGCCCCGACGGGATTGAGGAGGACGAGGACCCCAACGCCTACCCGTCGGGCGCCTCGATCAATGTCTCCCTGTGGGACGTGATCGAGAGGAAGTTCCCGGAGCCGGGGAGCGAGCGCAGGCTGCAGGGCAGCAGCAGCGCGTCTCCGGCGAAGGAGAAGCGGTCCGCCGGGGACAAGAAGCGGGACCGGAAGTGGCGGGAGTACCAGGAGTCCCTGGCCGCCGAAGCCGCCCAAGGCGCCAAGGGCGGAACCCCAGCCCCCAGTCCCCAACGGGCCAATGGTGGTCACCACCCCGGCCACGCCACCCTTGGTGACTTCATGGCAGTCGCCACGCAGACCAGGGCCAAGCCCCGTCCGCTGCTCCTGAGGCCCCAGCAGGCCCCAGCAGCGACGTGGAGTCGGCCCACCGCGGGAGGATGCCAGCCGACCAGGCCAGCTCCAGCAGCAGCGCCGCTCCCGCCCAAAGGGACGTGGCGCGCGCCTGTGAGCGCGTCTGTGGGGCGCCCTGCAACCTTCGGGTTGCCCGGCAACGGGCCACGCAGCAGAACGCTGCCGTGGAGGGCGCCGTCGGCATCGCCCATGAGGAGGCCACCGAGTGGGGCAGAGGCATGGACTACCACGCCTCGAAAGTGGCAGCCATCGCGGCCGGTCTCACGGCTGCGGCCGCCCATGAGGCAGTGGCTGCCCGGATCAGGGCAACCGACGAGGAAGCCCGCCGGACGCAGGAGGCCATTGCCTGCAAGGAGGCCGAGGTGAAGGCGCTGGAAGAGGCGCTTGCCCAAGAGAGGGCAAAGAAGGAGGCGGAGGAAAGGGCCCACGCCGAAGCGACGGCTAAGGCCCAGGAGGACGCCGCCAAGAAGGAAGCCATCGAGGCCGCGCGACGGAAGGTCGCTGAGGAGAAGGCCAAGACGGAGGCGGAGGTGGCAGCGTTGGAAGCGCAGAAGGCGCGGCTGCAGCAGGCCCGGGAAGCCGAGGCGGCTCGTGCTCGGGAGGAAGCCGAAGCGCGAGCTGCCGCAGCCACCGCCGCCGCAATGGAGGAGGCAGAGGCCAAACTCCGCCACGAGACTCCCCCGGGAGGATCACGAGTGGAGACCCTTCGAAAGCTTTTCGAAGGGGACGCCTCCTCCAGGATGGCGTTGGATGAGGCCGACACGGGCAGCAGTGGGAGCAGTGGCACCACCGCCCGTCGACGGAGGAAGGGCAAGGGGAAGACCCCCGAGAGGCCGCGGAGGCCAGCGGGTGGGCACCCCCACGACAGTGACCCCTTCTTCACCGCCAGTGACGGGGATGAACGAGGCCGCCGACATCGCCAAGTGGTGGCTTGGACAAGCGGAGGCGGCGGAGATGTCCCCATGGAACCGGAAGGTGAGGATGAGGATCTCCCTCCTCCCTACCGGAGCTCGGAGTCTCCGTGACCGAGACGCCCAGGTGGGGCGACATGGACGAGGATGACGACATGGACTTCGGCATCACGAGGAAGCGCCCATCCTCGGACCCACCGAGGCGACCCGGCGGAGACCCACCGGGACCCCTTGGCGGAGGACCATCAGGACCCCCTGGAGGACGCCCACCAAGTGGACCCCCTGGAGGCGGACCACCGGGCGGGGGAGGACCCCCTGGACCGGGCGGACCCAGAGGAGGCCCTCCTGGAGGACCCCCTAGGGACCCCGACGACCCACCAGGGAATGGCGACCCGGATACCACCTGGCGGTGGATTGTCTACCTCCGCAGGAGAGTCCAGTTGCTCGAGCTGGAGGTCGACACGGGCAAGGGCGAGATGGCTCGCATCTCCAGGGTCGCCGCGCGCGCGCAGAAGGAGCTGGACATCGCCAGGGCCGAGACCAAGTCGCTGACCAACGTCGTCAGCGGCCTGCAGGAGAGGCTGGACGCGCTGGAAGCCCGTGGGAGCGTCGGCAGCGACCACCCACCCCTGGAGTCAGGCTCGTCGGACGACGGCTGGGGACCCGGACCAGGTCCAGGCAGACCCCACGCCCCCGCCGGAGCCCCCAGGAGTCGCCCCAGCGCCAGTGCCCCCTCTCTCACCGCCCCCTCTCACCACAGCGCGGGCCGCCGCAACGAGCGCGTGCCGCCCGGCAGTGGCAGTGAGGAATGGCGTGATGAGTGGCTCAGCGCGGAGTACCGCAACCGCCGTGCTCCACCGCGGACGCCTGTACGCCCCCGACGCCCGGCACCAGCCCCGGTGCCAATCCCAATGGCTGGAGGACGTTATGGTGGACTCAGGGACGAGGTCCCCAGAGGAGACGTGGAGTGGGATGTCGGCGAAGGTGAGGACCTGGACCTGGACCTGGAGGAGTTCGACATCAGCCCGCCGCGTGGTGTACGACGGGAGGCCGCTGAACGCAGCCGCCGGCGCCGTGATGAGGATGCGTACATGGATGCAGTACGGCGTGAACATTTTGGTTCAGCGTACGTGGAGGAACCGCGGCGTAGCCACAGGGGTTCCATGGAGGAGATGGACGTGGCGGCCGTGGGAGTCCGTGGGCGAGGCCGATGGGAACCTCGGTCGACCTCGCGGCCGGCGTTCATGGTCTCTAAGGCCGCGGATGCCGCCGTGTGGGAAGACTTGAAGGACATCAAGCCCCCCATGTACGACGGCAACCCCCTAAACCTCGACCGCTTCTTGGAGAAGCTGGACGATTGGGGGCTGACCGTCACTGAAGACCTGCCTCCCGCTGAGGCGGAGAAGTATGTCTTCAAACGGTTCAGGTACCGCCTGCCGGAAGTGCTCGGAGAGCTATACTTCATGGCGACCAAGGAGGGGAAAATCAAGACCCTCAAGGAAGCCAAGAAGTGGCTCAACGAGCAGGAGCGGGTGGACGCTCCGCAGGTGGCGGCCAAGCGCTGGAAGTCCATCAAGCTTGAGCATGATGGACGGGAGATCCGCCTACGAGAGTGGCGAGACTTCCGAGGGAAATACACCCTCTTCCGCCGCAACGTGGAGGATTGGAACGAGGGTGACGAGCAGGCTCGCCTGCTCTCCATGCTGCCGGAAGCATGGATCAAGAGGGTCACCAAGGAGGAATCCAAGCGGGCCAAGTCCAACCACACGGTCAAGATGATGCTCCCCAAAGAGTATCATACGAACGTGGTGGCTTGGACGAAGAAGAACGTGTCCCGGGATGTCAAACGGCACTCCCTGCGGAACGCTCTTCTCATCACCGTCTCGGGCGATCGCGAGAAGACCGCGATGTGGCGCCTTGACGAGTGTGAGTTGAGCGGCCAGACCATCCGTCTGCAGCCCATCCCGGCGCGGATGAGCTGCGACGAGATCCTGGAGTGGGTTGGCGAGGAAGTACTCAAGGAGTACCGAAACCTCCACCACACCCGCGGGTTGAGGCCCGGCGACCGCGACGTCAACTATGTTGGCGAGGGACCTTGCGGGGAAGCCGCCATGGACCCAGCGGGAGCCGGCGGCGATGAGACTCTCGTCGACGATGACGACGACGATGAGCCCGCCGAAGTGGCCGTTTGTGCCTTTGTGGCCAAGAACCTGAGCGCGGGGAGCAAGCCGGGAAACTGGAAGCCCCTGCAGCAGGGTTGGAGGAAGCAGGAGAAGAGGGACCCTCGCCGTATTGGCGACCCTCCGCTGTCCTTTGGGGAGTTCATACGAGCTCACCCTCAGGGCTGTTTCGTGTGTTATGGGAGGAAGCGAGGCTTCAACCATGACCACCGAACATGCCCCATCCACAAGGCCGACACGGACGCTTACAAGAAGGCGCACGGGTCGAAGAAGCGTGCGCCCGCGGGTATCCGGGAAGCCAAAATGGAGGTCGACAAGGACGAGCTGGCCAAGCTGATGTCGTCGGTGGGGACCGAGTTGGCCAAGGAGATCCAGGAGATCAAGCGGAACTGGGTCCCCAGGTCGGACAACAAGAACAAGGAGAACAACCAGAACAACCAGAACAAGGACAAGGACAAGAAGCCTACTCGTAGTGAGAGGAGGAAGAAGGGCGTCAACGACGTTGAGGCCGAGGAGAACACCCCCTCTTCCACAACCGACGCCCCCTAGCGGAGCCCTTGCAGCCAAGGGCCCCAGCTAGGGCGGTCGCAGGATGGTGACGTGGGAAGCGCCGAACCATCCCAGTCGGGAGTCGATAAGCACAAGGGGACTGCCGCGGGCGGAAGGCCCGGTCCGGCGCCCAGTCGCGGAGGCGGGGTGAGGGCAAGTGAAGGCACGAACCCTTGCACCCGTCCGTCCTTCGCGACCAAGAATGTGTTTGATGTACTACAGGATCTGTCCGAGAGTATCGGAGGATCACCCGGACCGCAGCTGGATGCTGCAGATGGGCAGCCTGAGCCCATTGTCCACGACCTGCACCAGTCGCTTGTGGAGCTTCTGGAACGGCCGGAGATCCTGAGTTTGCACGCCGTGCGCCGTGTCGGTCGCGAGCGGCAGTTGCATCTTAAGGTCCGTGCCCCATGCGGGGAAGTGGAAAAGGTTTTCGACGTGTTGGTCGACACGGGAGCTCAGGTCAGCTTGGTCAAGGCTGGCCTACTTCCACCAGAGTGTCTGACCGACAGTCGGAAACCTGTCAGGCTGAAGGTGGCGAACGGCCAGTACATGGTGGGAGGCACGAAGGAAGCGGCCATTGGGCTGCAGTTCGTGAACCATCGTGAGCTGAGCCGCCCAGACCTCGGCAAGGAAATCCTCCTGCACGGTCGCTTCTACGAGGCCGAGATGGACTGGGACATGATCCTCGGGTACGACTTCATGATGGAGACGGACTCCGGCGTTCTCCCGGCCCAGGCCTCCATGACCCTGTACCAGGACGACCAACTCTCGTGGCTTTCGTCACCTGAGCACCATGTGGAATGCCAATGGATCCACCCCGAACGCAATCAGCTCGAAGTGGCCGCGCTGGACACTGAGCCCACTGGGCCAGCAAACCAGGAGTACGGCGTAAGGCCGGAAGTGGCGAACCGAGTGGTCGCGGACCTGGGAGCGTCGGATCTGGCCCTAGATGCGTTCTCTTTAGGAACCTCCGCCCATCTGCGGGTGTGTGAGAAGTACTGGAGCGCACAGGACTTCGCGTGGAAGAAGCACTGGGGTCCGCATCAGGGATTGATGTGGATCCATTGCCCCCGTTGGGACATTCCAAGAGCGATAGCGAAGATTCGCAAGGACCGCTCCAAGGCAGTGCTGGTTGTTCCTATGGGATGCACCGAGGAGGAGAGTACCCGACATTGGGTAGCCTCATTGACCAACATGACCTTAAACAAGGTCGTCCTACCGGCTGGAGAGAGTGTCTATCAGGACGCTAAGGGACAGCCCATGCCACCCCAGAGATGGCCAACAGAATTCCACTATGTGGATGGGGGCCTTGATCAGGCCGACGCCGCGGACTTCGTGTGTGTCAACCGCATCATAGCAGAGCCCTGGCGGCAATGCTTTGCGGTTCCCCCTGTTGACATCGAAGAGTCGGATTCCGAGGACCCCCTCACTGAAGAGGAATGGGATCTGGTTCAGGGGTATATGGATCAGCCCTTTCACGACTGGGGAAACCAGCGTGAGGGCCAGGACAAAGCCTGGTGGGAAGTGGACTCGATCGTCTCTGGTTCCTATGATGGAGATACCTTCGTAAGGAGGGTACTGGACCACCTGTCCAGCCAGGACGAGCCAATCGGGGGTAACCCACCCACCTACGGCGATCTATTCCGAGGCAAGACCAGAGATGGCCCTTTGGGCCACCTGGGCAGACCGCCTGAGCCGAAAGCGAGCGGGGTCGCTACCCCTCAAGTAAGCTCCGTGGTTCAAGTGCCCGGAAAAGCCAAGGCGGAGTCCGATGACTGCCCCAAGATCCAGGCATTGAGGGCTAGGCTGAAGCAGAAGTATGGTGACACCTTCTTCAGCGGAAAGCCTGTGTTTCCCCCACCGGTGCGTGGACCGTATGGCGAGGCCAAGATACGACTGAAGCAGGACCCCCGTGTGTACCGGCACCGGGAGTTTGCCCTGAGGGGCGAGAGGAAAGAGGCCATGGAGAAGATCCTCCGTGACTTCATCTAGAGAGGCTGGCTCGAGCCGTGCCACTCCGAATGGGCCTCTCCCTGCTTCGTCGTACCCAAGAAGGTTGCCGGTGAGTGGCGGCTCGTGGTCGACTACCGCGGCCTGAACGCCCAAACGCAGCACGACAGCTATACGCTGCCCCTCATTGAGGACATGCTGCAAAAGCAACACTGGCGGAGGATCTTCACGGTGATTGACCTGAAACATGGTTATCATCAGATGCCTCTCGCCGAGGAGTCCCGTGCCTGCACAGCCATGAGCACCCCACTTGGACCTCTCCAGTGGAAGGTGATGCCCATGGGCGTTACCAACGGCAATGCGGCTTTTCAGCGGATGCTGGAGAACCTGCTTGAGCCGGTGCGCGACTGTGCGGACCCCTTCGTGGACGACGTGATCATCGCGTCCGGGGACCCCAGTATGAGCTACGAGGAGCTCCTGGAGGCACACGAGAGGGACGTCACTCGAGTGCTGGACCTTCTGGTTCGGCACAAGCTCACGGGCAGCAGTGACAAGGCCACCATTGCGGTAAGCGAGGTGGTCTTCGCTGGCCACGTGGTCGGGAACGGGCAGCGAAAGCCCATACCTGGCAAGGTGGCTGCGATTGAGCACTGGGAAAAGCCCAAGACGGTCTCTGAGCTACGGGCGTATCTGGGGTTCTGCAACTACTACTCGGGGTATATCAAGATGTATGCCGAGTATGCAGCCCCCATGACGACCATGCTCAAGGGCAACCGAGAGGAGACCAAGAAGGGGTCCAAGAAGGCTCTGGTTTGGACTGAAGAGTCCGACCGTGCCTTTGAGGGGATGAAGCAGGCGCTGCTATCCGCAGTGGGTCTGCACCTCGTGGATCCCGACCGAGGGTTCGTCCTGCGCACCGACGCTTCCGACTACGCCATTGGCGCTGTGTTGGAGCAAGTGCTTGACGACGGGAGGCACGTGCCCGTGGCCTTCTGGAGCCGAGTCCTGGCGGAAGGCCAGAGACGGACGTGGACGCCCCGTGAAAAGGAGGCGTATGCCATCATCATGGCTCTCAGGAAATGGGCCGGGTACATAGCCCTCCATCCCGTCACCGTCTGCACCGACCATCAGAGTCTGCAGTCGTGGCACAAGGAGCACGTGGACACCCCCTGAGGTCCCGCCTCCCGACGGGCAAGATGGCATGAGACCTTGGCCAAGTTCGACCTTACGGTTGTTTATATTCCTGGAAAGGATAACACCGTGGCGGACTGTCTCAGTAGGTGGGCCTATCCCGCCAGCAAGGGCATGCTGGATATCTCTGCCCATGGCGATGAGGCTGAGACCGCTGAAGCCAAGAAGATCATTGAGATGGAGCGCCTGATGGAGGAGGAGGGTGCAAAATGCTTCGTCGTCATGGCTGCGGATGCCCCCCTCGCAACGAGGGTGAGCAGAGCGGTCAGAGTACTCGCCCCTGAGGGGTCTGAGTCCGACAAGCACCTCTTCCCGGAGTCTTGCCTCCAGGACGACTGGACCGACGACTACGCCAAGTCTGAGGCCTTTGCGGCCGAGTATACGGCTGTGACCGACCCTGACGACGGGCAGAAGTGGCCAAAGGGGCTGACTGAGGAAGATGGCAAGCTCTACCGGAATGGTAAGCTGCTAGTACCAGAGTCCCGGGTGCTCGAGCTGTGTGAAGCTTGGCACCACCACATGCTGCACCCAGGGGTCAAAAAGCAAGCCCTTGACATGCAGCGTCTGTTCGAGATCGACCATATCGTTCTCTACACCGCCATCAAGAAGGTCAGGAAGGGTTGCTCGGTCTGTCAGGCCTGCAATCCCGATAACCGGAACGTCAAGGGGGAACCCCAATGGACCCCGGTTCCTGACCAGCCCATGGAGAGCGTGGCCATGGACGTCTTCTCCATGCCCGAAGTGCACATTGGCAAGGAGACCTTTGACTGTGTGGTTCTCTGTGTGGACCGCCACAGCGGCTACGTTGTAGCCGTTCCGGCACGCAAAAAGGGGTTGCTTGCCAGAGAAGTGGCAGTCATGATGATTCGTCATTGGCTGACCGTCTTTGACATCCCCCGCACCATTTGCAGTGACCGAGGGCCCCAGTTTACTGGTGGCTAGTTCAAGGCTATGTGTTCCCTCATGGGAATACGTCATGCCAAGAGCGTCGCCTATCTCAGCCGGTCTAACGGCCGTGCTGAAGTGGCTGGACGGCGGCTGTTCGAGAAGCTGCGCAAGATCCACATCACCAATCCACGTCGGAACTGGTTTGAGGAGATGTGGCCCGCTCTGAAGGCCCATCATGACACCCCCACTCCGGGCGGTTTGTCCCCTCACCAGATTCTGTTCGGCAGGGACGCCCTGGGTAGGGGACTTCCCTTGTCTGGTGATGGCATGGCTATGGATGCCAAGGAGTTCTTCGCGCGGCAAGAGCAAACGGCGCGGGACATCCGCCAGCAGCTTGGGAAGGAGCATGCTGAGCGTCAGAAGTCCGCCCCGAGCTCGACAGCGCAGAAGTTCAGGGTGGGAGACCCGGTGTGGGTGATCAGACCCCGCCCTATGGGCACCCACCGCACCAAAACCTGGTTCACACCCGGCGAGGTGGTGCGCAGGATTGGTGAGGACACCTACCGCGTCAAGGTGGGTCACGGACAGTTCCGGGAGCGCCACGAGAGTCAACTCCGTGTGCGGGAACCCGACCTCCGTGGCCAACATGTGTCCCTGAGCTATGCCGCACATGATGCTGATTCGGATGATGACTATGCTGAGCAGGACGACTATACTGTCGAGAAGATCCTGGCTCAGCGTCCGAAAGCCTCGGCACCCGGAGGTCTGGAGTTCAAGGTTCGTTGGCGAGGCTATGGGCCGTCCCACGACACCTGGGAACCCGTCTCCTCGTTCGTGCCGCGGGTCAATACTCCCTTCATGGAGTACATCCGCAAGCACAAGACCAAGATCCATGTTTCGGACTTGGCAGCACTCACCCGGGCGATTGCAGCCAGGGGTGCCTGATCAGCGCCCTGGGCTCTCCCCTGATGCGTTTTGAGCGCTTGTGAGGCCGACGGATCGTCCCTTACTTGCTTGCTCTCTTCCATCTTTCGGTGACAGAGTGGCCATATACCCCCCCCTGCTGAATCCAGAGGAGGATGGCCCCTCTCTTCAATTCTATTCGTCACTCCCCACCTGCTGAATCCTTGGTAAACCAGATAGGGCGACTGACCTTCATTTTTCTGAGCTCTTGGGGCCTTGCAGCCCATACGACGTTGCGCAACGGATGCCGCTGTCATCGGCATTGCGAATTTTTGGTGTGTGGTCTGGTTCCTTGGCACTTGCGGAATCCAGACCAGTCGACGTGTGTCAGCTGACTATATATGGCCTGAACTCAGGTGTTTTCCTGTCCACCCTCCTGCATTGCCTTATCCTAACCGGGGCGTGGTTTGGCGCTCTGTCCAGAGTGTGTTTACACGCCTCTTTACCTCGCTTGTTTTGCTTTTCCGCCCCTCCAGGATATGTGCTTCTGTATGTTCAGTCTTGTCAGCCCATCACCGACGGATGGACTGTCTTTTCCCCCTTGTGGGAATTCGAATCGGGTTACACAGGCGCCTTGAGTCGCCGTCTACATGCTTGTACATGAGGTCCAGCCTGGACCAGTACCTGATACAGATTCTACTGTTTGAGTGCTCGTGATACCGTGTTGCCCTATTCGCTGTGATGTGTGGAGATCCTGATGGCGCCAGGCGGGAAGCCCAGTTGCCTGACTACACTCCCAGCGGTCCGCCACTGTCAGTCCCAGTGTGAGCCTACCGATTCGCAGACGCACTTGCATTCGGATGGCGGCCTCCGGTGCTCCTGACCTCGGTCAGTCTGCCTGGGAAACTGGTGGTTTGAGGAGTCGACGCCTCCGCCCACACTGCATGAGGACTCCCTCATGTATGGCCTTCGTGGTAATAGGGCGAGGGAAAAGACGGCCTTGATGCCCGATCCCTTCAGGAGGAGTTCCCTTAAGATCTGGGGTTCTTAAGGAGTTCGACTATGGCACTCTGGACTCGCGTCGTATGGATATGGACATGGTGCGCCCGAGGAAGGACCCGTGGGGACTCTCCCCAGTCGGCGGGCCTTGGGAAGCTTGGGGTAGCCTGATGGATCTTTGTGGTCGCTCTCGACCTGTGGGACCACCTCGGTCGTCGTGTGTCGCCTATGTTGGCCGTGTATGCCACTGCCACTGTGGTGGTGACCGTAGCAGCCGGCACCCGGTGCGCCTGGTATGGGTTAACGGGTCCTTTGGATGCCGAACAATCGCCGCCAGGACCCGGGACTTGATACTTGATACTTGATACTATACATGTGCTACGAGCTTACACAACATCATACCTATCTTACTGTGACTTACTGAAGTGAGGATGTGACACCCCTCCCCTTTCAGGAAGTGGTCCTGGGTACCCGCTGCCATGCGTGGGTGTTATCGAGCCCCCCCCCCAGGGTTTGCTCTAAGGAGGGGGGTGAAGCGGTACCCAGAACCCCATGGCTAGGGTAGGGCATACAACCGGCCTCCGGTCTACTAACCCCATGTACGGAAGGGAAGACCGGTCTCCGGTCCACTAACCCCATGTACGGAAGGCGCCCGTTGACGCCCGGTGCGAGCCCGGCGGGAGCGTGTTCCGTGCCGTAAAGCCCCGCATCGGCAACCGATGCACCGCCAGCGGAGATTTGTATATCAGAACATCAGGAATCAACAGGGTTTTATTTTCATATTGTTTCCGTCAAGTTTTACGCTTCCGTTCTGATATTCACTGTTTTGACTGCTGGCGGTTGGATCGCGACTTTACCGTAACCGCCAGTTTAACTGTTTATAATGGAAATTTTAACGCAATCCGTCACGAAGGCTCCAAAGCCTTCAGGAACTGCTTGGATGCTTCCGCAATTTTCACATCTTACACTCGCAACCTTAATCCGAATTTTTCAGGATGTCGAAATCGGATTTTCGACTTCGACATCCCCGCACTTGATTTGACCTCTTTCGAGTGGACCTACGTGCTTCCCTATGCACGAATCAACTTCCCTTTCATCCTGCCCTCCATTTGTCTTAAAGATATGGGCAAAACAAAGTTGATTCGTGAGGCCACTTGTGAAGGTCATATCTCGTGCCGCTTGCGAGTATTGACGATAAGAAAACGTGGGATGTATTTACAATACTCCCGACGTAATTTAGGAACCATCATATGCCTTGCGTTTCCACACGTGCGCGCTAGTGTAATGGATCATGGTCAAGAGGGTAGAGTTTGCGTTATAACTCTTTGGCCATGACATTGCGTGCGTTAAGATAACTTTCGAGTGTAGCGCGCAAGTGTTGGTGTTGCATAGGAACTCTCCTTGAGTTCCTATGAGCGATTAACACAAAGTTATGCCCTTGGAGGGGCATGACATATCGTGGTGGGAGCTACCTTTTTGGGCAATATGTGGTATGTGCCATGTGTTGTGTTGCGTGCCCATTTGGCGGGTCCATCGCTCCAAGCCAAAGCCGCCAATGGACCTCATATTGTGCAAGCCCCTTCTCCATACTCCCCACGATCAATTGCAAGCCTAACCTTCGTGAAGGGAAGCTTGTAGGGCGATCCCAAAGCGATGCGTTGGGAGCAAAGTGTGTGTTTTGCAATTTTCCATATTTTCATGTGCCCACTTGGGAAGTAGCGCTCGTAACCTTTCAAGGCGCCCCAAGTGGAGCACATAAGTGGGATCGAAGGTCATTGGTGTCAAGTCATTGTGTTTAGAAGGATTAAGTGATTGCACGATCCAAGCCGAAGATATTATAATATAATTGTGCACCTTTCAAGGCACTTTTGTGTGTGCTTGTGCCAATTTTGCCGTATTTGGCCCGTCATGATGTCAAGTGGCGACCGTGTATTTCAACGTTGCGCTCAATTGACATCATGACCCAAGTATGTTATGAGGGTACATACTTCGGTCCCCAACATATCTTGGACCCGGCGAATAACTCCTCTTGGGCTTGGCATACCGTGGCCGCCATGTTGGCGATTTGGGACCATCCCAAATCATGGGCTCACTTGGCGACCCTGCCATTCCCAAAACCGGAGGAGTTGGGCGACGCCCAAAAGATATGTTGGACACACATGACTTGATACCAATCCTATGGCACACTCCGGTCCGAGTCGGGCATGTGCCTCATTTGCCCCAACCATGAGTGTGCGCATTTTTGGCCATTTTGAGCAATTTTCCACTTTTGCTGCCTGCCGTGCACTATGTTCTAACCCTCGTGCACGCCGGACGCATGGACCAATGGACCATATATGACATGGGTGTTATGGGTAATGGTCCCCATGGTTCACACACCACGTGGGCGAAGCGGAGCATCCTTCGTTAAGGCGCTAGCCCAAAGTGAGTGTGGGCAATTTTGCCATTTTGGCATTTGTGGACCCAATTGGGATCGTCACCACGCCAAGTGGCATGGAGATCTTTGAGAGCCAAGTGCATGGAAGTCTCCGTTGGACTCCCGGTGGATCGCGTATGGAATGGCGGATCCGATCTCCAAGCCGGCGTGGAGATATACTATTGGGAGCACCCCGAATTTTGGCTCATTTCGAGCAGCCAAAATGACCCCATTTTGGGACCCCAATTTCCCCCTTCCGTGTGGTCAATTGGCGGCCCCATTTCTCTATGCCCACAGGGAGCCCGGACCTAATCCCAAGTTGTACACTCAGATATAAGTCCTAGGTCCTGCCTCCTACCCTGTGAGCCATTGGCCTTACCTTGGCCGGGCGAGCCACGCGTGGGAATGACGCCAATTTTGGTGATTTTGGCATCATGACCCCACTTGACTCATCCGTGTTGCCCTGATGCCGGGACCTCAGAGGGAACCAGGTTGGGTGAGGGCTCCAGGGAGTTCGTACTCGAAGGGCATAGGGTCAGTTGCCTCGTCCCTACCTCTGGCGGGTCCGGACGAGGGGTCAATTTTGGGAATTTTGGAGCTAATATCAGTTTGGGCTGAAACAGCCCATTTTCAGCTACCAACTCCTGAGGGATTATGGCGGGGCCATATCTCTGGCTCAGAGGGGAGTTGGGACCTGCCGTTAAGGGAGCATAGGGAGCCACTGTCGGTTGGCCTGGGAGCGCCTTGGTTCCAAGGAACTCGCCTGTGGCTGGGCGGGACACCTCTCCCATTGGCAGGGTTTCAGGGTCCGGACTGAGCAGGGCATGGGTTGTGTTTGAGCCCCCGCCCCCACCAGCCACTGCGAGGGTCGGACCTGGGATTGGCATATGAGTTGGGACTGAGTGTCTATTGTCCTGTAATGCCCTTACCCCAGTCCAGTCTTAACCCCATGTGTACATATCCTGATGTGTTGCTGTACATACTTTCGTTCCCTCATTTCAGAGTGGCAAGGATTCTGAAACGCTTTGTCACATGACATGAGCGCATTGATGCCCCTGTGAGCGTAGTGCTTTGCCTGCCTGCTCACTTGCGCGTGTCCCGCAGCGTCCCGTGGCCGGCCCCCCACGGGAACGCGTCACAATGAGCAGATTCAGTACAGCATGTAGTGGACTGGGGTTACGTCGCAGGGTCAGTGCATGGTGGACAGCTACCTTTATTTCATGTGCAGTGTGACGTTGCTGTGTCCCACCTACACGTCTCAGCAACCGCCAGTTCACCCCTTTGTGCCCTCGTCGGACATTAAGGGAGGACTGTAACCGTTTCATCCAGGCTGCTTCAAGGGACAGGGCATTGTGCTTGCGGGTTTGCTGCACTGGCATCACCGCCCATTCCCCTAGGCCTATGTCACGGATAGCTCGGTACACCTTGGCCTCTTTAAAAGCCAATGAGCTGGGTTTGGCGCGCAGCGTAGTGACATGAGAAGTGAATCTGTCGAGGATAGATTTATCAGACTTGCGGCCCGTTTCACCAACGTACAATTGGGACGTGCGTGCATTATAGATGGCGTATATGAAACACCCTTTGGAACCAACGTCAGACCCTTTGATCTCTCCCAGAGCATGGGGCCGGCGAATCCAACGCACAGGGCTCCATTTCGCCAGGTAATTAGCCTGGTTCATATTCTTACGGACTGCAGACCAATCTATCTGATTCTCAGCAAACAGTGTTGTACGTTCAGGACACAGGGCATTCCAATGGTCCCAAAAATAGTCACGGAGTGACTTCTTGCCCATGGTGCAGTATAGCGTGGGTGAGGGCATGCGGTATACTCCTTTGCCCTTGCGGGCGAGGGAGCTGAGGCCAGAAATATACACACTTAGGTCCAGGTGGGGACCGTCATAGTCTGGGGGTTGTAGGACAAACCAGTCAAGGGAGACATCACGTTTCAGCTTCGTTGAGGCATAAGTGAGTCTGTGTGTGATGGGCTTTGCCCCAGCAAAAGCACACCACCCGTTACCTTCTTCGCAAAACTTCAGAACCCATTCCTGTAGTGTTATCCTCGCCGTGGGGAGGCAAATGATAACACGTGTGTTGCACTGGAGTGCAGAGCGTAACGCATTTTGGGCCTCCGTGTCACTGGTGTGACCTTGGATTGCCCACAGCTGGGTTCCGCCGCAGATATTTTCCGTCGGAGAAAATTTCGCGTCGAGAGTGAGAGGTGAGTTGATGATTGGGAGGGGTGATCCATTCCACACGGTCATTCCTTGGTAACACTGGATGTCAGCAACCTTAGACCATAGGGTCCACCATGTCTTGGGAACATGGTACACGCATTGTTGCACGGGGGTCGTTTGCTGGTTGGTACACAATGTATGAAACTCATTCACGTACTCTTCACACAAATCTGCAAAACAACATAAATCTTCAAACCGTCTGTCATACCATGAACGTTTCTTTTTCATAGCAACGAACGCAACCCAGACGCGCGCGAACACTGTACTCCGCAGGATGAGTGTTTGCACGATAGTCATAGAAACGCGGTGTGGCGTGTCTGGCGGTATGTGTCGGGTCTCAAATGACATGAGTTCACGAATGAAGGCTTTAGAGCCTGAACCTTGGGCTTGTAGAACTTCATCCATTGTGCTGATGACACGCTCCAACCGCTTGTCAATGACGAATTGCTGCTCCTCCAGTGATGGTTGAGCATCTCCGGGTAGCATGGTGAAGTGGGCTAGCCACTCTTTCCAAAATTGGTGGTAGGCATATGGCACCTGTAACTGCTAAGATCTGTTCACATGGACACGTACGTGTTAAAAGCCCGACACGTACGTGTTGAAATCCCAACTTGTACGCACTGATTTACCAAACCGTACGCACTGCGTACGCATTTGGCGCAAAATCGTACGCAGCGCGTGCGCGTTTGGTACCCAGTGCGTACGGTGTGGAAAATCAGTGCGTACGAGTTGAGATTTCAACGCGTATGTGTCCATGTGAACAAAAAAGGCCACATCTTAGCAGTTACACCGTGTCAATTGCACCTTCTTCCAACGTGGCATCGTACAACGGTTCTTCCGCCGGTAGTTCGTCATCCGTCACGGGTTTTGGCGTAGCCTTGACGCTCGTTGTAGAGCTCTAGTATAATCTCATTATTTCTGTATTTTCCGGCGCTTCGCTAGGAGCCGCTCCTGCGCGCCGCCTCTTTATGCGTAGGAATTTCTTGATTTCAAAAATCGAGAGATGACAACAATTTTTATAAAAATGTGGTTCTGATGCACAATTGGATTCTGCTCAGGTGTGTGGTCTTAGAAAAATTCTAGGCCGTCATTTGACGGATTTAGGTGTTGTCGCTTCGCGTTTGCGTGGATTCGTCCATAAATCTCCCATTCCTGCCTCTGCAGATATCCTCGCGAAAGCGTCGCTGAGTAGGCCGTGTTCGGGCCGAAAAGCAGCAGCCAGGAGACTGAGCAGAACCCAAGACCCCACCAAGGGGCAACTTAATTTTTTTAACGACTCCCCTCGCCCTAAGACAGGTCACAGGTCGCCAGCAGGTTTGCGAGGACCCATGCGAGTGTGTATATTGTGTCTTGCGTTGGGTTTATGTCGCGCTGCGTCTTGGAGGGAGGGATGCACATGTACATGTTTATGGCATGCACCCTAACTAACCCAGCCAAGCCACAGGAACCCCGGCAGCGCCATGAGCGCTGAGCTTCCTGTAGGAAATGTTACAATCAGAGCAGCAAAAAGAGCGCCAGCCATGGTGAGCGCCCATTTTTCTGTGTGAGGGAAACTGTAGGTATTTTAAAGTAGATGTGGAAACCAAGGAAAGGCCAAGAAAAAAATCCCCTTTTCCTGAAAATGCGACAGTGGTGGCCACCACAGCACAAGGGGGGAGTAAGAAAAAGTGCTTTTCCAATGCTTTGAGGCATACTCTAGTTGTGTTAGAGATACACTGAGCATCCAGGCATTTCTATCTTAGTATTGGCCCCACCAAAAGTGGTGATAACACATTTTGACCTATGGAACCAAACACTAAATCAGGATATGGAGTGGACCCCTTAATCCCCTAACAATGTGAGGCTATGCATCGTTTCCTGAGTTGACTGAGAACTGACATATCCAGGGCAGAGCCTATGAATTTATCTATGTTTTCTCATGAATTCTTAGCTATCCTAGTGGTATGCACCCTAGGGGGCTGGGCACCTCTTTTTGAGAGGTCCTGGGTTCAATTCCCGGTCAGCCTAGCTAAGTAGGAAGATCCCATGTGACATGGCAGTGACCTCATCGCCACATGCCCTGCCACCTCAGCACATATGGGACCCAAAACAAAGGGTGCACATCTCCTGAGATGGCACTATGGAGATTGAGTGACCATGGGGCAGTTTTCCAACTCTTTTTCCAAAACGATTCAGCTATCTTTGTGAATATGCAATCCAATGTGCCCTGAGTTGCAGTTTCTGTGAATATTCTAACATCTTTCACTGTTTACACTGCAGCCCTTCATGCTTTGATCCTGATTCTCTTCTCCTTGCATACCGCTGGCTTGGGCTATCCTGGATTGACTGTATTTCAGCAAACAAAAGCTTTTCATCTTCAAAAACAAGCAGCAGGAAACCCTACACCAGCAGCAAGCAGCAGGAGAGGCACAAACACAGTGTTGAAATCACTAAAAATTTTTCAGTCGAGGGAGGCTGCCCAGCCCACGATGTCATCCACCCTCAGTGCCTCCGACTCGTACGTTGCCTCCTGCAATTGATGGTGGGCAACGGGGAGGGCTTGGTAGTGGGCGAGGGTGTCGGCTGCGGGGTCGGGGCGCGAGGCCAGGCTTGCGAGTTGAGACATGGTCTGCTGCGACATTGTTAAAAGAGGAGAACGCGAGGCCTTTGAGAGCTGTAACAAAGCGAAAGAGTCGAAAGGAGGGTAAATTCGTACGAAATTCGTACGAATTTCGTACGAATTTCACATTCTGTGAATCTGTGAATCTAGCGTGAATTTCTGCGAGAATTTAGGTGCGTGAATTTCACATTCACGCGAATCTCACCAAATATGTTAAACCATGCGGGGACCTTAAACCTCTAAATTTCACCTATCTGTTGCATCTTACTTTGGGCGAAGGTAGCACGACAAAAGCACACGATAGCACCAAGTTACGAGCAAAACACAGCAAAATTGGGTGAAATTCACGGTACCGTAAATCTCGGATTCAAACGGCCGGTTCACGAAGGGTACACAGGCGTTTACCTACCACTACCATACCACCTGCATTCTTATCCACTGGGAGCACCACAAACTTGTGGTTCAGTGTGCGTTTTATCCTACGTATGGCGTCTTCGTGGCAGAACCAGGGTGACACCTGTCTGACTGTGCTCCACTCCGTCACCACATTTGTGAGCAGTAAGTGGTCTATGGCATAGTGTACATCTTCAGACAAGTTAGGCAGAATCTTGTGGACCAGCTTGCGCTGGTGCTTGACCTTGGCAGCGACATTGGAGGGTAGAGGTACAGTTGCATTTTTGGCACTCTGCATGAGCATGTGCTGGATTTGCAGAAAAACAGTAGACATGGCCTCTTTACACCGAATAACTGCACAACCGTTGACCCTCGGGATCGACGCTGGTAGCTCGGAGCACGCACATGAGGCACAGGCAAACTGTTCCACTTTACTCCAGGGCACATTTACGTTGCTGTTGCATAACACTTGTTTGACAGAGGGGCCTTTCACTCCAATGGGGCACATGACAGAGTTGAGGTATTTTCTGATAATGCCAGGGACGGGTATAAGGTCGGTTAGGCTCTTAAAATCGTGTCGCAATTCGCGTGCCTCAGTACCATTCGTCTGTGGATACGGCACTGGTAGTCTGTAGGGGATCCACACCCCCGTAGCTCGCTTCAACCGATCTCTGACCCGCTGGTAGAGACGATAGTGCGTCCGCTTGTCAACAGTGGTCTTAGACGCAATGAGCAGATTCAGTACAGCATGTAGTGGACTGGGGTTACGTCGCAGGGTCAGTGCATGGTGGACAGCTACCTTTATTTCATGTGCAGTGTGACGTTGCTGTGTCCCACCTACACGTCTCAGCAACCGCCAGTTCACCCCTTTGTGCCCTCGTCGGACATTAAGGGAGGACTATGACCGTTTCATCCAGGCTGCTTCAAGGGACAGGGCATTGTGCTTGCGGGTTTGCTGCACTGGCATCACCGCCCATTCCCCTAGGCCTACGTCACGGATAGCTCGGTACACCTTTGCCTCTTTAAAAGCCAATGAGCTGGGTTTGGCGCGCAGCGTACTGACATGAGAAGTGAATCTGTCGAGGATAGATTTATCAGACTTGCGGCCCGTTTCACCAACGTACAATTGGGACGTGCGTGCATTATAGATGGCGTATATGAAACACCCTTTGGAACCAACGTCAGACCCTTTGATCTCTCCCAGAGCATGGGGCCGGCGAATCCAACACACAGGGCTCCATTTCGCCAGGTAATTAGCCTGGTTCATATTCTTACGGACTGCAGACCAATCTATCTGATTCTCAGCAAACAGTGTTGTACGTTCACGACACAGGGCATTCCAATGGTCCCAAAAATAGTCACGGAGTGACTTCTTGCCCATGGTGCAGTATAGCGTGGGTGAGGGCATGCGGTATACTCCTTTGCCCTTGCGGGCGAGGGAGCTGAGGCCAGAAACATACACACTTAGGTCCAGGTGGGGACCGTCGTAGTCTGGGGGTTGTAGGACATACCAGTCAAGGGAGACATCTCGTTTCAGCTTCGTTGAGCCATAAGTGAGTCTGTGTGTGATGGGCTCTGCCCCAGCAAAAGCACACCACCCGTTACCTTCTTCGCAAAACTTCAGAACCCATTCCTGTAGTGTTATCCTCGCCGTGGGGAGGCAAATGATGACACGTGTGTTGCACTGGAGTGCAGAGCGTAACGCATTTTGGGCCTCCGTGTCACTGGTGTGACCTTGGATTGCCCACAGCTGGGTTCCGCCGCAGATATTTTCCGTCGGAGAAAATTTCGCGTCGATAGTGAGAGGTGAGTTGATGATTGGGAGGGGTGATCCATTCCACACGGTCATTCCTTGGTAACACTGGATGTCAGCAACCTTAGACCATAGGGTCCACCATGTCTTGGGAACATGGTACACGCATTGTTGCACGGGGGTCGTTTGCTGGTTGGTACACAATGTATGAAACTCATTCACGTACTCTTCACACAAATCTGCAAAACAACATAAATCTTCAAACCGTATGTCATACCATGAACGTTTCTTCTTCATAGCAACAAACGCAACCCAGACGCGCGCGAACACTGTACTCCGCAGGATGAGTGATTGCACGATAGTCATAGAAACGCGGTGTGGCGTGTCTGGCGGTATGTGTCGGATCTCAAATGACATGAGTTCACGAATGAAGGCTTTAGAGCCTGAACCTTGGGCTTGTAGAACTTCATCCATTGTGCTGATGACACGCTCCAACCGCTTGTCAATGACGAATTGCTGCTCCTCCAGTGATGGTTGAGCATCTCCGGGTAGCATGGTGAAGTGGGCTAGCCACTCTTTCCAAAATTGGTGGTAGGCATATGGCACCTGTAACTGCTAAGATCTGTTCACATGGACACGTACGTGTTAAAAGCCCGACACGTACGTGCTGAAATCCCAACTTGTACGCACTGATTTACCAAACCGTACGCACTGCGTACGCATTTGGCGCAAAATCGTACGCAGCGCGTGCGCGTTTGGTACCCAGTGCGTACGGTGTGGAAAATCAGTGCGTACGAGTTGAGATTTCAACGCGTATGTGTCCATGTGAACAAAAAAGGCCACATATTAGCAGTTACACCGTGTCAATTGCACGTTCTTCCAACGTGGCATCGTACAACGGTTCTTCCGCCGGTAGTTCGTCATCCGTCACGGGTTTTGGCGTAGCCTTGACGCTCGTTGTAGAGCTCTAGTCTTTCTTTTATCGTCTCGAGCAGTCCTGCGATGCAAGGATAGCCGTACTGCCATGGCACGCCGACTACGCAATATCATGCGGTGTTTTGATACGCGGCGCGGGCGCGGGTTTTGGGAGACTGTGAGCGTTAGCTCACGTTGCGTAGCACGAGGTAGGCGTGTTCGACCAACCGGCTCGTCATCGTAGCGTTTAGCAGGGCGCACGACACGTGTTCTCGTACGAGACTCACGTGGTATGAATTCCTCTTCGTCACTCATGCCGAGTCACCTTGATGTCCCTTAGCTGCTAGCACTGCAGAACCCATGATAATTGGTGCTCTTTTCTTGAGTGGTAAAGATTTTTGTTCACTGCTCCCTATGCTTGCGGGCGAGCTTGATGCATGGTCACGCTTCTGACCGATTTCCTGGGTTCTCATGACGCTGTCCCCGTCCTCACTTGTGCTTGCTTGAGTTTTGGGAGCCATGGCAGCTTTTCGCGTGGAAGCTCGTGCTTGGCGTTCGGCTTCCTTTCGTGTAAGTTCGGACTGCCGCTCCACTCGTTTTTGAATGAGAGATTGCTCTTGCTCAGCTATTTGCTCCGGTGTGCGAATTTTGAAGTGTTCCAAAAGCAAGTTGGTGTTTTGCCTACTTGCGTCAATGTTATCTTGGCAAAGCCGTTGATCCTCCCGAATCTCGGTGACGGTTTCCTTGAGGTCTTAGAATGAGCCACGTAGCTCGTCGGTGGTGGCGTCCAGCGAGTCTAGGCATCGGTCAACTTCACGCTCACGCGCGGAGTCTCGTGGGCCTTGTGCTACTGGCACCCTAGGTGCCGGGACTTTGAAGACTCCATCCTTGACGGTCTTGGAAGACGCTTTCCTCTTGTGCGTAACGGGGGCATTCGTGGTATCCTTGCGGTGTTCATAATCACTCACTTCGTAGACGGCATTAGAAATGCAGGACTTTTTCTGTTTGGAAATAGCCGCCACCGCCTTTTGCCGAGCCGTGTCCGTTGAGAAGCTTACCCGCAACATTTCCGTGCTATCCTCACCACAAAGGTCTTCACCCGACAAATCAAAATCGGCGCCATCAAACAATTTTTGGAGTTGTTCTATCTCCTCATCTTCCCATTTGTGCTTTGCCTTGAGAATAATTGAGAACCATTCGGCAACTTCGTCTTCGTCCATATCCGATCCTTCTTCACCACTTGATTCGGCTTCAATAACATGAGATTGTTTTTGGTTGCGTGCGGTGTATTTTCCCTTGTAGCCGGGCGGGAACATAATAGGAACGAAAGGGCGGTTTTCATTTTTTGCCTGAAAGAATGCCTTGCGGTTTGTCATAGACCTCACTTAATGCACTTGCATACCCGTGGTAGCTTTGCATTCAAAGAGTTGATGGCCATTGATGACATCTTGTAAGCAATTAAAGCACGTGTAATTCAGTTGCACCTTGCCATCCTTAACATCTTCGCAATCCTTGAATAATGCGCAATCTTGTGCCCAATGTCCTTGCTTGCCGCAGAGAATGCACACTTTCTTTTTCTTTTCGGAACCCGATGTTTGGCCCTTTTGCTTCTTCTTCTTATAGCACTCCGAGTCTTTGTGTCCCTTCATTTTGCAAAAGGAGCAATATCCACTTTTCTTGTCGTTGCTTTTCCGAGTTGGCATGACGTAAAGGTTGAACTCAAAATGTCTTAGAGTTGAGAGAGTAAGTTAATGAAATGAGAATCGCACAATGATCTTGTGAACGTTGCGGTACTCGTGTTGAATTTCCAAATGGCAACTACGAGGCGTGCAAGTTTTATTGAACTTAATTTCTCAATTTGGGGCAAATGCATCCACGACAGGGTATCAAGGGGGAGGCTGCCACTCGTGGGACGTTCCGCAAAATACCCCGGAAAATGGGGCTCCGCTAAACGATGTCGCGCTAAAATCGATCCCCCACCAGGCTGCAGGAGGATCCATTTCAGCAAGCAATCATTATGTTGAGTAATCTTCACCCTAACCCTAGCCCTTTTAATATTGGCGATTCCTAAGTCATCAGCCTGGGGCAGCCGAACCGGATCGAGGGACGGCTGTGTATCTCAAATCTTAGAGTTGTAATGAACAAGGATCCTATGAAATAATTCAGACCAGAAGGATTCCAGTATTCACCGTGTTGTTTTTGTGCAGGGCTGTAGGGCTGTCGCGTTCGTGCCTGGCATTAACCGAAAACGCGGTTCCGAAACTGCTGAGATGGAGCTCCCCTCTGCCTAGGCAAGGTTAGGGAGTGAGACACCTGGTTTGGAACTTAGTTTGCGAGTTCTACAAAATCATCCCAAGAGGTTGACTTTGAAAGGATGCAAAAATTCGGCGCCTTCGGTTCGACGCTTGGATGCATGTCAAACTTCGGCTACCAAAGGCCACTATGAAGTTTAGTTAGTGCCTTGTGTTGCCATGTTCCGTGTCTGCAACATGTGTCGCTCGGTCTGTTTGCTTCGAATTTTTCTCAGTATCTATTACGGCGCTGCCCCTCACATGCCAGATGTGGTCGTATGTTGCAAAGTGGCCATGTAGGAGCGTATAAACTCTCATAGTCTATCGTCTTAAGTCCCGCGCGTTGCCATTGCTTGTCCAATGAAGGAGATCAACATATCCAACCATTGCATCCCCAAACGGTTTTATTAACTCAATCCATCATTCATCGTTTTCATCTTTTTCATCTTTTTCATTTTGCTCATCTAAGATTGGTCCTACCACACGATACAATCTACAGATACCATATGTGGTTTTTTCCACATGATTACTGTCCACGCAACACCGTAATAATACAATGAACAAGAGCCAATCTATACCATAGATATGGTTTTCGTTCTCTTCTTTTCTTTTCCTCCCCTCCCAACGCCCCTCTACTTGGCCACTCGTTTTATGCCCTTGGTGGTCGGACCTAATCATTGATCCTATGCTCCATCTTTTTGGAGAGTCTCCCCGAGGCCAATCAATATTGGCTTGCTTTGTACTTAGTTACACACACGCATAGAATGAAAGCACATTATATGCCGGAGAGACTGCATGGGCTCACTGAACACAACATGCTTCCATGGTGGCCATTGGGTCACACCACCCCAAGGGCTTCAGGGCTGTATGGCATGTGTTGGGTCGACAGCGTAGAATGTTTCGTGATGACTTGGTGACCATGGAAGGGCTAACTAGAGAGCAAGTCGAGAGCCCGTGGGGTAAGGCAAAATGGCCTTGCATGCAACCTCCAAAGTCATGGAGTTAGCAGTTGCGGCCTTAATTGTCACGGTGGCTTCATGAACGGGCTCCCCAACTCTCATCGCCCATCGTCTTAAGGTCTGCGCGTTGCCATTGCTTTTTTTTTTAAGGCATGGCGGTCCCCCGCCGAAAGCATTGCACCAAAGCGGCCTGACCACGGGCAGAGCGTTCATGGCGAGCCGAAGTTCACCAAAGACAGAGGCTATTGTACACAAAATTTCACACCCAGGGTGCTTAGAGCACTGCACTGCTGCACCATAGGCCTCGGGAGGGTGTGGGTGCACAATAGAATGCCGAGGCAAGCAGTGTGCAATGGGATAGGTGCACTGATGCACTCCGAGAAAAAAAAATAGAAACGCATATAAAACGGAGAAAGCGCAGCAGTGAGTGGATATATGAAGGACTGATTCAGTCCAGTGGAGCAGGCAGAACTGACCGGGCACAACAAAAACACTGGTGCACTCGGGGAGAAAAAAATAGAGAGGAGCACGAAAAATTCCGACGGTCCAGCAGTGAAACAAGGTAAGGGGGGCTGAAACAGACCGCTGGGCAGGCAAAATTAAAGGCGCGACGTGGGGGGCTGGCTGGGGGGCAGGGGGAAATGAGGGGGGGGGTGATGTGAAGAAGGATGCAGGTTGTGTGTTGGGGGGGAAAGTTGGGTGTGTGAGAGAGGAGTCTGGTAGCAGGTAATTGGAGACATGTGACTGGAGACAGGTGGCCTTGTGACAGGCAACTGAAGACCGGAGGGTAACAGTGGTCTGGGGCTGGTATGAGCCATCAGGAGAGCAGCGGCGGGGGTCTGGGGCAAGGATGGTGAGGTCTGGTATGTTGAAGGAGGTGTCAGGAAATAGAGGATGAGACTCGGTCGAAAGGGGGCAGGAGGCAGGTGTTGGGGGGAGGGGGCCGGAATGTGAAGGGTGAACGATGGTGCGTGAGCATTGGCAGTTGCCTGGGGGGGGAGGCGCAGGCGCGCGTGGTGCCTGAGAAGGAGTCCAGACATCGGGGGCAGCTGTCTGGAGAGTGAGGGGCGTTGCCATTGCTTGTCCAATAAAGGAGAAATATGATGAAACGTGTGTCCGTCTTTTTAGAAGTGCCCCCTGCCTCGCCCTGCCCCTGTACCCGTTGGTTGGGTATCCGAGGAGTAGGTACTATATACGGGCACGCTATGTTTAGAGACCCTGACGTCCGCCGTTCTGTGGTGCCACACTGCTCTGTGGATGTTTACCAGCAGAACTTGAAGAATGCCACGATACCGTCGTTTAAGAGCTTTAAGAAGGCCCTTGCGCGTAGCCTGCAATGCCTTCAATCCACGCTGCCTAATCGCAGGCGCTAGGCGTCCTGCTGTCTGGCAAGTGCGTTGGAAGACGTGGTTGGACAATTTTACACCTCTGTTGCGCGCACGTTCCCGAAACGCCTCTATGAGCCTGCTCTGAAGGCGGCGGGTGCAAAGCTTCCTGCAGAGCTTGTGTTTGGCGTTTGATAAGGGCACAGAGGTACCTATCTTCATCTGCGTCAATTGCTGGCGCGAAGTCCACCGTCGCATTTTCCTTGACACCCCCCGTTATAAGGAATCATTACGGTGTGCGGACGCGCGCGACGGAGCTTACCCCGGCGGCGGGGGGGGGGGGGGGGGCGAGAGGGCCGTGCCGTGCCACGGTGCCGCCACTGTGTTGTGTTGTGTGAGGGTGATCGGCACTTGCGTCACCTGTGTCACCATGACACGGAGGGGGGGTGGGGAGGGGGGGAGGGGGGGGGGGCATCTGAAAGTGTGCCGCGGCACGTGCCGTGACATGGGTAAGCTCCGACGCTCGGTTTTTGCTGCTTTGGCGGCTAGCGGATACACTCTCCTTGAGATTCTTTGGTTAAGTACTGTTCTTTCTCCATCCAACATGCTACCTGTCCCCTCCTTGGTGCCGCTGCCACCCAGTGTGCGTGCATGCACGGTCGCTGTCGACCATCTGCCGCTTGTAAATCACTTTATGCTCCGCTACTGGCCACTGCATGCTCCAAACTGAAGAAATTAGGACCGGGTTTTTGGGCACGGGACCTTGCTACTGCACCCCACCTGCATGACTTGCTCTCCCCCTCTGTCCTTGTGCGACGTGTGCGGAGCACCCTCCGGTCTTGTCCTGATTCTTTTCAGCCTATGGATGGGCCAAGTGTTTCCACGCCGCCCGCTGATGGCCCTGCCAGTTCTGTGGACTTCCCAAAGGCGCCGGCGAATGCACTCCCTGAGTTTTTTTTGGGAGTCCTGCCTCGCGTGTGCCACGCCGCAAGGTTAGGCGTGTAGCATGTGGGCGGGCTCAGCGCTGTCGACCACCGCGCGCGGGTGAACGCGTGTCCACCTCTGTGGCGGGTGCCCACCAATGCCTGACTAGGCACGGCCCAGCTTGCCAGGCTGGGTCAGAATGCCCCCCTAGTTCCTCGGTGCGAGTGGGATGCGCTGTTCTAGGGCGTGGTGCGGAACCCCCCCAATTTTGGGGGTTGTTAATATGGTTGGAACCCGGACTTTCACATGTTACATGAGTGCACTATATATATATATATATATATATATATATATATATATATATGCACTATCATAGTGCACATTGGTGCACTATGATGCAACAATGTGCCTTGCATGTCTCGTTTGCTCGATATTGCCCATTTTGCACTTTTTTGCGATTTGGTCTTTTTGTGCTCTAACTAGTTAGAACGGGGTTACAGCACTAGTTATCACGTGGGTTATCGCGCTAGTTATCACGCGATATCTAGTTATCGCGCGAGTTATCGCGCAGGTTATTGCGCCTCATTTTCTCTTGTTCCATGTTTCCCCTCTTCGCTTTAGCTCTCAAATAATCTACAATGGCCCTTGCTGTAAGGGGAAGGGGAAGTCGGATGGTTGGTTCCCCCAACCCCTCACCCACAACACCCGCCGGGTCTGCAGTGACGACCCCGAAACCAAGCTCCCCATGCACTCACTTTGCCCCAAAAGGGAGGGGGAGCGTGAGTGGTATGGGATCACCACTCCCAACATTATTTCGGGGCAGGGGGTGATCCTTTTTCCTTTTGGGGCAACACCCCCCCTTATTGGGGAGGCGGAGGAAGTGGTTGCGGCAGAGCCCGTGGGCCTTTAATAGGGATCCAAATGATCTTGTGGTCACCACCGGGGAAAGGTTGGTGGTGAACCACTTGATCGAGCACGAGTTTTTGAGTGTTGTGCAGCTGGACAGTCTTTTGGAAGATCTTGATAGGGTGCCTGTCTCAGAGAAGGCACCCATTTTCAATGAGAACCCCCCCATTGTGGGCAGGCCCCAAGATTCAGGGACCCGTCGCACAGTGTATGGCAACTATGGGGGCCCCAACCACCACAAGCACAACCCCCACCAGCTCCATAATCTGCCGGTCCTCAAAAGTCTAAGGGTCGCAAATCATGTGCTTGAGACTGCGAAGAAGAGTGTGGTGGGGGGGGTTGGGTGGAGCTGCACCATATTCTTGACATGGCCGAAATTTTGAGCTATGACCACACCCCGCAGCACCTCCATCGCGATCCCCCCCCCTACATTGTGCCTGAAGGCACATTGATTGTCAATTGCCTCATTATGCTTACGCATAATCATGAGGCCGAGGATGGGTCGCATTTTCTTTTTGTGCCCTCTAGTAGTTCGGGGTTCCTTGACCCTCGGGTGGAGAGGGTTGAGCCATTCAAGAGGGGCACTGCCTTTTTTTTCAATGCACTTGATGTTCACCGGGGTCGGGAACTCCAAAGGCCTCGCCCACTGGTGTGACCCATCCGCGGCTCATGGCATTCTTTGTAATTGAGCTAATAGGATGCAGCGTTCTAGGGCGTTTAAATTGTGCAGAACCCCTAGTTAGAGCACAATTTCCAGAACACCCACCTAGCCTCAATTTTGGGGCAAACCACCTAGAAAAACGGATTCGGCACCCTGAAAAAACCCCCCATCCTCTTTCTTTCCCCACACAACCCGCATCGTAGGGGTGGTTTTGGGGGGGGGGGTCAAAGAGTTAGAGCAGAGTTAGAACAGAGTTAGAACACAGTTGGAGCACCTTGCTCTAACTGGTTAGAGCACTGGTTATCGCGCGATAACTAAGTTGTCGCGCAGTTATCGCGGGTATTTATCGTGCACCCCTCCTGATGACCTGCTGGGATTTCTGTTTCCCAGATTGAATTCCCGTTTGTTGTGTCGTGTATATGTAAGAAGAGTGCAAGTGTTAGGATGAGACAAGAGAAACCGACCCCTGAATGAAGGTAAGACCGTAGGCAAAATCATAAACTCATGGCATATGGGGACACGAAATTGCTCGCTTACAGTCACAGGTTATATGGCCGTCTTTTGAGAACATTGCTCGTCTTGTGCTCTCGTCAGTAGTAGTACTGCAGCTTCTACGTAGCCGCTCGTTTCCCGCGGCCTTCAACCTAGAAGTTTAATCCGACACGTCAGCACCAAAGGCTCACCACAGGAAGCGCAAACGTACACAGGACCCCCCCCCCCCTGCAACGAAAAAGCGCCGCACCAACCCCCACCCGCCCACACAGCACCTACGGCGCCCCAGGTCAGCGTCCCAGTCCACAGAGAAACGGAAGCGTACCAAGCCCCAGTCCCCCCGACCCCCCACGCCTGAACCCCCCTCCCCCCCCCCCACCAGCACCCCCGGAGTCCCTGCAGCGCCCACCGAAGAAGCGCCTTGTCGAGCGCGCGTGCCGAGAATACCAACTGCCCCCCCCTCCAGAATCCCCGAGGTCGCCGATGTGCTCGGACTCCTCCATCTCCCCGCCCCCATCGCCACAGCGCACCCACAGCCCTGAGGTACCAACTGTGCTGGCCCCTCTGGGGCCACATGCAGACAGCCACCACAGGTCCATAGTTCAGGAATGGTGGCGACAAGAGATCGCACCGTGGAAGGCGCTCATCCTTGGACGCCAATACGCCGCACAATATGATCAAATGTCCACAGAAAACAGGTGGTTGTACGAGAAATACAGGTATGATGTACATTTCCATTAGGGTACAGACACTGCCCCCCCACCCAGGAGATGTGGGCAGACGGCATTCTGCACTTGGGCACCGCAGCAGCCCAGCACTGGTTCTTCCAGCAGGAAATGAAGGAGTTCTGTGATGCCTCCAGCAGCGATGATCTGTGATTAGCCATCTCCCATGTCTCACCGTGAGATAAATCCTGACCCACCACAGGTGGGTCATTGACATGACGTGCTGGGATTTCTGTTTCCCAGATTGATTTCCCGTTTGTTGTGTCGTGTATATGTAAGAAGAGTGCAAGTGTTAGGACGGGACAAGAGAAACCAACCCCTGAATGAAGGTAAGACCGTAGGCAAAATCATGAACTATGGCATATGGGGACACGAAATTGCTCGCTTACACTCACAGGTTATACGGCCGTCTTTTGAGAACATTGCTCGTCTTGTGCTCTCGTCAGTAGTAGTAGTCCTCCATCCCTCACTAGGACAAACAACACAAAACACTTGGCACAAAGCATTTGTGGTCTTTCTTCATACAAAGTCGTCAATGTCTGAGGCCTTGGCTGCCTCCAGTCCCAAATACCCTTGCTCCAGGGCGTTCATGGACATGCAATGGTGCATGTGGCGGAGGGACATACTTGGCCTCACCAAGGACGAACCCTTGAAACAATTTTTGAGCCTTCTTTTGTAAGGCCCATGCCTATACTCCGTTGGGATGGAGGAAAACTGAAAAATGTTCCTCCATTTCTCAAAGTGGAATGTGCCAAGCACCAATGCATGGATCCACCTGGTGGGAGACCAACCTGAGTCTCTCCAAGCTTTTGAAAATTTTGTGGTCAACACACGGTGGCGTTCCACTTGGGTTAGAGTGTACATCTCCCTCACCCTCCAAAGCTCATACAAACCCTCAATGCATTATACCATGACATGCACAACAACCCATAACGGAGATCCACCAGGGCTCCTCACTGTGGGGACATGATCTTTGGGACAATCCAAAAATTGCCTTTGGTACGGGGGGGGTTTAGGAAAACTTTGGTGCTTGTAAGATCAAAATCTTTTTCCTTGGCCCTTGGGGCCGAGGGGAGACGTTCCCTGAGAGGGATGCCTGAGGTCTGATCCTTCAGGGTTTGTTTGAAGGCCTGCAAAGGTGCAAGAGCTTGGGCCTTACCAAGGGTACCAGGGGGGAGGGCCTGAACGGTGATCTCCGTCCCCTTTGCAATGCCATTTAGAATGCGGCATGCTTCATGCTGGTAGTCCCCCGGCCGTCTATCAGGGGACACACATCTCAAAAATGCCCCCCATCTTGAGGTGGACGCCACCCCCATTTGCTCAACAATACCATTGGGGTCTTTGCACAACCAGCACTTAGACCCAGCCCCCCCATTGCTTGCATCCCCTTCCCATCCCCCGTCAAAATAACAATGCAAGTCAAAAATTGGTTTTGAAAGAGGACAATGTCCTCCTCCACATCCCTCACCTCTTGGTTGAGGTTGGCGGAGATGTCCAGGCTTCTCAAAAAAGCCTGTTCATCCCCGCCATCCACGCAAAACCATGAGGCCCATAGCTTCACCTTCGAAGCATAGGAGCTGCACCAGGTAGGGGGGGGGGAGGGGGGGGGGAGGGGGGGGGTTTTCGGCTGGCCGCCCAGCCCGCACCAGCCAGCCACGTAGCTAGCCACCTAGCCAACCACCATTGCTTTGTACATGCATGTCCGCCTCACCACCCTTGCTCTCAAGATCTCAAGATGATGTCACCGATCCATGGAGTGTGTGGTAAAATTGTGTGGTAAAACAAAACATGGTGCATGATGGTGCATGATGACATGCCTGTTTCCCATGACAAGGATCAAGCTCACGATGTTCCGACCCAAAAGCTGTATGACTTTGTGTTGGGTTACATGTCGCGGAATCAAGAGTTGGAGACGTAACTGTTTTTTGGAAAGGTGCCTTGGGATATGTATTGCAATATGGATGGTATATATTTCAGATTGAGGACAATTGTGTACTCTGAGGTTTACATCAGCAACAACAACATTTGCAGTTGAGCATACGTCTAATGCGGTGATTCTATGTGGTCTTTATGGGAGGTTCCGAAGGCAAGGCAACTTGGAGTATGAGGTAAGGGTTTTCTTGAAAGGTGGCCGACCCCCCCACCCTTGCAAACCCATCCCCATACCCATACCATGCATGAGAAGAGGCGGTACAATGGTGCACTACGTATTTTCGCTGTTTTCCGGGGGCACGCCAGCCAGCCAGCCAGCCAGCCGGGGGGGGGGGGGTTTCCAAAGCCTCCCAGCCACCCAGCCGCGGCTAGGCGCAGCTCCATACTTTGCCCCCCCCCCCCCCATACACTGACCCATACATCCGCACGGGTTGAGGATGCCTTCCACAAGGAAGTCGCATCAACTGAAATGACAACAATGGCAACGCCACTATGGGGTGATAGGGGGGGGTTTCCCAATAACTCGGGCCATAGATATTGCATTATGCACAATTGACTGCTAAGGCACATGGGCAGCTACCCTACTGCGGCCTGTGGTAGACTTTACAATGGTTGCTTGGGGAAAGTAGGGCATGACCCGTTGCCGAACGGTCCTTAGGTCCCATTGGGTACAACGGCGGGGCATTCGCAAAAGGGCCCGCTGGTAAAGATGCATGCTGCATGCCATGCGTAGCATGCTCAGGGCGTCATGCTCCTGAGCTGTGAATGCAAGATGGCCACCAAGTGGGGCAGACAGGGCAATGCACGACCCACCACTTAAACAAACTTCTCCTTTGGTGTTGGTGCCACACACAATGTTGGGATCCCCCAATAGAACTCGCATCAGCCGCTGAACACCTTTCAACCGCCGCCGCTGGGCCTTGGGGCGTTGCAAATCGGTGCACCGCCGCGGGTTAGCTGAATTCAGAGCTCTTAGGGCCTCATTGACAGCATTATCCATGAAGAATAAGGGCCTTGGGTTAGCTCAATTGCAAGAATGCCATGAGGCGAGGATGGGTCACACCAGTGGGCAAGGCCTTTGGAATGCCCAACTCCCGGTGAACATCAAGGGCTTTAAAAAAAAAGGCAGTGCCCCTCTTGAATGGCACAGCCCTCTCCACCCAAGGGTCAGAGAAACCCCGAACTACTAGAGGGCACAAAAGGAAAATGCGACCTATCCTCGGCCTCATGATTATGGTTGAGCATAATGAGGCAATCAATGTGCCTTCAGGAATGGTGTAGGGGGGGTATCGTGATGGAGGTGCTGCGGGGTGTGGTCATAGCTCGAAATTTCGGCCATGTCCAGGACGGTGCATCTCCACCCAACCCCACCCCACCACACTCTTCTTCGCAGTCTCAAGCATACGATCTGCGTCCCTTTTGAGGACTGGCAGATTATGGAGCTTGCGGGGGTTGTGCTTGTGGTGGTTGGCACCCCCATAGTTGCCATACACTGTGCGGCGGGTCCTTGAATCTTGGGGCCTGCCCACAATGGGGGGGTTCTCATTGAAAATGGGTGCCTTCTCTGGGAGAGGCACCCTATCCAGATCTTCCAAAAGACTGTCCAGTTGCACAGGACTCAAACACTCGTGCTCGATCAGGTGGTTCACCACGAGCCTTTCCCTGGTGGTGACCACAAGATCATTGGGGTCCCTGTTAAATGCCCCCAAGGGCTGGGCGGCAACCACCTCCTCCGCCTCCCCAATAAGGGGGGCTGTTGCCCCAAAAGGAAAAAGGATCACCCCCTGCCCCGAAATAATGTTGGGAGTGGTCACCCCGTACCACTCACGCTCCCACTCCCTTGTGGGGCAAAGGGAGTGCATGGGGAGCTTGGTTTCGGGGTCGTCAGTGCAGACCCGGCGGGTGTTGTGGGTGAGGGGTTGGGGGAACCAACCATCCGACTTCCCCTTCCCCTTAACAGATCGGATCCTTACCTTCTGGACACTAATTATGAAGGGGTTGTGCGGCTTGTCCTTCCCCGTCCCAGACCCCACCTCCACCACCTCCTCCACTTCCTCCTCCATTTCCTCCTCCACTTCCTCCTCTTCCTTTTGACCCACATAGAGGGTCGTCTTCGTCCCCGCACGCTTCTCGGCATGGGTGGTGACGGACTCCACCACCGCGTCCACATCCTCCGGATGAAGCTGGATCAAAAATCCAGCAACCCCTGGATTTACCTCTAGCAACTCGAAGATGTAGTTGCTGATAACCAGGGGGCGACGGACCCCAAGGAGCTTTTGATGGTGCTCGCACCAAGCGTGGGTAGCAGCAAGGGCCATTGTAGAGTATTTGAGAGCTAAAGCGAAGAGGGGAAACATGGAACAAGAGAAAATGAAGCGCGATAACCCACGCGATAACTAGTGGTGTAACCCCGTTCTAACTAGTTAGAGCACAAAAAGACCAAATCGCAAAAAGTGCAAAACGGGCAATATCGAGCAAACGAAACATGCAAGGCACATTGTTGCATCATAGTGCACCCATGTAACATGTGAAATTCCGGGTTCCAACCATATTAACAACACCCAAAATTGTGGGGGTTCCGCACCACGCCCTAGAACAACGCATCCCAAACCCCAGGTCCTAATCTTCGATCCCCTAACCTTCATGTCACCCGGTCCATCAAGCGGCCCCAGCTGGGGGCACCTGGGGGCCGGGTGGCCAAGACCGTCCCTTGTGAGGGGGCGGTTAGGTTTAGAGGGAAGGTTGTAGCCAAGTGCTACGGCTGCGACCGGGCGGCTTTGTGCGCCGCCCACAAAGATGGTCTTTGTGTGCCATGCCAGGAGGGGGAGGAGCTAGAGGCGGGGGAGGAGGAGGAGGTGGTGGAGGACCCCAATGGGGTCGGCATTGAACAATGTGCTCAATGCTTGCTCCCGGTGGGAACAACCACCGAGAATTTTTTGTTGTCGGGGTGGGTGGGAGGTGGTTGCCCCCCTCACCACTGAGGAGATGGGGGGGGTCGCAGGCCACCCCGATCAGTGCCCCTTGGCCAAGGTGTGCCATGGGGAGGCACTGCCGTGGCCCACCTTGCAAGGGCATGTTGGGATTAAGGTGCCCCGGGGCACCATTTTGGTGGTGAGGAAGGGAATGCATGGAGGAGTGGTAAGGGTCGCCCTTGAGCTCGAGGGGGTGGCCCAGGTGGTGGAGTGGAGGCAAGTGGGGAAGTATGCAGCCGTCACGGATTTCGTCTTGCTGCGGAGGATAAACTTGGTGCTGGACGACCCAAGAAGGAGGCGGGCAAAGGCATGTGCCCATGTCACTAGGTGTGAATAGTGCCCACTACACCCTGCTCTAACCCTTGCTCTAACTCGTTATCGCGACAGTTATCGCGCTCTACCTACGTGCTGTAACTAGTTATCGCGCTAGGTTATCGCGTTCTAACTAGTTATCGCGGGGGTTATCGCGGGGGTTATCGCGTTCTAAACAGGTTATGGCACGAGTTATCGCGGTAGTTATCGCGTGTTTTTTTTTGTTTCTTTTGTTCTTCCCAGGCCACAATCCTGCAGCTGCGTCTCTTCGTCAAGGAGGCAGCCGAGGCAGCAGCAGCAGCAGCAGGAGGAGCAGCAGAAGCAGCAGGGGCACGGGCCGCCAAGCCGGTGGCTGCCCGTGTGGAGCTGGAGGGGGGGGCTGCCGGAGGGGGCCGCCTGGCGATGGGGGGAACCGGCGGACGAGGCTTGCCGGATGGGGGGGACCGGATGGTACCGGCAGGTCACCATCACGGAGAAGGAGGGGGGGGTGGAGAGGAAGACCAACCTCACCCTCCCCGGCTATGTGTGGGTTGGGGGGGGGAAACGGCCAAATGGCCGAATGCCGCTAAGGGGGAAACGGTTGGAGTGTTTTTGTGTTTGTTTGGGATGAGTGAGCCCCCCCAAAGGAAAAACATTTTTTTTGAGGGTGTGCTTCATTGATGAATCATCGGGGGAGTACAGTGGGAGGGAAGTGTGGTAGAAGCTGCACAGGGGGGGGGGGGGGCATCCACCAGGTTAGGGGGTACAAGGCCCCCCAATTTGTGTGTCTGCCTCATGGGTCCAGGCGTATGCGCCCAAGGGGGGAAGGCCCACCAAGCATGCGAAGCGGGGGGCTGAGGTGGTGGTCGTTGAGCCGGATGCCCCCCCCACCCCGATGATAGGGCATCCACCCCCTCCCCCAAGTCGTCGAAGGTAGCCAAGGTGGCGGCCCAACCCCCCCCCCCCACAAGGCCCTTGATGTGGAGGCCTTGGGGGCCGGTGTGGCCACCCACGTGACGGACGCTTGCCAAACTTTGGTCGTGCAAACGGCCGCCACGGGGGTCGAGGCCGCACTGGCCAAGGGTCGGGCGGCCGACCACAAGTCGGCCTTGGCGAAGGCCGAAAACGTCCAGGGCAACATTCAGCGTGCCCTAGACCAGGCCCTCAACTTGGCCACCAATAGGGGGGAGCAGCTGGTGACGGTGAGGGGGGCCCGGAAGACGGCCGAGGAGGGGAGGCAGAAGGCTGAGGTGGAGGGGGCTCAGCTGAGGGTGGAGGTGGAGGCGCTGCGGAGGAGGGGGGATGACCCCCAGCACCGCCTGGGGGTGGCTGAGGCGCAGGTTTGCAGCCTCACCTCCACCCTCAGCGCCACCTACTCCGCCCACCAGGGGATGTGTCCACCACGGGTGCAGACTCAGGGTAGCGGGAGGAGGAGTGGGAGTCCACGACTAGTCGGTTTGCCCAAGGGGTTGCCTAAGGGCATTTTTCGCTGGGAGGAGCGATATGGGGCCCAAGTGGACATGTGCCACTTCGGCTTTTTGGGGAGCGCAAACCCCAACCCCTCTACTGCTACCCTGAGGCCTCCCCTCACCCCCTTGGTTGTGAGTTTGAATGAGTATTGCACTTGGAATGCTCCACCGTGGTTCACATGGTGTAGCATCCAAGTTGTTCGCCCGCACGGGACGGACAGCATGGGCCCTCACGCCCATTTGCGTGATGGGGCGCCCATGGCGCTGATTGTGTGTGTGGGGTCTTTGACGGGGGGAGATTTCTGGGTGGAGGGTGGTGGCCTGCTGCATCCCTCCATGAGGGACAAAAAGCGGCACACCCGTGTGTGCAAGGGTAGGGCGGTGGAGGGTTGGGCATGCAAGGCCACACCCCAAGCCCCGGTATTGTTCAACACCCGGGCACTACACGCTCCATTGCCATGGGAGGGCGAGCGATGGAGCGTGATTTTTTCCAGGGGGGTTGCTGCACTCCACGCCTACGTGGCGGCAGCAGCTTGTCTACCTGGGTTTTAGGGTGCCCAATGCTTGCTCTAACCCCTCTAGTTAGTGCGCACTAACCTCTGCTCGAACTAGTTATCGCGGTAGTTATCGCGCTCTAACTGGGTGCTCTAACTAGTTATCCTGCTCGGTTATCGGGCTCTAACAGAGTTATCGCGTGGGTTATCGTGTGGGTTATCCCGCGATAACCTAGTTATCGCGGGGGTTATCGCGTAGGTTATCGCGCATGTTTTTTGAGGCCCCTGCGCCGAAACCGCAGAGTAAGATGCGGATAGAATAGGCCTATGTATGGGCGGGGGGCCTGATCCTTTGCACACTTTCGATTGTACCCCCCCCCCCTTGGCAATCTCCCCCCCCTGCAATCCCCCCCCCTCATGGCGGAGACCGTCACTTCCATATTTTTGTAGTTAACATGTACTGTGCTGGTTTGTGTTGCCCATCTGCTTTACGCATGGCCTTGCAATGCTTTCCCATTTCTTCAAATCGAGCACATGTGTGTTTTCTGTGATATTCTCTCTCCAAAGGCGTTGTATGGGTGTGTGATGGTCCAAAACATTTCTGTTGGATGAAGCATATTGGCATCAATGCAAAAGTCACTTCACACATCTTCTCTTTGATTTCATCAGTGGAGGGTACTACAGCTTGCCTTGAAATACCCTTGCAATCCCCCCCCCCTTGGGAGACCGTCACTTGCCGACCGTTTGCAAAGGAAGTTTGCAAGGGGGGGTACACCATGCCAAACCTGGGGTCACCTCTTGTGTGTGGCCAAGGTGAGTGGAGGGCAGGTCCATCAATGTTCAAAACTGGCTCCACTCCACCCGCATCCCCAGTTCTGTTGCCCTAAGATGTGGATAGAACAGGCCTGTGTATCGGCCAATACTTGGTTTCGCTCCACAGCATTGGGCTTGATCTGTTGCATACTATGGATTGTACATGATTCCTAACCTGGGGTCATCTCTGGTGTGTGGCCAAGGTGAGTGGATGAAGCATATTGGCATCAATGCAATAGTCACTTCACACATCTTCTCTTTGATTTCATCAGTGGAGGGTACTACAGCTTGTCTTGAAATACCCTTGCAATCCCCCCCCCTTGGGAGACCGTCACTTGCCGACCGTTAGCAAAGGAAGTTTGCAAGGGGGGTACACCATGCCAAACCTGGGGCCACCTCTGGTGTGTGGCCAAGGTGTGTGGAGGGCAGGTCCATCAATGTTCAACACTGGCTCCACTCCACCCGCATCCCCAGTTCTGTTGCCCTAAAATGTGGATAGAACAGGCGTGTGTATGGGCCAATACTTGGTTTCACTCCACAGCATTGGGCCTGATCTGTTGCATACTATGGATTGTACATGATTCCTAACCTGGGGTCATCTCTGGTGTGTGGCCAGCGTGAGTGGAGGGCAAAATGGGGTCCATCCATGTTCCAAACTGGCTCCACCCGCATCCCGAGTTCTGTTGCCCTCAGATGCTGATAGAATAGGCCTGTGTATGGGCCAGCACTCCGTTTCACTCCACTGCGTTGGGCCTGTCCTGTTGCACACCTTCGATTAGACACCATGTCTAAGGTGGGGTCATCTGTGTGGCCAAGGTGAGTGGAGGGCAGACTGGGGTTGATCAATGTTCAAAACTGGCACCACCCGCATCCCCAGTTCTGTTGCCTTGAGATGTGGATATAATAGGCTTGTGGATGGGCTAGCACTTGGTTTCACTCCACAGCTTTGGGCCTGATCTGTTGCACACTATCGATTGCGCACCATGCCTAAGGTCGGGTCATCTCTGCTGTGTGGCCACGTTGAGTGGAGGACATAATCGGGTCCATCAATGTTCAAAACTAACTCCACCCGCAAGCGCTTTTTGGACTGGAGGCAGCCAAGGCCTCAAACCTTGAGGAGTTGGTGTGGAGAAAGACTAGAAACGCTTTGTGCCAAGTGTTTTGCCGTGTTTGTCCTAGTGAGGGATGGCGGAGGGGTGCGCGATAACTACCCGCGATAACCGCACGATAACTCAGTTATCGCGCGATAACTAGTGCTCTAGCTAGTTAGAGCAAGGTGCTCTAACCGTCAGTGATGGATCTAATTTGTGCGCCACTCAGGGGGTGGGGGTGGGGGGGGGGGGGGTAGTGAATTGTGACATGTCACAAAAAATACAATAGGCCATAGTGGGAAAACAGCTTTTCTGAAAATATTGTGACACCCAAAAGGCTGTGACCGGGTTTTTTTGTGACGCGTATTGTGACGCCTCGTCACAAAACGGGGGGGGGGGGGGGGACACCCACCCCCCCAATTAGATCCATCACTGCTAACCGTGCTCTAACTCTGTTCTAACTCTGCTCTAACTCTTTGACCCCCCCCAGAAAAAACTAACCAGTACGATGAGGGTTGTGTGGGGAAAGAAAGGGGATGGGGGGTTTTTGAGGGTGCCGAATCCATTTTGTTTAGGTGGTTTGCCCCAAAATTGAGGCGAGGTGGGTGTTCCGGAAATTGTGCTCTAACTAGGGATTCCGCACCACGCCCTAGAACGCTGCATCCCAAGAAATATCCTCGGCCTCTGCTGAACCCCTTCGTCGCCTGACGAAGGGGTCCTTCTCTCTCTCTCTACTAGTGATGCCTCCACTCTGCCACCCCAACATGCGTGTATACAATTGAGTTTGCGTGATGTTCCTGTGCGTATGGGAGTGCCTGATGTTGAAGTCCTCGTGAAACACAAATACCGGGAGGACTTAGCTCACGCGCCGGTGAAGGTTGGAGAGATTTTGCGTCACGGCGGCCACCCTTTTCGTCTCGCAAATAGAAAAATGTCTCGCTGCCTCTCGTTGATTTGGAAGTTTGCTGAATCCTTACCGTCGTCTGTGGAAGGGGTTTCCATGGGAAATTTGAAGTCTTTTGTGCATAAGCTACGCGGTGAGGGTGCAGCGCCGGGGCTTTGGGGCGAATTGGATGTTGTAGGAATGAATCCCAATATTCCGCGCCCTCTGGTTGTGACGGCGCTGGAGCATTATTGGCGCCTGCTCTGTGGCGCGCGTGGCTGTGGCGCTGATAGACTGATCTTCCATGTCCATAAAGGTGGTCTTCGTTCGCTGGACTGCATTGGGGCGCCCTCCCGTGACTCATCTTTCCATCATCTTTCGTTTCATGATGTGTTGTCCTTCGTTGTGTGGGACCTGACATGCAATAACTGTTTCGTGCATTACAGTAGTGTGTTCTGTCAGTGTAAAGGGGTGCCCATTGGCGGATCAGTGTCCGCCCAGTATGCTGTGCTGATGTACCTGGAGCGCGACGTGTCTTGGAGTACCTTTCCACCCCGCATGCGGTACCGCGACAACTACTTGTTTTACCTACGTGTGTCCGATCCAGCGCTGCTTCTGGACCCGGGTGAGTATTTGGCTGGTGTCTCTGAGCGCTTGCAGGATGCTGTAGGGCTACCAATACAGGTTGACGGCTGGGGAGAGTCCCTGGACTTTCTTGAGTCCACTTTGTGTTTTACGGATTGTCTGCCGGATATAGGCTTGAAAGTGCCACTGGCGTTTGCTCCACGGGGCTCGCCGACACCACCACAGTTCGTGAAAATGGTTGACGGGCACAGCCCCAATGCTCCGCGAGTGCTGCAGTCCTTTATTCCCAACATTTTGCGTAAAGCTAGCTGGTACCGTTTCGACGACCTACGGTTTGTTATTAATATAGGACACATGATTCGTTTGCTGTGCACTAAAGGTTACCCATCAGCGCGGTGGAGGCCCACCATGTTTGCCAAGGCGGCAGCTCTAGACATGAGCTACCTGATGCATGTGGCATGGGCCCTGGGTGCGGGTGAGTAGCAGCCATCTAATCTGTGTGTACCCATGACGTGAGTTTTCCACCTCGGGATTAGGCGCCGTGATTTGTTGCACGTTCATGTGGGGCTGGTTTCTACCGAACTCTGTGCTGAGTGCAGGACACCTCATGGCTACTATCTCTCCTCGCTTGCAGAAATTGATCAATCGCCTGTTTCTTCCGCTTTTTTGCTTTGCTGGGCTGTGGGTCTGCTGTGCTAGCGTGGCCTGTACCCTGTCAACGGTGAAACACGAGTGGTGGAAATGTGGGCGGCCAGTCGACGCGAGTGAGTGATCGGACATACCAACAAGGAAAAAATATATTGTATCAGTTGAACTCATTTCGTGCGGATCCGAGCGTTTTCGTACAAATCCAATATCATGTCCGACAATATCAGTTCCGCAAGTGTTGCCAGCATGTTCGCCAAGTTGATGTCCAACGATGGTGGACGAAAAGAATTCCCACCCTGTCCGGGCTGTGGGAAACATGGATATCCGTGGTCGAAATGCCGTGAGATGGATACCGCACAGGCTGCCTGTCATTTGCTATTGCAAAAGGAAGGCGAGCATACCGCTGAGGCTAACAAGAATGCAGTGAACGACATGTTGCTGCAGATTGGAGCGGATCCATGAGTGCTTCGGCATAACCAACCACGACCTGGTGACCGTAACGACACTGTGACAGGGCTGAAGCAAGCTCTGTTTGGTGGCAAAACGGATGGCGCTGGTGCTTCTAGTGCTGCCCCGACGGCTACTCCGCCAAGACCGCAACCAGGCAATATCGGTGACTGGCTCAAGTCCATTGGTGCTGTTGGTACCTCACCGACTGCCACTGCGTCCTGCCGATCTTCAGTTTCCTCTGCTGACAACCTCTCCGCCATGGACCAACTGAGGGCCGCGCTGGGCAAATCGACCGTTGCGACCCCTCCGGAACCATCCCCGTCGGCTGATCTCTTAGCGAGTATCCGCACGCGCTTGGGTACGTCCACGGGAGTCTGGCAGCTCGACGTCGTCTGGTCCTGGAGAGCGCCTCGATAAATTGCGGTCGCCACTCGGGCTGCCCCCGCTCTCTAAGCCTGCAGAGCCTATCATCCCGCCGTCCCCCTTGGCTGCCGCACAACGCGAGGAACTGATCAAGAAGATGACCGCTGCGGGCATCATTGGGATGGATGAAGCTCACCGTGTCAAAGACCCGGACCCCACTGTCGTGGACGAATTGCGCTTGGCCTTTGGTATTGATGACGCGCCGCCTACAGCAGAACCTGCCACCCATGCCACGCCAAACCCAGCGAAGCGGAAGAGTGATGATCGCTCCCCGGCAGATTCCTCGCCCTTCTCCCCCTTGCCGAAGCGGATGCCTGCAACTTCTGATTCCCCTATCCGCCTGGGTGCTGAGCTTAATGATGAACTGGCAGCTGAAAACGCCGCTCTTCGTGACCAGTGTGCTACTATTGAGGCGCAGCTCAAGGCGTTGCAGGAACAGCTATCGGCCCTTGAACTTGCCCCTCCTAAACCTCGAGGACGTGGGAAGCCGAAAAAGCACGAGATCGGGGTCTTGGATGGTGCTGCCCGCAATGCTCTCTCTCGCAGTGCCCGCCACCCGAAACCTGGTGATTGCGTCTTCTACATCTACCCTGTTGACGACCAGTCCGCCTATGCCATGGATGTTGGCCACGTCGACCGCTACGAGGACCCCTGGGTTTATATCGCGCCGCCGTCGCCCGATGACTTCGACCTTACCGTTGACCGGGACCCGGACATTAAGGTTGTTGATGTCCACTGGGCATTCACTATGGATACGCTAGCAAAGAAATCCCTGGTGGCCCTGAATGACTTGTTGTTGTTAAACGCGTAGACGATGGGCGGCCAAGACTGGTGTGGGAGTTCTTGTGTCACGTCCACAACGACTTGAGTGCCTGCAAAGAGCACTGTCGGGCCTGAGCGAAACGTGTTCTTCAACTACTTTCCACTGCGCAGCCCCTCCTGTCGTCCCTACCGTCGTGCGGCCGCTCTCGACAGGCGGCCCGGCGGGTTCACCTGCTCTCTGCCATTACCAAGGCTCTGGTCACGTTCCCGGGTCTCCTTTCCCATTGTGGTGCCTGCCATGAGCTCTATGGCTGTCACCCTTCCCCAGTTCAGTGCAACATGCGGTACCAGTCTATTTCCTCACGAGCCTCTTCCCTTAGTGATCATCTGCGCACCACCATCCTCTCCACCAACCACAACTTGCCCTCTACGGCGTGGAACCCGAGAATGTTCTGCTTTGATGTACAGGGACCGGGGATCCCCACTGACTCATGGGACGTGTCACTGGTCTCACATTTTCGAATCTCCACCCAGGCCTCCCCGCTACTGGCCTCGGTCTTTGCGAAGTTTGCGGATGCCTTGAGCTTGGTTACGTGGTGGGACATTACCGAGGAGTTGGTGTACCAGTTTTTCGATGTAGTGCTGGGTGAGGCGACGGAATGCCTGCGCGTGATGTCGCATGACCTACCGCTGTTCCCCACTGTAACTTGGTCCTGTGTGCTTCATGGACTCCATGCGGAGACTACCGCTTCCCCACCCTCATTGTCCCTCTCCCCTTTCAAAATACCCATGGGCCGTCCCACCTGCCTGTACGGCTGTTGGTGCCCTTCCGTGGTTTTGGAGCCTAGTGCTCTTCATACTAACTGGGATGTGCTATCACGCTCCCTCAGGTCCTGGTTGGGAACACCTGCATTGCGATTTTATCTCTACTCCCCTGAACCACCTACTGTCCTTCTAGATTTTTTGAACAGCCAGCCGTTTCTCTATGGCATCTCTGCTGAGCGAGTTACATCAAGCCTCCGTGCATCGTGTCTGTTCCAGGAGCGTCTGGGGGATGCTGTTGTGTGGCCCTGGTGCTTGGCGCGTACGCCTGGGCTGACGGGTATCACACCGCACCAAAGACTGCACCTCCAGCCTGTAGTGCGTGCTAGCGGGGATGTTGTGCTGACACCGCCGGTGATTCACCGGTTGGATTGCGGTGTGCACGCTGCGAGTTGCCGTCTGACACCCCCCAAGCTTGGTGTCATATGATATTTACACAGTTTGTGCATTCGTTGGCGGCAGTACCCACACCAGGCCTTGATGTGACGTGCCCAACGTTTGATAGCCTCTGGGAGACTGAACGTGAGGTGCGGCGTTCGGCGCCGGCGCTCAGGTGGAATGCAAAACGCAAACATCTAGTGTATGTGAAAAACTGGGATGCTATTTTTGACTCGTGGGACCGCGTGAATGCCGCGCTGGGATCGGCTTCGCACTCGCACCTACGGCGACTGCATGCTATGCGTATGACGCATGTGTCCGGACGGGAGGAGGGTTGCTGGGTGTATGTGTTATGGTGTGTGTCGGATGTGCGGGTATACGTGGGTCAACCGGAGGGTAGGGACAATTTTCGCTCCGTGGGGCCACAGAGGAGGGATCATATCCGTCTGGGGTGTGACTTCCTACGGGTTAGAGGGGGTGAAAAAATTTTCATGCCACGTAACCTATATAGCGGGATTGCCATGAAGGGTGTAGAAAACTTTGTGATTACGCCGGTGCCGTTTTCTTCGAGTTTTTCTGTTAACGTTAGTGAAGGTGCCTGGATGAAGCGCTGGGGTGTAAATAAACTGTTCAACATTGATATTCCTGCTTTCGGTTCGGATAAGTGGTCTTTCCTCACCTCTAGAAAAGCGTGGACAGCTGAACTGGCCCGAGCTGGAGGTCCCATGCTGAGTATGGCGCGGTCGTTGGTTAGGGATTCTAAACCACTGCTGTGTAATGCATACTCGCCTGCTCTTCTGCTGGGTATGGTGCAGTCCACACACCGCTATTTGCCCGCCGGTGATCATCGCAAACTGTATGATAAAGTTTCTACTCTGTTTGCCCGACAGCACCATGTGCACCTGCCGTATCGTGTGCCCCTGCGGGTTCCGCTTCTCACGCTTAAGCCGGACCTCAAGTCAGTGCTCTGTGCTGCTATGCAGGGTTTTACTGCCTGGCCGGTGCACTTGCATGGGTATGTACAGGCGCGACTGTCGTTGGTGTGTGCAAAAACCAACACTGTAGGGCGTTTGCTGGTGCCACATGACCTCCGGCGTCTACCAACGGACTTTTTAGAAGTGCCCCCTGCCTCGCCCTGCCCCTGTACCCGTTGGCTGGGTATCCCAGGAGTAGGTACTATATACGGGCACGCTATGTTTAGAGACCCTGACGTCCGCCGTTCTGTGGCGCCACACTGCTCTGTGGATGTTTACCAGCAGAACTTGAAGAATGCCACAGTACCGTCGTTTAAGAGCTTTAAGAAGGCCCTTGCGCGTAGCCTGCAATGCCTGCAATCCACGCTGCCTAATCGCAGGCGTCAGGCCTCCTGTCTGGCAAGTGCGTTGGAAGACGTGGTTGGACAATTTTACACCTCTGTTGCGCGCACGTTCCCTAAACGCCTCTATGAGCCTGCTCTGAAGGCGGCGGGTGCAAAGCTTCCTGCAGAGCTTGTGTTTGGCGTTTGATAAGGGCACAGAGGTACCTATCTTCATCTGCGTCAATTGCTGGCGCGAAGTCCACCGTCGCATTTTCCTTGACACCCCCCGTTATAAGCAATTATTACGGTGTGCGGACGCGCGCGACACTCGGTTTCTGCTGCTTTGGCGGCTAGCGGATACATTCTCCTTGAGCTTCTTTGGTAAGGACTGTGCTTTCTCCTTCCAACATGCTACCTCCCTCCTCCCTGATGCCGCTCCCACCCAATGTGCGTGCATGCACGGTCGCTGTCGACCATCTGCCGGTTGTCAATCGCTTTATGCCCCGCTACTGGCCACTGCATGCTCCAAACTGAAGGAATTAGGACCGAATTTTGGGCACGAAACCTTGCTACTGCACCCCCCCTGCATGACTTGCTCTCCCCCTCTGTTCTTGCGCGACGTGTGCGGAGCACCCTGCAATCTTGTCCTGATTTTCTTCTACCCATGGATGGGCCAAGTGTTTCCGCGCCGCCCGCTGATGGTCCTGCCAGTTCTGTGGACTTCCCACAGGCAGTGGCGAATGCACTCCCTGAGTTTTTTTGGAGTCCTGCCTCGCGTGTGCCACACCGCAAGGTTAGGCCTGTAGCAGGTGCGCGTGCTCAGCTCTGTCGACCACCGCGCGCGGGTGCCCGCGTGTCCACCTCTGTCGCGGGTGCCCACCAATGCCTGACTGGGCACGGCCCAGCTTGCCAGGCTGGGTCAGAACGCCCCCCTGGTTCCTCGGTGCGAGAAAAACCCGCAGCCTCTGCTGTACCCCTTCGTCGCCTGACGAAGGGGTCCTTCTCTCTCTCTCTACTAGTGATGCCTCCACTCTGCCACCCCAACATGCGTGCATACAATTGGGTTTGCGTGATGTTCCTGTGCGTATGGGAGTGCCTGATGTTGAAGTCCTCGTGAAACACAAATACCGGGAGGACTTAGCTCACGCGCCGGTGAAGGTTCGAGAGATTTTGCGTCACGGCGGCCACCCTTTTCGTCTCGCAAATAGAAAAATGTCTCGCTGCCTCTCGTTGATTTGGAAGTTTGCTGAATCCTTACCGTCGTCTGTGGAAGTGGTTTCCATGGGAAATTTGAAGTCTTTTGTGCATAAGCTACGCGGTGAGGGTGCAGCGCCGGGGCTGTGGGGCGAATTGGATGTTGTAGAAATGAATCTCAATATTCCGCGCCCTCTGCCCATTGGCGGATCAGCGTCCGCCCAGTATCCCAGCACTGTGCTGATGTACCTGGAGCGCAACGTGTCTTGGAGTACCTTTCCACCCCGCATGCGGTACCGCGACAACTACTTGTTTTACCTACGTGTGTCCGATCCAGCGCTGCTTCGGGACCCGGGTGAGTATTTGGCCGGTGTCTCTGAGCGCTTGCAGGATGCTGTAGGGCTACCAATACAGGTTGACGGCCTGGGAGAGTCCCTGGACTTTCTTGAGTCCACTTTGTGTTTTACGGATGGTCTGCCGGATATAGGCTTGAAAGTGCCACTGGCGTTTGCTCCACGGGGCTCGCCGACACCACCAAAGTTTGTGAAAATGGTTGACGGGCACAGCCCCAATGCTCCGCGAGTGCTGCAGTCCTTTATTCCCAACATTTTTCGTAAAGCTAGCTGGTACCGTTTCGACGACCTCCGGTTTGTGATTAATATAGGACACATGATTCGTTTGCTGTGCACTAAAGGTTACCCATCAGCACGGTGGAGGCCCACCATGTTTGCCAAGGCGGCAGCTCTAGACATGAGCTACCTGATGCATGTGGCATCGGCCCTGGGTGCGGATGAGTAGCAGCCATCTAATCTGTGTGTACCCATGACGTGAGTTTTCCACCTCGGGATTAGGCGCCGTGATTTGTTGCACGTTCATGTGGGGCTGGTTTCTACCGAACTCTGTGCTGAGTGCAGGACACCTCATGGCTACTATCTCTCCTCGCTTGCAGAAACTGATCAATCGTCCGTTTCTTCCGCTTTTTTGCTTTGCTGGGCTGTGGGTCTGCTGTGCTAGCGTGGCCTGTACCCTGTCAACGGTGAAACACGAGTGGTGGAAACGTGGGCGGCCAGTCGACACAAGTGAGTGATCGGACGTACCAACAAGGAAAAAATATATTGTATGTGACGTGGCTCAGAGATAAATAAGCAATGAATAAGCAATGAACCTGGCAACCGGAAAAACATCTCATTTTCAGTCTGGCTCTTCGCTCCATGTTGTGCCACTGACGAGGGTTTTGCCACCCGATTGTGTTGTACGTTGCTTGTTGCTGTAGTCGTATTTTATCTCGTTCGCTTTTGGTCACGTCGTGCCACTGACGTGGGTTTGCCGGCCTGCTGTGTTCACATTTGCTGGTTGCTCAAGTCGTGTGCCAATGGCTCGCGACTCACAACGGTGCTCGGAACCCTCGTGTTATATTTGTGGCAAGGGCCCGAGGATATTGACAGATATCCGTGGCATATGCCCGGGATACGACAGCCACGGATATCAGCCATGTGCTGAAGGTCTCGTCAATAGTCACACATGGGAACACGCGAGGCAAATGCCCCGCCGCAAACTATGGAGAGAGTGCAATTGCGGTCCAACAACAGCCTACAATTCAAATCTTTTGGATGGACGCTTTGTAAAATGGCCACTTATCTCCCACCGCCTGCAGGGTGATAGGAGGAGGTGGGGTGGACGACAAGGGGGGCTCCGGGGACCGGGTTGCCTTGAAAGTGATATGCGAAGCACAACCGTTTGACCTTGGCTGAAGTGCATATCACATGCCATTGGAGGAAAGGTGTTGAAGCAAACAGAGTTCTTGAGTTTTTGAGCATAAATTTCCTCCGCTTTCTATAATTGGCTTTACACGTTACATGTCAATTTCAATGAAACATGGAAACTCTCCGACATTTGTTCAATGATCTACCTGAGTCAGTGTGTGATGTTGTTGCGCATTATTTGATGTTAATGCATGAACAAAATATACAACTATGTACCATGAGGGACAAATTGGCCAGTTTGGAAGGATCACGGGCTATTGCTGTAATCCCGCTATCTGGTACTACGTCCTTTGAGCAGCACATGCATGTACCTGACCTGTCTGTTGCACTGTCCTGTGGAGATAATAGCGAAACATTGACAGGTTCTACATCTGCTTCACTTGCTACAGATGACAGCTCCTGTGATGCTTTTGTGGGGGACCCCCATACAGAGATGGAGCCAGACGAGTTGAATGGTAGACTGCATGATATAATGCGATACAATAGATGTTGGGGGCGAATGTGGGAAGGGTTCTGTGATTGTGCTAACCTGAGGCAATGGGACACCATTGGCCACGTAGAGATTGCACGTTTCCTGCCAGATGCACAAAACGTTTTGTCCACGTCACACCCTGATGCTGCTATTCCTTTATCTACCAGGATACGGGGGGGGGGTCCGGAGGCTACGGGTGCCTTTTTTTTTCTCAACACCGTTGGGGGTTTTTCGAGGTGGTGGATCTGGGCTACTTACCTGTTTTTTTTTTCAATCCAACACGCATCTATTGATTTCTGCTAGTTTTTTGTATTTTTGTGTCAAGTGTAACCTCATCCGTAGCCTCGGAGGACATAGCCTCCATGGTCATGATGGTTCATCGGGGCTACGCATAGTTGTCTGCGGCTACGGCTCGCTTTTTTCCGTATCCTCCGCCACTTTCCCCCTATTGGGATGTGATGTTCTAGGGCGTGGTGCGGAACCCCCCCAATTTTGGGGGTTGTTAATATGGCCGGAACCCAAACTTTCACGTGTTACATGGGTGCGCTGTGATGCTATGATGATCGTTTGCTCGATATTGCTCGTTTTGCACTTTTTGCGATTTGGTCTTTTTGTGCTCTCACTACTTAGAACGCGGTTTGAGCACTAGTTATCGCGGGTGGTATCGCGCGATAACCTAGTTATCGCGCAGGCCATCGCACTTCATTTTCTCTTGTTCCATGTTTCCCCTCTTCGCTTTAGCTCTCAAATACGTTATATTGGCCCTTGCTGCTGCCCGCGCTTGGTTCCGGGCCGGCGAGTGCTGCGCACTGCGCAACGCCCCTCCACTTCCCCTCCTTCACATTTATGGTGTATGAGTCACTGTTTCATTAGAACTGGCAGGACCACAGCTAGCGCTGTGAGGCACAAGCGACCATCGGCGCCGGAAAGAATCCGCAGATCCCAGAATCGCATGTTCAAAAGTGAGGTCTGGGACTGAACTTCGGTTTCCGTGGTTCAATTTCTGATTTTTTTAGCAATAATTTCTTTTTTGATGCATGTTTGATTTCCTGACACCTTCAGATCGGCTTTTCAGACATGCAGCGGAATGACCGAATGTTGTTAAGTACTACTGTGGTTTTCCCTGCCGCTCTCCTAAATTGACCCGACACACCATCCATCCTGTCCGTGCAGATTGGTCGTTGGGTATGGCGAGTGAAAGCATGATACACTACGGTAATACATGTGAACATGGTATGTGCTCAAGTAAACTGCATAGGCCAAGAGGAACACCAAATGAAAGCGATAGGCTGCAGAGTTAGTGTGGAACGCGGTAGCGGTGATGTGCTTTGCATGGAGAACGCGACGTTCAATACTATCTGCAGATCATGTACATGTGAACATTCTTGGTGTTTGCACTCGTCTTGCCCCTCTTGGCTCTCTAACAACTGTGGTTTAGACGCTGCTGCAATTCAAAGCGCCGTTCATAAGGTCTCCCACAACAATACCACGGAACGACAGGTCGAACCAAGCAGAACTGTTGCAGCAGGTACTCCAGCTCTTGCAACATTCGATGAATGAGCATCCACGATCTTCGAGGTTACGAGCAGCGCAGCCCCGAGGCGGGCAAAACACGAACACACGTGATCAAAGAGCTCCTTCAAACAGTACGCCAAGACCCCAAGTGCATCTCAGTGGCGTTCAAGTTCATCAGCAGGGCAGTTCATACGAAATGAACAAACCGTGTTTCTTCGACTTTATGTGTGGGCACTGGAGTGGCAGCCATACGGAGATACCATCGCCCTGGCCTTCAGAGATCGAAGCCAGGTTCAAAGGTGGCAAACCAGCATGGTTTGCAGTGTTTCATGAACACCAGGAAGGAAAATGAATACAGCGCGTTGCGGAGGACCGCGATGTGGACATGTCCAACTGGCCTGAAATGAGTGAGCTTGATAGGATAATCTCCATTGCAGAATGGTCATGTTTGGTTAAACATAGTTGGAAGCGCATGACAGACGGTTCCGACCAACATACCACACCTCCGCCACCCCGTAGGCTGTTTACGGCTGATGACCTTGCTGGTGCGAAGAACAAACGTAAGAAGAAGAAAGCAAAAGGCAAGCAGCAGGCAGATCCGGCAGCGGCACCGAACCTACACGCTGAGGAACAGCCACGCGCAGCTATTGAGCAGACATCAATGCATGCCCAGCCCAAGACACGGCGCGACATGTCGCACAACGTCCTTGTCGAGGCGCAGCTCTAGGTGAGGGCTACGGACAGTGCAGCGGACATGGCAACGCGGCATAAGAGCCGACGTGACGTCCTTGAAGGTGTGCAGGATATGGATGTAGATTTCACGGCCGGAGCTTTCTTACCGAAGGGAACTGCAAAAAGGCGGCCTGGCGAGCGTGAACACAAACAAGGGGCCTTCAAATTTCAGGCAAATGATGTGAAGGTGCCAACGAGTCGTCCACCCACAAGCATAAGTTTGGCATCTGCTCTCAATCTTGCGCAAGGTGTCACAGCCACTGTGGATGTAGAACAGCTCGAAAACGAAGTCCGCGGGGTAATAAGTGACGTGCCTGTCCTCAAAGACTCCGTTGCTTCACTGGAACATAGCGAAGTCAAGGGTGACGTGTATATGGAAATGCTGCTGCAAGCTCAAGGGCTTTTGCTGGACCAAGCCAAGTCTTGTATTGAAGCAGGCAAGCAGCATTTGCGACTCTCACAGCAGCATCGTGGTTTATTCACGCCCTCAGCACCCCCGACAACGCACGAGCACCCGCCCAAAAGCACGAACCTTGCCAAGGCGTCACCGCAACCCCGTGCAGAAGGACTTGTCGGGCCTAGTCCTCAGCAGGGCAAGGACCATGCCGCCATCGAGGTCGAAGACCTCTTCCAATCGGATTCTTCACAGAGGACTTGCAAACGCGAGATAATGGAAGGGGATGCACAACCCTCTTTGGTCATGATCTCCACAATGAACCCACGAGATGCAAAGCCCTTTTAGGCGTGGGAAGAAGCGGCAATCATGGGTGCACTTGTACAACGAGGTGGTGAGCAAGCCCTGCAAAATCTCAAGTACAAAACGAAGCCGGACGTAGTGGCCACCTTGAGTCATCTGCAGAGGCAGGACTTCCCTTTATTACTGGAATCCTTGAGGGCAGAACATACACACAGTGGTGGACCACAAGGTGGGGACAAGTCTGTGTAATTACGACCAAGGGGGCACTCGGTTGGGCCGTAGGTGTGCCAGCGCAGCGGCCGTTTTTGGCAGGGTGATGATGGTCCCACATTGTTAACGCCCGCCACCAATATGACATTGGACTCACGCATGTCTTCTCCACGGCGGAAGCCGCCGACATCAAAGTTCAGCAGCTAAACCCTCCTCTCAAGAAGCCGTGCACGGAACAGAGCAAGGACCACGGCCTGCCTGAAGGGCCGGAACGTGCGGGGCCAGACCAATTCCTGCAGCGGGACAACCCACAGGAGCCTGCAGCATCAAGCGGGTGAAAGCGTCGACCAAACCCTCTCCCCGACGACGTGGCTTCCAAGAGTGGAAACCAAGGATCCAGGGTGCTCAGCTACGCAGCTGCACTTGTCCCCGACGGGATATGTACGGAATGATGAGTTCAACCGAACGCCTGAGTTCGACGTCAGCAGCAGAGAACTGGTCTAAACATCCGAGACCAGTCCATGAAGACCCATTGTCTTTGATATCATTGTTACAATAAGTGAGTACTTGCAACGGCTGTTTGCCGACTTGCTTGAAGCTGGCCGTCATGCCGTTGTGTTACAACTGCAAAAAGTCGTGCAAAGGGAAACCTTGATTACTGCCATCATGACAAACCTTGGTGCAGCCAGGCATATTGAGCTGCGTCCGCCAACCCATGTTGAGTCAAACCCCCCGGTACCAGCAGATGACTTGCCTGCTGATGCCTTAGAGAGTCCTGAGTCCGGTGCCAGGTGTGATCACACAAGGGCCTTGGCCCGGGGGAGCTTCGGCGCCCCGTAGGTGTGGACTGGCTTTGGCTATTAGTGGTTCTGAGGTATCCAGAGTGTTTTGGGTACGTGTGTACCCCCCCCCCCCCGTTTTCCGCACAATTCAGTGCGTGCTGCGACAGCAGAGCGGTTCCCCCACCCCCCCCTTATTTCCCCTTGGCCGCCGGCGGGGACTGCAGTCTCCCTCCCTGCCTGTAAATAGATGACTCTGAACGTTCTTTATGTCAGTATGGACCTGAGCTGATACGGGGGCCGAATGAGTGCCAGCGTGACCTTTGTGTGATCGCACCGTGTGGGCAGTAACCAGGGGTAGGTGGTGCATGTAGCGTGGTGGCGTGCGTTTTGCGGCCGCGTGCGTATTGATGGAGCGCCTTTCGGCGCGTCGCTGGGTTGGGGTCTGAGCCCGGGGGAGAACTCGGCACAGAGGAGCCTGGTTGGGTTGGTTTCCGGTGGCACGTGGAGAGTAGCGGCGCTTCCCTCTTGGACGTGGACGCTGGCTGTTGTACACATATGCAAGGCGAGTGTATGATATGCCAGACGGCGTGAACATGGAAGGATGCAATGGCTGCGATGGCTGTGGGCGGGGTCATCCAGCGGCTCAGTTTCCGACCCTTGTGAGCCAAGGGCAGGTAATGGTAGTGCACAGCACAGAGCCCACAAATGCCTCCCACTGCTAACTGACCCTGATGACTTGTGGATCACCCAACTACTAAATGCACGTACAGCACCTAAGAAGAAGCTGCTGCTTTGTCGCACGAGCACAAGGTTGTGGGACCTATATATGCAAGCCCATGGCTGTACCACATGGAACCAGGTAAGTTTAGAAATGATCGATGCCTTCTCCACAGATGGAGCAGCGATCTTGTACGATACGAGGAGGCACCGTCTGTCGAGTATCTGGGATAGGTTCACAGGTGGATTTGAAGCGATGTTACAAAGTGCCTTAGGGGTGAGTGGCCCCTTCTCGGGGGCCCCTCTAACCACAATTTTAGCAGCGTTTCATACGCCGGCTACAGAGTTTATGCCCTTTTCCACGATGCACTCCCCTTTATCTGAAGTGCTACAGCAGCACGAGTTTGTTTTCCTGAGATCAAACCACCGTCCCTCGCCCTTGTCATCCAGGAATTGAAAATCCTGGATGACAAACTGCGAAATCCCCTACCCTTACGCGGTGTTTTGCTCTTGAAGCGTGACGTCAGTGAGACATGGAACGTGTGGGTTGAGAACTGGGTAGAGAAGGGAAGAGCACACCTGCTCATCGCAACACGGACGATGAAGGTTAGACACTCTCACCCGGCTCAGGTGAAAGAAAGCGGCGGTTTGCAGATGGGCCGTGGGAATTGTACATTATTGAGGCAGGTTCACGGCCCCTTGGATCTATGGGACCCAAGTAACAGATGCCCTGCAAGGGTTTACTAGGTGCAAAAGGTATAAATTTGAGCACTTCCCCCTCCCGGCACATACACACACGCCTGACACCGGCCACCTACAGCATGCTGAATTTTGGAGACAATGGGATGAGATCGCACATGCACGTGCACAACTTCTGGCACAATACCCCTGCCCATGGGACGGCCTGGCGGCCACGCTTGTGCAGTCTCACCGGTTACTTCCGGTTACTTCCGAGTTGCCCGGACCGCAGGCTTAGGCGGATTGCTAGGCTGTCCCACTTATCTGACTTCGGGGATCTGAATGAAGAAGATACATTTATATATGTTCTATTTGGCCCCTTTGCCCCCGATGTTGGTCAGACCGGCTGCATTACCACAGCCAGATTGCTCATGCAACGCTACAAAGAACACCTCAGGACAGCAAAAGCATTATACAAGCATTTTCAAAGCCCAAAACGGCGCAGATATCGGAAACTCTTTGCCTCCCTCGCGCACCTTTTGACACGAAACGGACCCGCCCCTCCGACCATTTTTACGTTGTTGAAACTAAAGCCTAATACACAGGGGAGACAGCCGGAACGATGGTGGGTAAGAGTCCCGGCTCCCACGCTCAAGAAGGTATTACCATTTGGTGGCACATATAGACTTAGATCGGAGGCTTTGTTGCAGCAGAAGCCACCCAAGGCTGGGAACAGAACACTAACTGCGTGGATTTAGGACATCGTGAACGCGCAAGGTCAAGGCTACTCCGCCGAGCACGCGCTTGTGGTGGCCACCAAGGCGGTGGGACATGTAGGACACAAGCTTTTTGACTGTTTCTTCCATTGCGTACAGAACCTTGCGAAGGCAGCATGGGGGATCCCGCTGTTCAGACGCCTGTTGATCCGGATACCTTGCTATGATGACCAGGCAATCAAGCAGGTACAGTATACCCTCAAACGCTCCCTGTTTACAAGTCTACAAGTTGACAAGTCTCCCGCTTGTGGTATTAACGTGGTACGCACAAGCATTGACATTACTGCCCTAATCTCCTAACACGGTGGCGGCTGCGACGCGGCCCATGGCACGCCCCAGCACCCCCTTGCGTGTTGCGTGATTGCTTTCCACCAACCAAGTTGCGCTGCAGGCGCAACAGCAAGTTGTGAACTTGGCTGAGACCCCTGTGTTGAAGTATACTACGTTGCTGGACCCGAATGCTTGGAAGCAATTAGGTCAAACAATACTTGCCAACCACCGTTAGTGTTCTTGTACCTACCTACCACAGCAGCATGATTTGCTGCACAATAATGTAGGGCATCTAGTGTTAAGGCACTCGTGGCAGTGGGGGCTGAGACTGTCCAAGCTGCCGGCATACGTGATGCGCAGTATTGCAGGAACCAAAGTTCTTCACTGCGCTCACTCCCTTGTACCTCCCATGCAGACTTTGCAACACAGGTTGCCGAAAAAACTGACTCCATAGTGCGCGTACAGCCCCTCTGATGCCACATCAGATGGCACAGCACTGATGCAACCAGAGCAGGCAATTGACACCGTGCAGGAGTTAAGTGGACTCGCTGAAGCTGAGGCTTATTAGCGTGCACGCGAAGCCCCGCATCTGCAAGCAGAAGTGGCAAAGCAGGCAAAGCTGGAACTGCCAACCCTGCAAATTGCTACTGGGCAGTTTGATAAAAAGCTAACACGGTTGTGGGGATTGTGCTCCACACTACACAGAACAAGGATCCTACGCAATGGCCTGGTGGGTGATAGATTCCAGGTGTGGGGCTGGGCAGCCTCACCTGCCATGGCAAAGGCAGTAGCCCTGTTTCAGACTGTTGACAGGGCCAGGAGTCGGGGAGTGGTTTCACACGCCCTCAGGCACGTATGGGGCGTGCCTTTCTTCGCAGTGAAGCTACTTTTTTGCAGTTGCTTGTGGGGGTCCTGTCTAAAAAAGCTAAACACGGCACCACGCCACCTCCCTGGGACGTGGCACCACCGTCCTTTTTCAATAGGCTGGAATGGAAGTCACAGTACTGCCACCCCGATACCCCCCTCCTCAAATGGCGTGATGTCACCTCTTTTTTTAGGCACTCCTTTCGGGGACGGGGACGTCTAGTAGGACGTGCACTACAACTGGTTGTTCTCGAAATAGCAGGTCGGGTGTTTTCCTTCGGGGTTCAGAATATGTTGGGTGTCGGGGACCAAATTATGGCAGCTACGAGGTTAGTTGGCCATGAGGGGGAAATGCAATGCCTTGAGCAAGACATCGAAGAAATTTATTGGGGGGTACCCAAAGATGAAATGCCACAGAGTCTTAAGTGGGCGCTAGCCCTGTTGTCCAAAGAAAAAACTGACTTGTTTTCCTCCCTTGCCAAAGATTGACTCAACGAGCTGAACAGAGTGGGTACAACGTCCGGCGATCACTTCGCGGTGCTTACTGGGCGGCAGGTGAAAACCTATGTTGAATTTAAGCTATTTGATAACTGTTTTTGCACCATGGGGCCGCTGATTTTTTTGCAGGGAACCACAGGGATCCCTATTGAGGGTTTCTTGAGCGCACGACTGACAGAAATGTGGTGCATCTGGCGGGAGGTCACAGCTTTGCAGCGGGACAGTACAGTGGAGACAGAGGGCAACTTCGCTGCACACTGTACTGACCACTTTGCACTACCTGCCACCCTGCACCTTGCTGACCTGTCAGATTTTTCTATCAGTCCTGATGACCAAGGTATGCTAAGTGAGGTAGACATTCAGCACTCCCCGAACGTCCCGGAGGTCACACATGATGACCTGGTGGAGGGAGCCTTTCAAGGGTGGGTGGTACAGACCAATGGAAAAGTTGGTTGGCTGCATTCAGCTGCCAGGTCTGACACTGTCCCTCATCTGCTCTACCCCCTGGGATGTGTCGCCTATTGGTAGACTAGGTGTCCCGTTGAAGAACTGCCCCAACAAACATAGGGACAGGGTTCGTGAATTTTACTTTGATTTCTCACCAGTCTCCGCCCTACTGGGGGAGATGTTGAGTAATGAGAGAACACCCACAGTGCAGACAGTTGATGCTCCCCTGTGCCTCATCTCTCGCTTCCGCGACAACAGCTATCTGCTGCTGTGTAATGTTCCTGCAAACTCCCTACCACAAGTCATGCAAGCACTGTGCGCGTTACTCAGAGTGATATATGCTATTCGGCTAAAATGGGAACTGCATGGTGAGTACGTCACCCGGGGGGACGGGAAAGTTTCTAACCAGCAAGGTAGCTCTGTCAGACTACTGTGGAAAGCATGTACCTTGTTGCTGGCGGACCCGCCGAGTGATGTGGAATTGGGTTCCCGGGTTGATAGGGTTGGCCCCCATGCGAAACAAGTTTGGAAATCCCAATTCCCGTCCCTGCTGCTGAAATGTATGTGGTATGCCCCCACCACGACAGACTTTGTTACGTTTGGAAGATCTTGAGAGGGTGCCTGTCTCAGAGAAGGCACCCATTTTCAATGAGAACCCCCCCATTGTGGGCAGGCCCCAAGATTCAGGGACCCGCCGCACAGTCTACGGCAACTATTGGGGCCGCAACCACCACACACACAATCCCCACAAGCTCCACGATCGGCCGGTCCTCAAAAGGATCGCAGATTGTTTGCTTGAGACTGCGAAGAAGAGAATGGTGGTGTGGGGGGTTGGGTGGAGCTGCACCATTCTCAACATGGCAGAATTTTCGTGCTATGACCACACCCCGCAACACCTCCATCGCGATGCCCCCCCTTAAAGTGTGCCCGAAGGCATATTAATTCCTCCAGCAGTTCGGGGTTCCCTGACCCTTGGGTGGAGATGGCTGTGCCATTGCAGAGGGGCACTGCCTTCTTTTTTAATGCCCTTGCTGTCCACCGGGGGTCGGGCATTTCAAAGGCCGCGCCCACAGGTGTGTCTGATCCTCGCCTCATTGTATTTTTTGTGATTGAGCTAACCCAAGGGCCCAACCTAAGGTTCCCCTACCTGCATGTCAGCCAGGCCATTAAGTGGCCCCACCTGGGGGCGCCTGTTGCCTGGGCTACCAAGACAGCGCCATGTGAGGGGGCGGCTAGGTGTAGGTGGAAGGTTGTGGCCAAGTGCTACGGCTGCGAGCGGGGTTTGTGCGCCGCACACAAAGATGGTCTTCGTGTGCCATGCCAGGAGGAGGAGGAGCCGGAGGGGGGGGGGGGGGGAGGGGGGGGGTGACTCCAATAGGGTCAGCATTGAGCAATGTGCTCAATGCTTGCCCCCGGTGGGAACAACCACCGGGCATTTTTTGTTGAGGGGATGGGGGGCTGGGAGGCAGGTTGTTGCCCCCCTCACCACTGAGGAGGTGGGGGGGGTGGTAGGCCACCCCGACCATTGCCCCCCTGGGCCAAGGTGTGCCATGGGGAGGCACTGTTGTGGCCCAGCATGCAAGAGCATGTTGGGATTAAGGTGCCGGCGGGCCCCATTTTGGTGGTGAGGAAGGGAACGTATGGAGGAGTGGCGAGGGTCCGCCCAGAGCTCGAGGGGTTGGCCCAGGTGGTGGAGTGGAGGCAAGTGGGGGAGTATGCAGCCGTCACGTCGTCTAGCTGCGGAGGATGAACCTGGTGCTGGACAACCCCAAGGAGTAGGCGGGCAAAGGCATGTGCCCATGTCACTAGGTGTGAATAGTGCGCACTACACCCTGCTCCAGCCTGTGCTCTAACTAGTTATAGCGGCACTTTTCGGGCTCTAACGGGGTGCTTTAAGTAGTTATCGCGCTAGGTTATCGCCTTCTAACTAGTTATGGCGGGGTTATCGCTAGAGGTCCTCGCCGTCTAGCTAAGTTATCGCGGTAGTTATCTCTTGTTCTTTTTTATTTCTTTGCTCCTTCCCAGTCAACAATCCAACAGGTGCCGCGTCTGTTCACCAAGGAGGTGGCCGAGGCAACCACAGCAGGAGCAGCAGAAGTAGCAGTGTACCCTTCGTGAACGGGGGTTAACTGGTCGATTGAATGAAGCGTGAATTTCATGTGAGTTTGACTTATGTTTCGTGTTTTTTTCTTCTGAGGAAACACTACATTTTGGCTTCAATATGACGTATTAGATGGGACAAGGCTCAAGCCCCATTTCCCCTCCCCGTGATTAAGTGAAAGTCCCACCCCAGACGGACCCATGAGGCCCAAACGGCGCCCAAAAAATAATCCCGGCAACATGTTACGGTACCGTTGGGCCCGAATTTGCGAAATTCTTACGAATTTCGTCCAAATTTCCACGTAATTTGTACGAAATTTGTGGGAATCCGGCAGATCCGTACGGAATTTGTGCGAATGTCGCACCCACTGCCTTTCACCAAAATCTCTAGATTCGTACAAAATACGTGCGAACTTCGTACGAAATTCGTTAGAATTTCGTATCACTTTCCCAAAAAAATCCAAATTGCAGCAAAAACTCACCCGAAATCACTCGAAATTCACGGATGCGTGAATTCGGTAAACTCGTGTTACGCTCGACGTGATTCAGCCGAACATTTGCAAGCTACCAACAAGATCAAATTTCAAGACATTTCTAGCGACAATGTTTTGGCGAAGATGACACAAGAAACGCAAATGATGGCACCAAGGTATCTCTCACTTTCTGAGTGTCAATTTTTTTTGGTGCTATTTCTTCGTCCATGGAAGACCCCAAAGTGGGGCAGAATGCAATGCCGCACTTCCCGGAAGTGACAGAGAGTTACCCGATCGTCCCGGCCTGCACACCTGCCGCTGTGGGATCGGATGGAGGCACCTCGGTCGAAGGAGTTGCCGGTACGCCCCCCACTCAATTTCTGACTATTTTGACTCCAACGAGAGCAGCAGCTGTCGCCATGGACACCGCAGGCAATTCCGTCAGACCCGTCATGGCCGCCACCTCAGGTGACTACGGTTGGGACACCGATGGTGTGAGTGCTGTCATTTTCAACCCTCCTGATCTTTCTGACGATCCCGAGGCCGTCGCTCGGCCGAAGGGGAATGAGATCAAGAACGCCCGCTTGGCTATGATCCCCATGCTGCACTACTACGTGCAGGCCTTGGTCACCAGTGAGGGTTCCAGCGCTGCCTATGGCCGCGTGGCTGACAAGTTGGCTGACTGTTTCAACCCCTCGGGTCTCTCTGACGATCCCGAGACCGTCACTGTGCTAAAGGGGAACGAGATCAAGCACACCCGCTTTGGCCAAGCGACGGACAAGTTAATCGACAAGTCCGGTGTCCCGAGGACAGAGATTGACAATGCCGAAAAAGGACAGGCAATTGTGCAGACGGCCACCAGCCAGGATATCAAGTATGCCTTCTGTACTTCTGCCCTGCTCAACGCTGGGAACGCCGGCGAGGTGATGGACATAACTGAGACCACGGATGAAAATGAGAATGCACGTGAAGAGTATCCCGGGGACTACGGGACTATGGAGAATTATTATGACCCGGAACACCACGACATATGGGGGGACAGTGAGGATGGTCAACGGTACCAAAAGGCCCCAAGGGCTTCTGTCAACGCTGACTCCATGAACCCCAAGCAGGCCGCTCAGTTGCTGATGTACAACACTGTCCCGACCAATTTTGAGGGTGCTCCACCGGTCATTGAATCCAACTACTCCGACCCACTAATCAAGGACACCTGTGGAAGTGCTTCTTATCATGTTGCAGACGCTCGCCGTTCGGATGGCTGAGACCAGAGCGTGGCTGGATGCCGGAAGACGCACCGCCCCGAGCCAGATTTGTCCCCCGCCCAAACACGCCCCAAACGGCGGTGGGTCAGCGAATATCCCAACCCAGGCAACATCGACCCCCGTCGGCGGGACTATACGACTCGGAGAGCTCGGAGGAGGGTCAAGAGACACACACAGGGAAGACACGGCCGGCGACCAACCGTCTGGACTACGGCTGGATGAACCCGCCAGACGAACGAACCCCTCAAGAAAACCCACGAGGTTTGTCAGGCGCTACCCCACGAGCGGAAGATCCACGGGATCACCGTACACTACACGGGAGAACCCACCACCACACGGTGGTATACAGACGGGTCGAAACGACACGGACGAACGGGAGGGGGTATTTACAACGGGACCTACCACGCGGCTTTCCGGGTGCACGGGCCTCAGCAAGTGTATCGGGCCGAGACAATCGCTTGCGCTCTGGCCTCTGAACCGGCCAGACCAGGGGACGACATCATACTTGACAACCAGAGTGTGGTGAAAGCCACACCTATAAAACGCAAAGGAGTGGTCAAGGACCAGGACTACCGCGACATAGGTTATCTCAACATCTCCTCGAAACGACTGGCGATACGATGGACACCGGGACATTGTACCCTGGAACAAGCCGCCACGTATAAAGACTCCCAAGACATACAGGGGAACAACCACTCCGATGTCCTTGCCAATATGAGCGACAACCTGTTCCTGGACTCCCAACAACCATAACCCCATGATATTGTCATCACCGGACAAATCATGCCCAGGCCTGCCAAGGCATAGATTATGCAAGTGCGTAGACAAAAAAAAACAACAGAGGTACACTGAGTGAGCTGGCTCCCCATGAAACACTACAGACGAAACACGGGGACACCATGGCTGTGGGGGCAGGTAAGGTGGTGGGGAGTAGGTGCCCCTTGGGGCCGAACACCCAGCCTCTGCTCCCAGTGTGGCCAACAACACGGAGCATCAGTGCAGTCGAGAATGGCTTACTGTCCCGCCTGGGGCGATTTCTGGGACCTTTGGCGCAGGAGCTGGACTGATTGGGCCCAACACACATACCAATGGCAGCAAACGGCCAACAGCCAAGAACTCTGGCTCCGTGCCAGGCTGCTCGTACCACTGTCTCTCATCGCCGCCATACCCACCACAGAACGGCATAACCTTCGGACGGAGGTGGGCCTTTTTCAGTTTCACATGATTTAGTCTGTCCAAACGCTAAGACTGAAATACGCAGACCCTACACCTCACCAGCCGCCGTCACCCCTATGGCTGACCAAGTACGTCGCTCAGGCACTCCCACCACGAGAAACGCCGCAAAACCTACGGAACCACGTCGGGGCGCCCATGCGGAGCGGCACGAAACGCAAACGTAGGACCGAGGTCGCGACGGCGGAAACGATCGACCCCGACCAATGGATACGTGATGCGCGCGGCGCAAACGACGATGAGGCAGTGGCATGGTTCGCAAGAATACGAGCAACTAACACAGCACAAGACGAACCCACCCAGAAGCGTCACCGTCTCAGCGTTGACGCACAACGATAGGAACAGTACCGAAACACAGCAGGCAGGTTGGCACAAGAACACGCACAGCAAACACACGACATATACCACAGGGCACACGCCGCTGCGCTGGCACGGCAACACCTACGCAGCCTGCACACGCACTACACCAACACACTAACGGCCAAAACGGACTATCACATGCTCGTCACAAAACTAATCCAAGACCAGATGACAGCACAACGACTGCAAGACACACACGCACACCTGTGCCAAATAGGCAGGCAATGGTATGAACAAGCAAAGTACGACACAGGGACGTGGTATGCAGATGCAAAAATGCTGCTGCTGATCTGCGGACGATACCGGAGGCTGTGCGCTGGCACCGAGAAGCCGCTGGACCTTCATCTACGACAGGCACTCTATATGTGGTGCCAGCAGAAATACTTGGCAACATGACACAGTGCTACCATGACGCCTGCAAACAGAAGACGACACAATACTGGCAAACAATTCGACCAGCACGACAGACGATATACCTCATACAGAAACGGCCAAACGAACCTTGAGACCCCACCTTGTGGGAAGTCCGGATGCAGCCACTACCAAAACGCCACAAAACGCACTAGGGTCCAAACGAGTGAAAAATACCAATGACATGACCACAACCACCCCAACGGGAAACCATGGGGGCGCAGTCACGAGCTGCAGCCCGTATGCACACCCCGGCTTTGCGGAAATCTGTACTCTGCATCGAACCTGGCCCACAGTGGCCCTTGGCACATTATGAACTGGCCCATTTGATAAAAAAAAAAGGTATCAGCGAAACAAAGCAAAATTTCGTCGAATTCACGCTACCGTGAATGTCCCAGTCAAAGCTTCAAGAAGGGTATAAGGAGCACGGGCCGCCAAGCCAGCGGCGGCCCGTGCGGAGCGGGAGGGGGAGGGGATCAAGAGGTTGCCGGAGGGGGCAGCCTCGGGGTGGGGGGGCCAGCAGACGAGGCCTGCCGTCAGGGGGGGACCGGATGGTACTGGCAGGTAACCATCACGGAAAAGCAGGGGGGGGGGTCGATAGGAAGACCAACCTCACCCTCGCCTCCAATGTGTGCTTTGGGGGGCAAACGGCGAAATGGCCAAATGTGCCTGAGGGGCAAACAGTTGGAGCGTTTTTGTTGTTGTTCGGGATGAGCGACCCCCCCCCCCCAACGCAAAAACCGTTTTTTGCTGAGGCTGCGCTTCGTTGATGAAGCAACGGGGGAGTACAGTAGGCGGGAGGTGCTTCAGCTGGGCACGGGGAGGGGGGATGACCTCAAGCAGCGCCTGGGCGTGGCTGAGGCCCAAGTGCGCAGCCTCACCTCCACCCTCAGTGCCACCTACACCGCCTGGCAGGCAGGGGTGCAGTGTCAAGGTACCGGCAAGAGTGGGAGTCAATGACTCGTGGGTTTGCTCAAGGTGTTGCCTAAGGGCATTTTTCGTTGGGAGGAACGAGATGGAGCGCAACGGGACATGTGTCACTTGGGCCTCGTGGGAAGCGGAAACCCCAACCCCTCTAATTTTAGGTCGACCAGGATGGCTACTGCTACCTTGAGGGCTGCCCTCCCCCCGTTGGTTGCGGGGCTCAATGAGTATTGCAGTCGCAATGCACCACGATCGTTCACATGGTGGAGCATCCAAATTGTTCGCCCCCAAAGGACTGACACCATGGGCCATCACGCCCATTTGCGTGATGGGGTGCCCATGGCGCTGATTGTGTGTGTGGGGTCTTTCAAGGGAGGAGATTTGTGGGTGGAGAGTGGTGGCTTGAAATATCCCTCTAAGGGACAAAAAGCGGCACACCCGTGTGTGCAGGGGTAGTGAGGTTGGGGGTTGGGCATGCAAGGCGACGCCAGAAGCCCCGGTGCTGTTCAACACCCGGGCACTACACGCTCCATTGCCATGGGAGCTTGAGCGATGGAGCGCGATTTTTTATAGGGCAGGGGGGTTGTTGCATTGCACGCCTACGTGGCGGCATCAGCTTGTGGACCTTGGTTTTAGGCTGCCCAAAGTGCACTAACCCTCCAGTTAGTGCGCACTAACCTTTGCTCTAACTAGTTATCGCGGTAGTTATCCCGTGTAACTGGGTGCTCTACCTGGTTATTGCGCTAGGGTATCGCGCTCTAACTGAGTTATCACGCGGGTTATCGCGGGGGTTATCGCGCGTGTTTTTTGGGCCCTTGTGTCAAAACCAGCCCTCATTCCCCACCCATGACCTCTTGTTGTTCATGGATGCTGTTGTTAATGAGGCCTCGAGGGCTCTGAATTCAGCTAACTGGCGGCGGTTCACCGAGTTGCAATGTTCTAAAGCCGGGCGGCGGCGGTTGAATGCTGTTTCGCCGCTGGTTCGAGTTCTCTTTGGGGATTTCAACATCGTAACACCAAGGGAGAAGTTTATTTAATTGGTGGGTCTTGCACAGCCCTCTCTGCCCCACTTGGTGGCCATCTTGCATTCACAGCTCAGGAGCATGAGGCCCTGAGCATGCGACGCATGGCATGCGGAACCTTTCCAGCAACCCCTTTTGCGAATGCCCCGCCGTTGTACCCAACGGGACCTAAGGACCGTTCGGCAACAGATCATGCCCTACTTTCCCCAAGCAACTATTATAAGGTCCACCACAGGCCGCGATAGGGTAGCTGCCCATGTGCCTTTGCGGTCAATTGTGCATAATGCAATATCTATGGCCCTGGTTATTCGGAAACGCCCCCTAGCGGCGCCGCCATTGTCGTCATTACAATGGATGCGACTTCCTTGTGGAAGGCATCCTCTACCTGTGCCGATGTATGAGTCAATATATGGGGGGGGGGGGGCAAAATATGCTTCGAAGGTGAAACTATGGGCCTCATGGTTTTGCATGGATAGAGGGGATGAACATCGTTTTTTGAGAAGCCTGCATGTCTCCGCCAACCTCAATCAAGAGGTGAAGGAGGTGGAGGAGGACATTGTCCTATTTCAAACCGAATTTCTGACTTGCATTGTTATTTTCCCGGGGGACCGGAAAGGGATGCAAGCAATGGGTGGGGCTGGCTCGAAGTCTTGGTTGTACAAAGACCCCAATGGTATTGTTGAGCAATTGGGGGTGGAGTCCACCTCAAGATGGGGGGGCATTTTTGAGATGTGTGATCCCTGACAGACGACCTGGAGACTACCAACATGCAGCATGCCGCATTCCAAATGGCATTGCAAAGCGCACTGAGACCACCTTGTAGGCCCTCCCCCTTGCTACCCCTGGTAAAGCCCAAGCTCTTGCAGCTTTGCATTTCTTCAAACAAGCCCTCAAGGAATGAGACCTTAGGCACTCCTCTGAGGGAACGTCTCCCCTCGGTCTCAAGGGCCAAGGGAAAAGATTTTGATCTCACGAGCACAAAGGTGTTCCTCATCCCCCCCCACCTTCCAAAGGCAATTTGTGGATTGCGTCAAAGAGCATGTCCCTTTCGAGATGTCCCCTGGTGGACCTCCATTTTGGGTTGTTGTGCATGTCATTGTGAAATGCATTGAGGGTTTGTATGAGCTTTGGAGGATGAGGAAGATGTACGCTCTAACCCAAGTGGAACGCCACCGTGTGTTCACCACAAAATTTTCGAAAGCCTGGGGAGACTCAGGTTGGTTCCCCACCAGGTGGATCCATTGGTGGTTGGCACATTCCACTTTTGTTGCTCAGAAGTGGAGGAATATTTATCATTTTCCCTCCATCCCCACCAAGTATAGGCATGGGCCTTACAAGAGGAGGCCCCAAAATTGTTTTAAGGGTTGGTCGTTGGTGAGGCCAAGTATTTCCCTCCGCAACATGCACCATTGGATGTCCATGAACGCCCCGGAGCAAGGGCTTTTCGGACTGGAGGAAGGCAAGGCCTCAGACTTTGAGCAGTTTGTGTGAAGAAAGACCAAAAATGCTTTGTGCCAAGTGTTTTGCCTTGTTTGTCCTGGTGTGGGATGCAGCAGGGGTGCCCGATAACTACCCGCGATAACTGCGCGATAACTGAGTTATCGCGCGATAACTAGTGCTCTAACTAGTTAGAGCAAGCCACCTCTGCTCCAACTCTGCTCTAACTCCAAAGATCACTTTGCCCCCCCCCCCCCCCTAGAAACCACCCCTACGATCAGGGTTGCATCGGGAAAGAAGTGGGATGGGAGGTTTTTGAGGGTGCCGAATCCATTTTTTTAGGTGGGTTGCCCCAAGTTTGAGGCTAGGTGGGTGTTCTAGAAATTGTGCTCTAACTAGGGGTTCCGCACCACGCCCTAGAACGCCACATCCCAACAGGTCCATTTTTTGTCATGGACATGCCGGCACCACCTTGTCCGGTCGACTATCAGCTGGCAAGCGCCGAGATGATGACCTGCAACTTTTCCGACCTGGAATATGGGAGCTCCGTGGTGCTGCAGGTAATCCTTCCTTGCCTAATGGGCGTTGCAATCTGATAATGCACCGGGGTTATGGACACCAGTCTGCGGCTACGGGTAAGGTTACGGTTCGGCACGTCCGGGGATACGCAACGCTGTCTGCGGCTACGGGAGGTTTTACGTGTCTTGGCTCTTTGTTTGCACACCAAAGACCCTCGCAACATCTTCGTCGCGAGTTGGATCAAGTTGCTCGGCAAGACGGTCCGACATTTGGAGTCGTCCTGCTCATAACTACAACGCCGTGGGCGTGCATGGGGGACTGGACCTGAATGTTACCGACGTCACCAACGTATAGGCCCTTAAGGGATTTGTGGACGCCCAGGGTAACCACGGCGCCGTGGGCGTGTATGGGGGGCTCAACCTGAATGGTACCGACCTTATCAACGTGCAGACGCTGAGGGGACGCGTGGACGCCGGCACGTGGACGTTGTGTCTTGAACCTCTTCGTTGAGGGTCTGTTGGTCACCGTCTGTGTCCAACAACGGCCAACCAAACCACACCTCAACACCCTAACCATTTTCAGCAAGCCATATACTGGCATTTTCTAGGACGCGCGGTACATCCCTGAAGACGTGTGAAAGGTTGTGGTGCTGTCTAGAGTCTTGTTGCTGTCTAAAGTCTTGTTGCAAGTCTTCTAGTTGCTCTGCTAGGCTACGTTGTTCTCTCTGCAAGCCTTGTAAGCCGGCATATATGCGGCATATGAGGATGGCATTACAGGAGTGGCAACATTGCCGTTGCAGTCGGTGGATGTGCTTTTCCGATGTCCGGTGTTTGGTCTGCAGTGCGTTGATCATCGATGTGATGTTCGTGTTGCCTTTTTTTTCTACTTGCCGAATCGGTATCATCACGGTATATCGACGTCATCGTCCGGGGGGGGGGGGGTGTATACATGTACAGAGGAGCATGGTTTGGTACGATATAGGCTTCTCAGCAAGTCGACAACATCACACCGGATCCTAAATAGAAACGGATGCACAACCGGGAACACTGCCCAGTGATAGACCGAGCGATGCCATTTGGTGAACTTTATCAAACGACTATAAAGGGTTATGGGTATGAGGGGGTTGTAGAAGCAACTAGCAGTATCCCTCCAAGGAACACAACAAAACAGTCTATCAAAGACACAACTACACTTAAGCTCACCGGCGCCAAAGAGATGGACGTCCCCACATTGGAGGAGTTGGGGGACCGCAAGTTCATGAACTCCCAGGTCCTCAACATTTGGAGCGGGTTTCGGGTTACAAAACCGAAGAAGACGAACATTCAAGCCACCAGCAGCGCTTCTCCAGCCCAGAAGGTCTTGGCCAAGCAAGCAGCTCCCCGGAAGAACCGCCAAGCAACTGGCCCCAAGGCTCACCTCCGCTGAAGCAGCCCGCCATAAAGCAAGGGTGCAGCAGCAGTCCGATGCAAGGGTTTCTTGCCGCCGCCGCTGCCGCCGGTGAAGCCGAGCAGAAGGAGAGGGAGCAGCAGAGGGAGCAGAAGAAGAGGCAGCAAGAGGAGGCCAAAGTGAACCAGTTGCCGCGAGCGAAGCGGTTGAAGGCACAAGCTTTCCAAATGAAGTTCAATGCACAAGATACGGACGAGGATAAGCAGGAGACGGAGCAGCACAATCGTGAGGAAGTCTCGTCTGACGACGATGCCGGCGACGACGAGAACGTCCACCTGGAACCGAAACCCGAGCCGGTCAAGGGAGCACCACATTTCGTGGTGGCGCGGCCCGCCAAAGGCGGTGTGAAGACGATTAGCGCCAAGGAGACCAGAACCGAGGCCAACCGCAGGGGTGTTGCGTATCAACACAATTTGGTGGCCTTGCAGGAGACCCTCAAGGACATGTACCTGCACACCGCAAGCATACGGTACTACTACCGGAAATGTTTGGAGATTCGTGGACCGATCGTCAAGAAGAAGAAGCGCGAGGCCGGCCGAACGGAGGGGAATGATTTGCGGGAAACACTTGGTTACGCCCTATGTTGCGCGTGAAGTGTTCGCAACCACTCCGCATGGCTTTCCTCCGAGTCCGCGCACAGTACGCACCACGGGTGGGGAAAGGAAGGACCAAGCTGATGCAGAGATGCCAGATCATCGCCGCCCAGGCAGATACATTGGCAGGCATTTCCACTTTGCGACCGTAACCCCACCCGTAGCCGCAGACAGGTAGCCGTGGCCTCTTGTGGTCGAGTTCGTAACGTCGGCCGTAGCCGCAGACACTTTGTCGCAACCTCGCTGAATTCCACCGTATCTGGAGCTGTAGCCGCAGACACTTTGTCGTAACCTCGCAGAATCTGAATTCATTTGTATCCACAGATGAGAAAGTGAGGGAGAATGTCGGCTGTCATACGTGCGCCGATGTCCCCAGAGGACGACGAGAGCAAGCCGCCGACTTCAGTCATCGGTGAGGGTATTGCACTAGCGCCGTGGTCTGATACTCTTCGGTCAGAAGGATCGGCTGCGCCGGTGGAGCCGGTAGTGCCGAAGGGGGAGTTGGAGTTGTACGAGGGCTTCTCAGAACTAGCTGCAATGCAGCCCGGATGCCGTGGGCCGCGGTCGTTGCATTTGAGGACGCATGTCCTCGTCGATTTGCCGTTGGACGAGCTGAGCGACAAGTGCGTCTAGGTCCTGAAGCACGTCCACGTGATGGCCAGTATGCTCACCGGCATCCACAACATTGAGATGGCTGTGGCACGGAGTTACCGCTTGGTGTCTGAGGCGGGTTGGGATCAACGATGACGATCACAAAAGAAAGCGCAAGGTGCGGACACAGCGCGTGCAACTGGGGCATGATGTGCAGGAAGACTGCATGTCAAAAGCTCGAGCGACAGTATGGCTAATGAGAGCACGCGGGTGGCCGATTGGGAGCGCCGCCAGAAGAGGAGCAAAGCCAAAAGGAAGTGTCTTGCCACTGAGCAGGCCATGAGGGACGAAGCCCAGCTGGTGAAGATTCAACAGCTGCAACGGAAGCTTGAGGAACTGGAGAAGGAGAGGGCGGCAGCGCCAGCAGCAAGTGGAGACGGCGCGGCACTGGTGAAAGGGGAGGCAGCAAGGACGGGCGTGGCACCGTAGGTGGGGCACTGGAGGCACCGGAGGCAGCAGAGGCAGCGGAGGCCGCAACAGCGGAGGTGACGCAAGCCCAGGCACAGGAGACGCACGAGGACCCGCCGGTGGCAACGGGTACGAATGGGGAGTCCATGCCCTAGCTCTTCGAGGGTGCTGACGTCGATGACCCCGATGAGGTGCCGTACCACAGGGTATGTCATTGCTGAAAGGCATTTAGGGTCCTTGACTACGCACAGTCTGTATGTGGCTACGGGCGAGGTTACGCTACGATTTATCGGGGATACGGATAGTTTTGTGCGGCTACGGCTGGGAATACGATACGGTTGCTCCGAGGTTGCATCGGCCTGTCTGCGGCTACCGTCAAGGATACAATATATTGAATCTGCGGTTGCGCAAACCTTTCCTCCGGCTACAGGTGGGGTTACATGCCATTCCACCGTATGATGCTTTTCCCTCAGACCATGGATGACTTGGAAGAGAGGTGACGACGACCAGTGGGAGGCCACACTTTAATGTGCCTGCGTAGTCGGCGTTCACACTTGCTTGCATGGTCCACAATTTTCCCAGGTGGACAGTATTTTTACACTATGGACATTGTCCAACTTTTTTGGCGGCGGGGGTGCCTGGATGTGGTGGCCCCATTCTTTGTACATGCGCATGCCACCCCAGCAGCATGGGGAGGATTGGGTGTCATCGACGTATCTCAGCAGTGGCGAGGACTAAATTTTTCTGTTGAAAGGCCCCACTCTGGCCCACCGACACTTTTTCGGTACATCGTTTCACACACAGTCCACTGTCTACTAATTTTTGCCACGGGGCTCGCTGGATGTGCATGCCCCTCACGCGATGTATACCTAGGGCCAAGTTTTTGCAGGGAGGCCTGGGTTTCATGGTAGAACGTTAGTAGTGGCTCCGACTGAACGGCGGACTGATTCAAATTGTTTTGCGGCAAGAATTCACTGTGCATGTCCCTTGCAACGAGCCCTTGCCCTTCTGATCCGCTTCCGTGACTCGAGGTTACATCAAAGTGTCCGCGGCTACGGGTGAGGATACGTTAGGTAGTGTCCAAGGTTACATAGACTCGTCGGCGGCTAAGGGTGAGGATACGGTAGGTAGCGTCCAAGGTTACATAGACCCGTCTGCGGCTACGGGGCAGGTTACGATTGCTACTAGGGTTTCAGGTTAGTCACTAGGCCCGCATGTATGTTTCATGGTTTGAATAGGTGCCCCGCTATGGGATTCGAAGCTCGGGGGCTCTTAGACTAAGAGAAGGCGGCAGACCTCTTCTCAGACTACGTGGAGGCTAGGTGGAGGCCTGCGGAAGGAATACCACACACTGCAGGAGATCTGGTCCGATGTCATGACCCCCTTTATCGACTTCCTTAGCACGAAGGCAAGGTTAGCGGGGATTACAACTGGTGTGGAGCAAACCATTGTCCGCTTCTTACTATTCAGACGCCTGCTGGGCATGGTCCAACCACGTTGAATTGACAACGCTTGGGTAGCCAAGGCGTTGTCGTACAACGCTAGGCATAGCCAGCTGCTCACAAGCCACGAGTGCTACGCCTCGAATCCAGTACTACGGCCTGATGCGACGCTTTTTATGGAGCGTTGTAATGAGGTTTGGGGTAGCTTATGGAGGCTTGGGGCCGTCGCCAGCGGCGATGAAACTATAGTGCCCCATGAGGGGATTCAAGCAGGGCCTTTGCGGCAGTTCATACCGCCAAAGCCCCACTCGACCGGGCAATAGACTGGCAATACACGGGCATAGAAATACACTGAACGGAATTGGATTAGTGATGTGAGAGGTCACTCGACCGGGGTCAAATGATGCGTTTTAGCAGATGCGGTTGAGCCATACGTTACCAACGTCTATCTGTACGTTGGTGCGTGTGGTCAACTACGGCGTGCATCCACTGTCCAAGGCAACATGAACACACACCAGTTCGTAAATTATTGGGCCGATGTCCTGCCCGAAGGCACCATTTTCGTTGCCGACAGTTTTTTTTTCAATCACGAAGCTGCCAAGGGTTTGGCTCCCCGAGGCACTCCCTTTCCAATGTTATGCAAGAGCGATGAGCGTGGTGTAAGTGAGGTGGGGGAAATACTTGAGGAGGGATGTCCGGCCAACGCCAAAGTCTACAATGCCATCTACACTTTGCAAGTCTACAAAAATCCCAGGGTTGGCCATAAACCGCCTCGAGTTGTGCCACTACTGTCACATCGTGGGTTTCCACAGGAGGTGGTGGTACACAAAAGACGCGGGTACGAAACGCCAGCCATTATCAGTCGTTACCGTGCCTTGGCAGGCTGAGTCGATACCGCAAATCAACTTGCTTTACAGCACTGTGAAGCAGGTAACTTTCGGAAATGGAGCGCTGCCGACGCTCGTTCCTCATGCGCTATGCTATGATGAACATTTTTGCAATTACGAAGTGTTCTAAACTAGTCAAGCCGGGGACAACTATGTGGGAGTTTGTTCTGATGGGACCTCCTGACCGCATTGATTGGCAGTAAAGTGCCTAAACCCCCCCAGGCCGTCCATGTCCCTGTGGTAGCGAATCCAGCAGCTTGTGTTCATTGTGGGGAACGTTGTTGCACACAGTGTGCCACGTGCCAACAATACCTTCTTGTAAGATGCTTCGCATAGTGGCATTTGAACCAATATTGTTGTGCGCTACGCAATCAAGTTTGCGGCTACGGTTGGGGATACACAAAATGAGGGCAATTGGTGATCCCGGGGTTGCAACATGTTGTCTGCCGCGACGGTTGAGGTTACGAAATTTAGTGCCCGAGGTTACATAAAAGTATCTGCGGCTACAGCCAAGGTTACACGCAAAATACTGAATTGTATCCTCGCCAAAAGCAGAAATATTGTCCGTTTCCCAAGTTAGTTAACAGACAAAAAAGGCGTACCCTCGAGGCTGGGCCAACAAACGGTGTCTCCTCAGATAAAGGATATACAAATATACGACTATGTACCATGAGGGACAAATTGGCCAGTTTGGAACCATCACTGGCTATTGCTGTAATCCCGCCATGAGGCACTACCTTCTTTGAGCAGCACATGCCTGTCCTTGACCTGTCTGTTGCACTGTCCTGTGGTGATCATAGCGATGCAGGTTCTACATCTGCTTCACTTGCTACAGATGACAACTCCCGTGATATTTTCGTGGGGGACACCCATAAAGAGATGGAGCCAGACGAGTTGAAGGATAGACTGCATGATCGAGTTCCACACGATAGATGTTGGGGGCGACTGTGGAAAGCGTTCTGTGACTTTGCTAACATGAGGCAATGGGAAACGATAGGCCACGCGGAGATTCCACGTTTACTGCCAGCTGCACAAAAGGTTTTGTCCACGTCACACCCTGATGCTGCTATATATGTGTCCGGTGATACACCTTGGCTAAGTCTCATGACGGGATGTTGGGAACAGTTTCTTGTGGATACACTACACGTGCAAGATAGTTTGTTTGTGTCACCTTGGAGTGCCGTGACCACCCCCTGTTTGTCCCCCGTCGAGTCCTACCAGGACCTAGGTGCACTACCTGTTTCTGCACTACAGGATGTGGTAGCCCACGGTGACACAGTGTATTTGTGACACTCATATACACCCATCTGACGCTGACTTGTCCGCACTTGACACAGCGCTCAACGGCCCTCACCCTTTCATAGTTGTTATCATGTTGAATACAGCGATAAGCGCTGCTTGGAACATGGGGGTTGATAATTGGGAACAGAAACGTCGTGCGGCGCTGTTGTGGAGTAGTGACACGTTGAGATTGAAGACGTACCAGATACAAGAAGGGTCTGCGGCCTGGTCGAACGTGGCTGGCCCTTGGGAATTGTAACTTATAGAGTCTGGTGTGCAACCCGTTGGTATGAACATATGTGGAGACACATGTGTGAGAGCTTTACACAACTTCTGTAGGCGGAAGGCATAGAGATCTTTCTACTACTACGGCCAAGGTTACACCCAAAATAGTGAATTGTATCCTCGCCAAAAACAGAACAATCTCCGTTTCTGAATGTACACAACAGACAAAAAAGGCGTACCCTCGAGGCTGGGCCAAAAAACAGTGTCTCCTCATATGAAGGATATACAAATATACAACTATGTACCATGAGGGACAAATTGGCCAGTTTGGAACGATCACTGATTGAGACTGAGGACGTACCACATACAAGAAGGTTCTGAGGCCTGGTCGAACTTGGCCGGCCCCTGGGAACTGTACATTATAGAGTCTGGTGTGCAACACGTTGGTATGAACATGTGTGGAGACACATGAGTGAGAGCTTTACCCAACTCTTGTAGGCGGAAAGTATAGAGATCTTTCTACCACCCACCCCCTGCATATTCCGTGCAACATCATATCCACGAACATTTGGACGCTAGAGTGCCACGTACATAGCTATGACCCTATCTCTGTGGATGCCTGTGGGAAAAGTGAACCAGATAGCGCTGCGACGTGAACACCTCATGATGCTAAAACGAGTCAACTGGGAGCAAGTGAAACAGACACTGCATGAGTCGAACCAGGTACTGTCCGACTTTCCTCACAGAACGCTGCAACGCATCGCACGGCTAGCGACGTTGCCATTGGATTGGGACATCGACAAGCCTGATAGGTTAATCTATGTTATGTGTGGCCCGTACCCTACTTATGTAGGCCAAACGGGTTGCATTACAGGTGTTAGGTCCCTGTTTGCACGTTACCGTGAACACGTACGTGCTGCACGGGCGCTTGCCAACCACTTTTTAGGCCTGCGCCATCGGCAGGTAAAATGTATGATGTCGTTCGGTAAACTGCCCAGCTTAGCCCGAATGGTGGCGAAGCATGGACCGCCACCAGTTACGATCGTTGGCTTGTAAACGGTCCCTAACCACAAACAGTGGCGCCAACTTGAACACTGGTGGGCCAGAGTTCTTGCTACCACACTGAACCGTGTCCTGCCTTTCGGACTTGTAGATCGAGTACCATTTACAACCATGCCGCATAAGCGACAGACGGATGCTACATCCGGATCCATGACTGCACTCCTACAGAGTCTGACCAATTCCCAATGCCGCGGATACAGCAGCGATGAGCTTTTATCCCTGGCCAAAGCCTGTGTAGGGCATGTTGGACCGCGACTGTTTGATAGTTTGTTTGTGCATGTGCGAAGAATCACTGTTAGGGAAATAGGCTTTAGGATCAAACGCCGTTATGTGGTATGTGTTCCTACGTACAAGCACATGTGGTAAAACTGGTACAGTCCAGGATATGCAAAGCCTTAGGGTACATGCACATGCCACTCTCTGCTAGAGCATGGTATCAATGTGTGCTAATTGTCATACCGTCGACCTCACCCCAGGCATCAATTGCAAGTCGATCTTCGACAGGCCTGGTGGCACCAGTTTTGGCTAGGAAAGCTTTGTTGAGACATGTGCTCCCTGAAGAACTTGTAGAATGGCGTGTACCTGTCACGCACAGCCAATCCTTCTATGCTTTGCCTGTCGATACTGACCTGAGCCTGGTGCATGCTACTGTGCTGTAGGAGCTAGACTGTATGCCCTGCGAATGCAGTGCACTGAAATTTTTCCGGTGCTCGCTTATGTCTTGCTTTGTGTGCAGGACAGTGTGTGGTACGTATGTCTGGGCAGACCGATCACATGACTCTAGAGTAGGCACGGTCGTACACCAATTGTGTCTGTATGTGGTGTTGAGTATGATGGTGGGGAGACCTGTATGCATGGAGTATGGGACCTGTGTGTGACCCCGGCCTATGTGTATTACGTGCTGTTGAGTATCAGTGTGGGGAGACCTGTATGCATGGAGTATGGGACCTGTGTGTGACCCTGGCCTATGTGTCTAGGAGGTGAGAGACAGAAAGGAATGGGTCATGTGTACCAAGAGCAGCGAGGTGACCGATGGTTTGAAAGTAAAGGCTTCCCGATGAACGTACCTAGAGCGCACAATGCACTGTTTTCCTCTGTACACAACCTTTTGGAATTATGCTAATGACGGCTTTCACCTTGCGTGCTTGCTAGCGCCCTCTTCTTCTTTTTCAACACCCCCGCCCGGAGACTTCTTCACGCCTGTTGGCGTTTTTAAGGCCTTCAGAGACACAAGTGTTTCCTAATCTTGCCCACTACCATGTCTCATAACTTGACGCCCGAGCAGCTGGCTTAGATTATTTCTAAGCCCGTGGTGAAGGCCCTGAAGACACCAAAGGTGAAGAAGGCTGGCAAGACCAGTGTGGTACCACAACAAGTACCAAGACGAGCAATACTACGAGTGGAGGCGACACAACACGCAACAACCTAGGCCGCAGTTCCGGTGAAGTGGACGGCCAAGGGCGAAGGAGGAGCGGTTGGAGCGGCCAAGCGGGCGTGGGCACAAGGTAATCCGTGCTATCTGTGCAGGCATTTTCACCACCGTGCCGGAGACCACCAGGAGACGCCTAGGGGACAGTGGCCACCAGATGATGTCCGGCGCTAGGAGAAGCATCAAGCCGAGTGGGGTGAGATCTAGGACCTCATTTTGTCGCGCCACTCCAGAGTCCTGGCTGCAGAGGCCCTGGATGTCAACATGACGGATTTCTCAACCCTGGGAGAGGAGGACTTTCGCTCCCTGCTCCTTGCACGCTTGAGGGGGATGCATGACTAGGAGACGGGCAAACTCCCACTGTATGCGCCCCCAAACGCGAAGAGATCACAGGGCGCGCAGAGCGGGCGCCAGGCCCCTGTACCGATGGCGATCGACCCGTCTGACAGCTCGTCTACTGCTTCTCTAGTGGATGTACCACCTGGTAAGGACCTGGGGGCGACACATGTTGTGTTCAATGTGTCCTCACCGACTGTAAAGACGTCACGAAAGAGATGTTGAGGAAGATAAATTAAAGGACAGCACGAGTTCCGATGATAAGCAGCTTATGCAGCTGGCTTTCTGTCCAGACCAGAAGACGGACCTGTGCTTGGCGATGGGACAGTACCGCCTTCCCTGCAGCTAGGAAAACCGAGAGTCTCTCTTGAGATGCAACACCTTGAATCACGCGTGGCCGCGGTCGAGAAGGACATTAGTGGCTTGAAAAAGGGATTTTGCAGCTTCGCTGAAGTTGCTGACCATGCCTCTGGTGCACAAGACGCTTTCTGAAGATGATATTGGGAAAGAGATCGAGTCCACAAAGCGGTCGTTGGATCAGGAGCACAAGTACATTCGTCGGCCACCGGCTCAGCCACAGGAGAATGACCCAGTAACAACTGATTCGGAGGGCGGCCGGCAGACTAAAGGCCCAAAGTCCAGGAGCTCCTCGCCAGACTTGATCCCTCAGGAGCTGGATACAACTCCGCCAGTCGCTGACTACCGCATTGTAGATATAGTGGCGTCTATGGCGAAGCTCGGTGCCCGATTTGAGAAAAACTGTAGCAGGAGAGATGATACGATCTTCGCTTTGTCGCATGTGGTACCTGATGGCCTTTATGCTGTGCTGCAGATTACGGACCCATACACGCTGGCCGATGCGACTCTATGGGTTGTACGCTGTGTACGTGCCGCAGGTTTCATCAATGCGATGTCCGGAGAGCGCTTGGAAATCGCATTTGAAGTCGAATGTAAGCCTCTCCCAGCCTCGGATGTCGGGGACAGACCACCCACGGTGTCACCGAAGGAGGGTGATTTCGTGATTGACTATGTTCGTATCCTATGAAGGAGCTCAACCCAAGGTTGAGGACGTTGACCCGGCGAAGAAGAAGCCGCACACTGAGGGGATGTAGACGCCATGCTAGAGCACGAGATTGCGAGATGCCTTCGTGGCTTGTTACAGTCACACCAAGACGCTCTTGCTCGGGCGGAGGATTCCCTTGCGGCACTGAGGGCACAGATTGCAGCGGAGAAGAGGAAGGAGTCTTCGATCGCGAGGCTGCGTGCCCAATGGCGGTTTCTTCTACCACCTTCGACGATGTGGCACTGTGCATTATCTCTGAGGGGGACGTTGTCACTAGCGCGGCTGCATACCGTGTTCGCCGACCCCCCACGAACGCGGTGCAATCGACAGACCGTTATACACGTCCTTTTTTGACGACTATTTAACGTGCCGGAAATACCGATTTGTTCGTCGATGTTTGTCTTAGAGATAGAACCGCAGCGAGGTTGTGGGAATCTTGGCGTTTCGTTGGCACAGGAGTCGAGGGCGACCTCCGGTGCGGCAGTAGCGTCTTTAGATTCTTTTGTTTCATGTCTTACAAAAATGGATCTGCTCGAAGTGAGCCTACCAGCGAGGTTGAGACTCGCAGGTGAGTTTGAGACGTTTCTTAGTGATGTCCTGAATATCCAGGTGTCTATTGGTACAAATTTACCACATAATCCCCTTTGTTGTGGAAGGGCTTGTCAGACCGAGCTGTTGGACAACAAATGGTTTTGGTGCATCCAGACAGAGTTGTAAGGGTGCAGGATGCGATCGATGGGAGATCCCCACTGGGACCTGAAAGCATCCGACTCACGCTTACAAGACAGGGCCTTTGTTAAATCGGATCTTTGGGAGCCTGACACGTTTGCCCCCCTCGAGGCGTTTCTACGGAGTGATGGGAGGTGCTTGTTTGTACTGTACGAGAGAACAGCCTCAGTGGGGTGGTTAGCGTGGTTGCAGAGGATGGCAAATAATGGCAAGACCGCTTTTTTTGTTGGATGCGATAGGATTAAGTTGAGAAGCTATCTGGCCCGGCCGAACGGTAGCGAGAAGTGGACCTGGTATAAAGGGTTGTGGGAGATTTGGGTTGTTAGGTTAGACGATTGTGGCCCGAACAAGGGAGTTGACCAGCGGCAGTTCCCCATTCGCGTGTCAGGGCTTTTTTGGGCGACTAAAGTGCTGGGACCTCAATGCCTTCTGGTCGCCCCTAAGTGGGGACCCCCTGCCCCCAAATTTTCAGCCGCCTGCGGATGAGGATAGAGACGATGACGGGGAGGGACAGGGTTTTATGAATAGCCTTAATAGGTCTGTGTCAGGGATTGACGGTGTACCGGTTCAATCGTGCAGTCAAAAGTCAGAGAAGGAGGTTTGGTCGAATGGGACCCCATTTGCATGGCAGAGGGTACGGATCTTTTGGGCTAACTGGAACAAGGAGGCGCAGGAACGCTCTTTTCTGTGCGCGCAAAATCGCATTGATTGGGGGGCAGTTGAGCGGTCGCTCAAACGTTCTAATTCCTTGTTAGCTACCTCTCCGGATGCCAGGTGGCAGAAAATTGCCAGACTGCCCAAATTACTGGCTGACACTCCGCTGCCCACAGCTCAAATCGTGATTTATGCAATGCTGGGGCCATGGAGCCCCTATGTTGGCCAGTTGGGGGCAATTGTGGCGCCGCGTGTGGCACCCTTGCTTCGTCGGATGGACAGGGTGTGTGTGTGTGTCCGGAGCTGGCTTCCCAATTGGCGGGGGCCTACTTGACTTTTCTGGCAAAGTCTGCCCACAAGTGTATCGTCGTCAGCATGTCTCCGCGTGTACACCCGAGTCTGGCTACCCGTGAACGAATCCCCACAACCTTTCTCGCGGATGAAAGGACGGTCTCGAACCTGGTGACCAGGTTGCGGGCGCAGTTGTCGACTGGTTTGGGTTGGTGGGAGGAGGGCCACACGAAGATTGGGGAGGTGTCTTCGCGGTGAGAGAGGACACATCGTCCATGCGGTTTTCCGGAGGCGGCGGCTTATCTAAGATCGAGCACTCGGCACAGGGTCTCTGGGGAGGCGTGAGTTTTTGGGACACAAGGGGTTTCACCCGTCTACGGAGGAGGTGGCTTACTCACAGCAAGTCGCGCTGTCTGAGCGTGAACAACAGGATAGGACGGGCTTACAGGTGCTGCAGTCTTTGAAGGAGGTGCTCGCTTGTGAGGCGTCCCCAAAGGCGCGCGGAAAGCGGAGAGCGCCAGGTTAGTTCGGGAGCTCCAGAACCGTCGCCGCCTTTGTGTCATAACACAACACGGGGGACAACTCCTTACGGATCCTTTGAAGATGGCCAAGGCCCTATCCGAGTATCGGGGCGGTTTTATTGACGGTACTGGGTCTAGCGCCTCTGTTTGTAAGGCCTTCCTCCAGACCTTGGGCCTGCCTCGGCAGTGGCGGGGGGTTGCCCAAAAGCTGTTGCGGACACTGACCGAGGAAGGTGTGCTCACGGCATTGGAGCGCATGCATGCCACTTGCTCGCCGGGGTTAGATGGTGTGTCAGTTGCGGTGTACCAACGGATGTCGTCGGTTTTTGCCCCACAAATGCTGCATATGGTACAGACCATGTGGTCCTCTGGGTGGTTCCAGAGTCCTGGTCGGTGGCTATCATGGATTGCATCCCGAAGCGACCGGGGGTGCCTGAACTGTTGGCCCTACGGCCCATCTGCCTGCAAAATTCCGTTTTTGAGTGGTTCACTGGCACGCTCTTGCTGTTACTCGAGGACTTGATCGCTTTTGTTACCCCGAAGGAGCAAAAGGCATTTTTTCAAGTGGCGGTCTATTTTTGACCACGTTTGGGGCTCTCGGGGGGCTTGGGAGCATTACATTGTAGGGGCTTTTCTTACGGTGGACTTCGGTAAGGCATATGACAGCGTTCAACATGCCTATATGCGCGTTGTCTTGGAGTACCTGGGGGTCTATCAGGCGTTGTTTACCCTCCTTATCCACCTTTTTCAAGCGCCTTTTGTCTTTGCGGTGGGACGTAGGGTTTTTCAGGAGGAGCATACCCCTGCTCCGGTGTTCGACACGGTGATCCGTTGTCGCAAGCTTTGTTCGTGGTTTTCTGTTCTCTGCTGATCTTTCAACTTCAGGCGCTCTCCCCTTTGCTGGTGGTCCGTCTGTATGCTGATGACCTGCTTGTGCATCTTGAGGCCATGCCTCGACCGGCTGTCCGTGTCATGAAAGCGGTCATTGCGGGTCTTTCACGGTTCGGCGATTTTTCTAGCTTGCGACTAAAATTTGATAACACTAGGTTTCTTCTGCGGGGGTTTTGGCCCGACCCGGTTCGCCAGCAATTGGCGGAACTGGGCTGTAAGGCGGACTCCTCGACGCAGTACCTAGGTATCCAGCTGGGTGATGTCTCTTCTGAAGAGGCGTTGGCGCCGGCTTTGGCGAAAGCTATGGCTCGCGCAAGTTCAGTAGCCCATTTTAGCCTGGATTTGTGTGAGCGCTCTGAATTGCTCCGGGCATGGATCCTTCCCATCTTTGCTTTTCCTGCAAAGGCGTATTTCCCTTCTCCGTCCGTATGCTCGTCCTTGCGGTCTGTGTACCTGGCTGCGCTTAGACTCAATAGCTGGTCACTCACTTTGCCACATTTGGAGCGCACAAAGCAACAGGGGGGTTTTTAGTTACCCCAACCCCGTACGTACCTTTTTTGGCAGCATCTGTCAGCGTTTGGTTCTTACGTACAAGCACCTGATCGTTTTTGGGGGGGGCGGCAGGGATCATTTCCAGAGATGGGCGTCTGATCATGGGGTGTCTGTTACCCCGGAGACCCTGCCATGGTTTGAGCTGGCTGTGGTCCCGTTGGCAAACATCCCCATTCTGGCCTCTTCCGCGAGAGCGTTTTCCCTACTTCGACAGGCGTTTCCTGCGGCCCTCCCTACCGCCTGCAGCTCTACCGCACGGCCTACCGGGACCAGCATGGGCATGCGTATTTCTCCCCCTTCCTGGAGCGCCGGGGGGTTCTGACGCTGACGCATTTGAGGTTGCTGGGTAACTTCCCTGGATGTCTGCCGCCCACGTGGGAGCCCCGTTATCGGAAGGCGTTGGCCCCAGCCACCTCTGCGGGGGAGTTCACCCGAGATCTGGTTTCGAGTTGGGGTACTACGTCCACATTGCGAGCTGTGTCTGAGGAGACGTGGGGTTACCTCAACGCCTTACGCCTCGAGGGGCCTGTCCGCGATTTCTTGCGTTCAGCGCTATGGAAGAAGCTCCCGGTGGGTGATCGGATCGCGGTACGGGTGCCTCATGCAAGAAGCTGCCCCCTGTGTGGGAGTGTTGAGACACATGATCATGCTATTTCGGCTTGCCCTACCTTGGGACCGGCGTTGGCCCTCATTTCATGGCTGCCTCCCCGGCCAGAGCTCGGGGTGATCCCGCGGTATGCGCCTGATTTAGTACTGAATAATGCCCCCACGTCGTTGAGTTCGGCGGCTGGCCTATTGTTTTGGTGTGTTGTGTCTGTGAATTGGTCCATTCGCTGTGCCGTTTCCATGAGCTGACCTTCGCGGGTCCCTGATACGGTCTTCCTACGTAAATGGCTGCAGGCCTTGCGCACTTGGTCGGGTGCGTCGCTTCTGTATTTGGCTGAGTCGGAGTTGGTTTTGTTCGAGAAAGCCCTGCGTGCACGTGTCGAGGGTGCCCCGCTGGTACACCCTCGGTTGCTGGAACCGGGCCTTCCTATACCAGGGGCCCCGCCCTTAGTTCCGGCGTTTCCCCTAGGTCGCCCGAGGTTGAAGCCGAATGCCTCTACCCTGCGACCCGGCTTTGCTCTTGCCATTGAACCCTTCTTGCTGGCTGGTTGGGTGGATGTCTACCTGAATGGCTCGAGCGAGTTGGTTCATGGTGTACGGATTGGAGGTTTTGGGGTCTGATTTGATACTGGTCTCAGTTTCTCTTCCCCTGTGCCGGTGCAGGATCCACCAACTAACATTAGGGCGGAGCTATGGGCTGCGCCGTGGGCGCTTCGGCGCCATCAGCCGGGGGTTCGAGAGGTGTTTTGCACGAACTGCAACCTTGTGTATTTGGGCGTCACGGGGGGGGGGGGGGCGCGCTGGAGGCGTCACTGGTGGTGCAATGTGTCAGGCCCGGTTTCTCATGTGGACATTTGGGAACAGACTTTGGTTTTGTGTGTGCACTTTGTGGGCGAGGTGTGCTGGCTAAAGGTGGCGGCGCATTCTGGGGTTCCGGGTAATTAGGAGGCCGACACCCTCGCTAACGAGGGTCGGCTGGACAGCCCATTGTACCTGCTACCGGCAGCTACCGGTGGGACGTTTGTGTACCTTGATTGTGAAGACAAGTCAGCCCAGCTTCAAGATATGATGGAAGGCTTGTCTTTTGTGGAGCAGGCCCCGTGCCTCGATACGGTGGAGGGTTGTCTAAATTTCGCTTCCAACTCAGATGGTGAGCCCCATGATGGGGAGGGAATGGGGGAGAGGCCCTGCACCCCCCCTCCGTTGTACCCTCGCGATTTTTGGTCCCCGGTGTCGGTGTCCCCAGGCGCCACATCCCTACCACGTTTGGCGAGTCTGTCCCTGAACTTTGAGTTTGGGTTCGACTGAAGGCTGTCTCCTTTTGTGCCAGCTTGCTTTTCTTTGTGCGGTTGTTTGAGTGGCCCCGGGATAATGGCTAAGCGCCCCCGAGGCTCTCCAGCGGGCTCCGAGGAGCGCCGCGCGAAGCGCTGGAGGCGAGAACTTAGACAGCTGCAGCAGTTCACGTTTGCTGAGGTGAAGCACATGTGCCAAGACGGCCACAGGACATGGACGGTCAAGCCGGAGATCCTAGCGGCGAAGCGCTTTGCGACGGTCACCTAGCTTGTCCGGGAGTGCGTGGACGCCTGGTAGCGCCACGCTGGACGGCAGGTGCAATCCCATGACGAGGGTGCAGCACACGCGATGGAGCGGGTGGTCCTTGTGCCGGGGCGCGACAGAGCGGCCAGGGGCATTAGGGTGTCGATCACCACGCAGAAGCCGAAACGAGGATCCGACCGGGGCATGAGGCTCTGGTTGCAGCGGAGGCCGGAGATGGTGGCTGTCTTTGGAACGGTGGTGTCAGAATGCGCTGCTGTAGACGAGGACGGAATGCCTCCGGTTTCGGTTTGGGTATCTGGTGCAGTGCACTGGCGACTTTGCGATGGCCACAGTGCCGGCCGTATTCCGGTGCGACCTGGCTGACTTTCCACGTGATGTCAGAGCAGCGGCTGGTCAGTAGTGGGGGCCCAGGGGGTGTGAGGACCCTCCCGGCCGGCAGCAAATGCCTTGGATGAGGGCCACTCCCATCGTGGCCCCTGTCTTACCCTGTCTTTACTTTTTGTGTGGACGCACAGCGGGCATGTTGGTCTTCGCGGGTGAATCTCTTTTCCCCCCTCTTCAATTGAACCCGTTAGCGGGGCGCTGCCTTGCTTTGTTTTCCCAGACTCTCCTATCCGTGGGGACTGTTTCACCCTCTCTGCTGTACATAGCTGACCTTGATTGTTTTCATGTCGGTAAGGACCTGAGCTGATGCGGGGCCGAATGAGTGCCATCGTGACCTTCGTGTGAACGCACCGTGTGGGCTGTATTCAGGGGTAGGTGTTGCATGCAGTGTGGTGGGGTGTGTTTTGCGGCCAAGTGCATAGGAATGGAGCACCTTCGGCGGGCTTAGGGAACGGGTTCGAGCGCTGGCGGTTTGCCTAACATAATGGCGCTTGTGTCGTTGGTGACAGGTGACGTGTGACAGGTTGTTGCCCTTCCCTCATGGGCATGGACACTGGCTGTTGTACACATATTCCGGGCGATTGTATGATACTGCAAGACTGCTTTGCACTTGGATGGATGCAATGGCTTTGATGGCTGTGGGCGGGGTCATCCAGCGGCTCAGTTTCCAACCCTTGTGAGTCAAATGTGGCGCCGCATAAAGAGATGGGACGAGCATATGAATAGAGCGGAGGCACTGGTTGGTAAATTTTTAGTTCAGAGACGCAGGAGACTGCGGATGTTTAAGGGTTTTGGAAAGACCCCGTCCCTCCCGCGCGTGTTTGCAATGCATGGACCCGCGACCGCATGCATGCTTTTGCTTGAGGCGGCCACACCGCAGAATGCATGCCAGCTGGAGAATGGGTGGGAGAAAGCGCTTGCCCCTCCTACTAACCAAGTAGCACCAAGAATGGATTTCGCTATTATTTTGTGGGAGACAATATCCAATAAGACCATCAATCCAAGGAAGTTCAGGGACACAGCCTCAAGAGTGAATAGTGTACTTACTGCGCAGCACCATGTTTGTTCTGCCCACAATGTGTGTCATCTAGTGATGGTCTCAAAGGGCTACCCGGATGAAAGAGGAACACTCAGAAGGCTAGCAATACCCTTACCTCCATTGTGTGACCCAGCGAAGCAGGCAGTACATCTGTTCCTTTCTGGTGTGGTGCTCAGGGTTGCTCAAGGGTGCCTTAGCATGTTAGGCGTCTGCTGGGGTCGGTGGTTATGTGGGCCCCTGCGGCAGCGGTTAAAGTGGGGGATATCTTTACGGGTGGCCCTAAGCCGCGGTCCCCAGTACGGGTCGTGCAAGCCCTGAGACAGAGAGCTGCTCGTCATTTGGGAGGGTAAAGCTAAACCAGTAGGCTATAGGGTGCTCCGCTGGCATGAGAATGGTCGAGCTGGTCTTACATCGGAAGTGATGGCGAGAGTACTCTCGGAGCGATGTGACTGCAGATCGCTGATGACGGCCGCCCCAGAGCTGTAGAATGAATGTGGGTCTGAGTCGAAGTGGGGGCATATGTCAGACTCCCCCCCCCACTGAAATTTACGCGCCATGCACTGCAAGCGCTCGTTCCCAGCCCTTACGAGTTGATGAAGGGTATTGAGCACGGGGGGGTGGCCGGGCCCGGTCCTTGTATGCGACACCCCCCAGCCCCCCCCCCCCCCCGGGTTTTGAGAGATAGTGGGCTGGGGACATGGAGCCAACGGCGCCCCCCTTTTTTCCGCCTGGCGCCAACGGCGCCCCCTTTTCTAGTGTGAGCGCCAGATTTTGCAAGACGAGGCGCTATACAAATGTCGTTTGTTGCCCAGACATGTTAACTGCAAACGTCAGCCCGCGGACAAGGGGCCCCTGGCGCGGGATGCTGCCACCCACAATGTGAAATGTGGGGTGTTCCACTTGTTTGTTTGACCCAGAAATGTCAACTGCCTGGGGAGGGGGGCGGGGGGAGGGGGGCGGGGGGCAACACGGCGACCCTTAAGACTTTCTTCTCGGCAAGGACGAGAAAGCGCTATTATCGCATACATACCTCCGTACCCCCCAACCCCCAGACACACAACCCCCCAGGAGGTATGCATGTGGTAGTAGTGGGTCGCGCGCAAGCCCCCCCACCTTGGGAACCCCCCCCCCAGCCGAAATCCCCCCCCCTACAGCCCCCAGCCGACCCCCCCCCCAGATCCACCCCCTGCCCCCCCCCCCCCGAGTTTTGACAGATAGCTGGGGGGTATGTCGCATCAGGACCGGTTGTAGTCACCCCCCCGTGGTATTGAGGCCACGTCCGCGCGCCTTTCGAGTCTAGCCCTGTGTGAGAACTCTTCGGGGGAGGAGATCAGAGCAAGTGAGCGTCTTTTGACAGAGGAGCTAACGTAGTTTGGAGACAGAGTGCGACGTATATGTGAGTCACATTTAGGCAGACTCCGTGAGAGAGCGCCCGACCTTCGGAGCGAGCATGTGCGGGAAATGGCGGCCACAGCCCATGCGAAGAAGCTGGTGGGTGGTTGCTGGGATAAGAGGCTCTAACAAATTTATGGGGTCTGCGATGTCTTAGTTGAACCGCGTATAATTCAAGGTCTCTTGTTGGGCCCGAGGTTTACCGTTTGGGGGTGGGCACCTACTGAGCGTCACGCGCGAATAATGGCTGGATCTTATTATTGAAGGAGCGAGAGTGGCGGGGATTTTAGACATCGCACGCTCGCACGGCATTGATCATGCCCGGCATCGTGCACAACAGAAGAGCCGCAATGTACCGTGGTTCCGGAGCTTGAAGTGTGACGAGGGGTGTCAGGGTTAGGGCGCCACCGAAGTGATAAAGGGAGGCAAAGGGAAAGGGCGGCCTGTTGTACGTGGCCTTCGGCGTCTCCATCCCCCATCAGCGCTTTTGAAATAGCGATATAAAGAGCTGGTGATACCCCAGTAATTAAATGGCGTGATGCGTTCGCTTTTACCAATGTGGTCGCTCAAAGCGTGGGTAAACTTGTAGGCTGGGCACCGAGGCTGTTGTTGCATGAGATGTATAGGACACTGGCGTCCCCTGCACTTCCCGTGATCATTGGGGTGAGGGACGTAGTCGGTGCGGTCTCAAAGGCGTGGGGGAGATCCAGTGTACGGCCTGTGGAGGCGCCGTGCATGAAATGTTTTGGGAACTGGATAAGGAAGTCTGTCTGACCGCCATCTCACATGCCAAGGATGTAGCTAAAACGACCAGAAAGGAGAAGAGTATCTGGTTGCTCTGCACAGAGGAGGTGACAAGATACTTGACGGGATTGGGGCGTCTACTTCAGAGGAATTTCGGATCCTCACGGAGGAGGAGATCCCGATGTACTTTGTATTCTAGTTTAGACAGAGGATGTCGGTAAGCAGGGTCCGCAACAGTCACAACCATAGCTGTAGTCTGGACTGCATGTTCATGGGTTGTCCGTGTGCAGTGTGTTTTTCATTTTTACTTGAGCAGACAGGCCCCGTCAGAGGCACCCCGCTACTACGGGTGCCTTTCTCATGACGTGGGAGCGTCACCATCCTCGACGGCTCGCCAACGTGGACGTGGTCCGGGACGACGACGACCAGACCAGCCGACTGGGATATTGGGACACGGACGAAGCCGGCCCGCACTGTGGTGAGCCTCGTGATGACGACAGTGGGGAGCTCGTGGGAGCAGTGAAGGGCCTCCCTCAATCCAGGTCAAGTGGCGTAGGTTGCTGGCGAGGGGGGAGATGTAGCGGCGACAGGGGAGAAGGAGGCCGGGATATGGCTGTGCTTTGTGAACCTCCCACGGCTCCTACAGCCAGTGATACCCGCCTAGAAGGGCGGCCTGGCAATAGCCCCTGCTGTGACGACACTGGGGAGCGCGTCGGGTCCCATGACAACCTTCCTCAGGCCCCGTCCGGTGGCAACGGCTACTGGCGAGGGCGGGGGTGCGGTGGCGGAGGGAGCCCAGGAGACCAAGGCGAGAATGTGCCCCCTGACCCCCCCACGGCGGCACACGCCGGTGATACCCGCGAAGCAAACCAGCTTGGCGATGGACCCTACTGTGACGTCAGTGAGAGGCTCACTGGGTCCAACGACGGCCTCCCTCAGACCCGGTCTAGTGGCGACGGCTGGTGGCGAGGGCAGGGATGCAGCGGCGGCAAGAGCGCAGGAGAACTAGGTACGGAGGTGCCACGTGACCCCCCCACGGCGGCAAACGCCAGTGGCTCCCGCGAAGCAGGCCAACGTTGCGATGGACCCTACTGTGATGACAGTGGGAGGCTCGCTACGTCCAACGATGGCCTCCCTTAGACCCGGTCCAATGGCGATGGCTGCTGGCGAGGGCAGGGATGCAGCGGCGGCAGGAGCGCAGGAGAACTGGGTACGGAGTTACCCGGTGACCCCCCCACGGCGACACACGCCGGTGGTTCCCGCGAAGCACGCGAGCCTAGCGATGAACCCTACTGTGGCGACAGTGAGAGGCTCGCTAGGTTCCACGACAACATCCCTCAAACCCGGTCCAGTGGCGACGGTTGTTGGCGAGGGCAGGGATGCAGCGGCGGCATGAGCGCAGGAGAACTGGGTACGGAGATGCCTAGTAGCCTCCGTACGGCAGGGGAAGCTGACCTTGGGGTTGTTGACTGTGCAGCTGACGCTGAACTCGTGGATTGGTGGCAGGATCGAAAAGACGGTTGGGATTCAGATGTGGTACTAGATCAGTGGGACAGTGTGCAGACTAGTGACGGCTACGCCGAAGTGCACAAAACGGTGTTTTTCCTGGAAGGTGTGGACGACAGGCCGCTGGACCCGGAGGGGCAATTACTGGTCGACGCGGATTACCGACGATTTGCAGCGTTGTGTGCTGAGGACCCTAAGCACGGCATCTTCCTTGCGGGGGCTGCGTTGCTGGTGGGGGATGTGACCCTACGAGACCACGGTGTCGCTCCGGGGATGCTGTTAGAGATGAGGGCCCGACCAACAGGGGGGGCTGGAGATTCACACCGGCTGGCGCCACTGGCCGTCTTGCGTGTGCAGAAGTGCGAGAACCGGAGGGAGTATTTGGTGGGGTCACCGGCGACAACCGGGGCACTGACACGTGCCACAGAGAAGATGATAGGCAGGTTCGCATGCAACTTGCCTTCACTGCTGACGGACGTCAGCGACAAGTGCCCGGGATTGGCACCAGAGCATATGTGGACGTTGCTGGGATGTTTCGAAACGTATGCAGGTGCCCTATTGGACTTCTCTGTGATGAGATATGTGCAGGTTCGCCACGAGGAGTATCACGACCTCGATGACTTGGATGCCTTGCAGGAGACCCGCAGAGAGTACGACGAAGTGGAACATTAGGTCCGGTTGGAGGGGGCTGACCAAAAGCAGCATGACGATCGTCTGAGGGAACTCGAAAGTAGTGATGAGGAAGAACGCCGGTACGAGTTCTTGAACTTGGAGAACATGCGCAACATCAGGAAAAGGCCAGGTGCGCCTAAATGGACAGTTCGACTAAGGAAGGCACTTAATGACTATCTGCAGCAGCCAGAAAAAGCGGCCGAGCACAGTCTGCCAACTGCCATATGGGATATCATGCGCAAGATGGATCGCCAAGGGAGTACTTACTTGAAAGAAGAATCGAAGAAGAAGCAGAAGAAGGAAAAGAAGAAACACCGCAGAGAGCGCCAGAAGGCGAAACAGGCGAGCCAAAAGAACAAGAAAGGTAAGAGGCGCAGGTCGAGGGATACTGAGTCCTCCACTGCAACTACCAGCGAGTCAAGTGACAGCTCGGACAGCTCGTCGTCCTCACAGTCCAGTGGCAGAAGTGGACGGCAAAGAGCCACCCAACCAGCAAGCTCAGGACGCAAAGGACAGGAGGAAATCGGGGTTGTGGACGGGCGGCGGGAGTTTTGGTCCAAAAAGAGCCAGAAGTGGATCGACAGTACCAACCCGCCAGAGGTGCCATGCCCCAATTGTGGACAAAGGTATTGGTACCACGAAACCTAGGCCTTTGGCTGTGGGGCCTGGCCACGAGAGCAGCGGGGGGGGGGGGGGGCGTTGGATGAGGTGGACATGGGGCGTCGGGGACTCAGTGAGGCAGTGCAAAAGTACTTGGATGCCATCGAGTCGCAGCCTGGACACTCGTGGCTGTCGGCGGCCGCACATGCCCTGGAGGAATGTACCAGAAAAGGGTACACGGCAGCACTCCGGAAGCTACGGAAAGGAAGTAGGGAACAGTTTTGAGCGAGCCCCCACCAGGTTCTTGGGTTGGAGATCAGGGAGATGGTGGCAGGTGCAAACGCAGAAGGAAACCTCAAAGAGTTATTGTCGGCGTGCAGACAACTAGACAAGTTACGACTTCATCCCAGGATTGTGGAGACGGGTGACTGGCAGGTTGTCAAGTGGTTGGCCAAGCGGCCTGTGTGGGGCGAATCAGCCGTGGTAAGCTGGGCGAGGATTGAATTGTTCGTCTGGCTGGCGGAGCAGGTCGTGGACCCGGCAAAGGCTGAGGTTGTGGTGTTGGCCTGCATCAGCGTGGCGTGCCTGCTACAAGTGGGAGAGGCGGCGACTGTGCGCACCCGTGCACGTGGGGATGTCAGGTTTAACGGCAAAAAAGGGCGGCCAGGCATTTGGGATGTCGAGGTGGGGCCGTGGACGAAGTGGTGGGTGCTGTTCCTCTCAGACGACTCAAGCATGGGCGTGCCGACTTGCCCTTCTCCTTCCAAGACGCGGCGCAGTTACATGCACGATGGAAAAAGATTGTTGGGGGGTCGGATTTCGAGGGGTACGGGTGGCATGCCCTGCGAAGGCGTGGCGCGGCCGTCTTGTGGTTCTGGGGCGCTTGCATCCAGATGATCATGCTCGCGGGAGGATGGGTCACCCCAAGCGTTGCCAGGGATTACGGCCACCCCACGCGCGCCTGGTGTTGCGAACGACGGATGCAGTTTCCGCTTCCGGTGGACTGGTTGGGGGGGGTGGGCAGGCGGTGTGTTCCAATAAAGGTCGGAAGAACGACCTGTGAACAGTCTGCGGGCGCGATGGATCCGAGCGGATCTGTGAGACGCTGCACCTCAGCGATGCCCTGGGACACAAGCAAGTGAAGTCGGCACAAGGAGACAGAAAAGAAGCAAGTTCCTGGGGCCCACGAGTGCCACACGCGCGGAGTACGACAGCGAGTCCAGTAGCGAAGGAGAGTACCCTTTCATGGAATGGGACCGGTGACGAATTGAAAGCCTCTGGCCGGCAGGTGGAGAGGCTGATACGATTGCCAGATGTCCCGCGGAAGCAAGAGCACCTCATGGCACGCCGACTGTTGGCGTTGGGGAGGCTGGCGGCTACCATCGACCCGCGAAGGGGATGGGAAAGACTGACGCACGCCTTGACGACCGTCTCAGAGGAAGGAGTCCGTCAAGCGTCCGAAGAGTCGTACTATGATAAGGAGGTACTGGAATCAGTGAGCCTAAAGCTTGCAAGGCGGGGGATCGGAGAGGTGGGAAAAGTGGAGATGGCGGATACCATTTGGCGGCGTTGCGTACCGGGTGACTTGCTGCGTACATACCAAGCTTGGGATGAGAAGTATGCCGGGGGGATACCAGCGGTGGACTGCCCCGCCGTGGGCGACATGCTGAGTTCAATTCGGGAGCCGGGGCCTTTAAAGGGGTGCAGCACAGCCAGAGGTAACAGCAAGGCTAGGGTCATTCCTAAGAAGTCGCAGAAGTGTGCGCTCATTTTCGCGTGTGAGGGGTTGAACGACGCGGACGGGCGTAAACCGCCTAAATTCCATTTACCCCAGGTAGAGCAAGTGACTCCCCTGATGGCGACAGCAGGCCCTAAGGCGGTTTTGGGGAAAATTGACCCCAGCAATTGCTTTTGGTCTATCCGCATGCCGTACCGCTGGTGTTGGGATTTCCGTGTGAACACGCCACAGGGTTGTTTCCGCTGGCTTACTCTGCCCTTTGGGTGGAAGTATTCGCCAGTGCTTGGTCAGCGGCTTGTTTCCGCACTGGTCCGAAGGGCCCTGCGTGACTTGCGGGCACAAGGGGTCAGTTACGTGGACGACGTCCTAGTTTCTGCTGTTGGTAGGAACCGCGCGCGCGTTGCTGCGCACCGCGTGAGCCGTGTTTTGGGCAGGGCGGGATTCTTGATTAGCCCTAAAAGTGTGATGGAGCCTGTGCGGACTTTGGATTTTATTGGGAAGCAATTTGCTGCTGCTGCCATGTCTGTAGAGAATAAGCCTGGGGTAATTGGCGGGGTTGTAGCCCTCTGCCTTTTGGGCATTGTCCAAACAGACTGAGCAGCAAGATGGCTGCAAGACTGTTGGGCATGCTTGAGTGGGCGGTGAGGCCAAATGCGGGGCTGGCCCCTTTTGTCGCCGGGCGACACTGTTGGAAGTTGAACGATTGTTGTGATTTTAGGAGAGGCATACGTCGTGCACTAATGACAGCTATTGTGTTTGCTCTGTCCCCTCAGAGTTTTGCTCCTATGTCTGGGTTGCCTCAGCTGCCTTCGGTTAAGTGTGTTTTCTTCACTGATGCCGCAGAGAGGAGTGTGAAGGGCAGGTACCGGATTGGGGTTGTGAGGGAGGGCAGGCGGTGGCGCGGTCGTACGGCACCCGAGTGGATTACAACGTTGCAGCAAGCAGAATTGTATGCGGCCGTATACGCTCCGCTTAGGTTGCTATATGCGCTTGCCGTATGTTGTGGTAGCTACGGATAATGACGTCGGTAGAGCACAGATTTTAGGTATGCGTGGAGGTTTTTTTTGCGCAGCCAACAGAGGCTTCTTCGTCAGCTTTTCTGGCTCAGGAGCTTGAATGATCGCCCTCTGGGCGTTTTCAGGGTGGGCACGGATTTGAATCCCGCAGACCCGCCTAGTAGGCTGGGATCCTTTCGCACGCACAGTGATGTCACTGACAGTGTTAAGCGCCGGCAGGCAGCTTGGAAAGGTGAGCCGAATCGGTTCGTTTGTCTTGAATTTCTCCCGAGGTTTGCGTGGCGAATGCGATGATCCTCGCATTCGCTCGTAAAAGGGTTGGCAGCTTGGTCTGCATGTGGAATGCCTGCATCGTCCTGTGCATGCCTTTGTTTTGCCTCTTGCCGGCCCTGCGTTCGACAACTGGACTGAACCGATGTACTCTGTATTCTAGTTGAAACAGAGGATGTCGGTAAGCAGGGTCCGCAACAGCCACAACCAGAGCTGTAGTCTGGACTGCATGTTTGTGCGTTGTCCGTGTGCAGTGTGTTTTTCAATTTTACATGAGCAGACAGGCCCGCCCTCCCACCCGCAGATTTTGTCTTTTTCTGTGCGTACATTGAGGCACGGAGCGTCGCACCCAGGAAATCTGGGATATTTGACGTTGGCAGCTTGGTCTGCATGTGGAATGCCTGCATTGTCCGGTGCATGCCTGTGTTTTGCCTCTTGCCAGCCCTGCGTCCAACAGCTGGACTGAACTGAAATTCGTCCGCTGGGACCTCTTCGAAAATACCTTGGTGGTTTGTGGTCTTGTGCTTTTGTCACAAGGCAAGCAGGGAGTGCCCATTGGTGGGCATCCGGCGGCCCATATAGCGGAATTCTGGGCTATGTACTCTGAACATATGACTTTCTCTGCTGAGTCTGAAGTGTGGTGTTAGCGTGAAGAGGCCTGACTGCATAGGGTCGATGGCCTAAATTTGCCTCAGATGGAGCTGTTTGAAGATGAATGGGCGTCCCAAGACCATTTTTGGACTAACATTGACCGCGTGCGTACCAAAGGCCTGCGGGGATGGGGGTCCCCGGCTGATCGCCTGCTTGCATGGGTATCGGTGCGGGCAGTCCTGGGTGTTGTACCTTGGGACAGTGCCCCTGGGGGGCGTGTCCAGCATATTGTCAAGCGGACACCCAGGAGGGATAAAGCTACGGTGCTCGATTTCCCATCTCAGTTTGCACCAATGGAGTTCATTCTCGGTGAGCCGGGCAGCCAGTTTCCACAGTCAGAGGTGCGCGCGCCCTTGGTGTTCCTTGCAAGGTTTAGTGACAATGTGTCTATTTTTCTTATAAATATGACGGATGCTGTGGCAACAGTCCAGCCAGTTAGTTTTTTGAGCCGTTGCGGTCTTTTTTTCTTGTCCCGCTTAAGTGGGAGGTGCATGGGGCCACTGTGCAGTGGTGTGAGGCATGTATATGCCCTACAAGGGACCTTCGGCTTCTTCGGAAGGGGGTGGTGCTCGACTTGAATGACTCTTGTCCCGAGGAGGCAGAATGGTCCGGGTGACTACCTGCTTGAGCTCCGCATGCGGGGCCTGTGAAGGAGGCGCAGGTCCCTTCGGTGCTACAGAAGTCGCTCTGCTTCGCGCTTCTGTGGCGCGATGTATATTCCTTTGGCTACCACGCGTAGAACGCATGGCACAAAATTTTCTCGCGTTTTTGCTTTTATCATTGTTTTGTGCTTCCAGGGGGTTGTCCGAGGGTGCCCGACGCGATGGAACTATCCGTTTAGCACAATTGAACCAATTTCAAGAAGAGAATCACAATTGCCTCCTGCCACTGCCTCTTTCTTGGTGCTACGCATGCTGCGTGTGTTGCGTGTTCCGCGCGTCTCGGTTTGGTGCCTTTGTGTCTGCCTATGGAAGCGATCTACGCGTTCTACGCGTTCCGCAGGCCCTAATTTCTTCACACCCGTTATCCAGTGCTGCTTTTTGTTTTTTGTTGTGTCTTTGCCATGCTTGCACCCCTATACCCTGCGACACACATGCACCGGTTCCAAATGGATGACAAACGTGCGTTCTTCGAATGACAGTTGCCTCGTGCCTGTGCCTTTGCCTTGGTTCTACGCTGCCCACGTGTGTTGGGTGTTTTGAGTGTTCGCATTTTCCGCTTTTGACACTGCCTCTGGAGACGTTGTACGCATTCGCGTGAATACGTTCGCAACTATGCCGGCAATTGGGACTTTGCAAGGAGACCACTAGTATGTGGGAGTGGCAATGGCAAGTGTTGCGGCGGCGGTACTTTGCCCACCCCCTGCGACAAGAGGTGCACCTGCCGGTGGCGAAACAACGGCGGCGTGTGTGCCACTTTTGCAAGAGGGGAAGAGCCGGTTATGAATGTACCAGTTGTGGAAAGGCCTTCCACGTGTTGTGCTTTGCGCCGGCACATGGCTATGGAGGCGTGGAAGGCACACGGGTCATGGAGGTGGACGAGGAGGAGGAGGAGGTTGAGGAGGATGACCATGAGGAGGATGAAGAGGACGGGGAGGATGAAGAGGATGAGGAGGACGAGGAGGACGAGCAGGGTGAGGAGGGAGAGGAGGATGAGGAGGTTGAGGAGGATGAGGAGGAGGACGAGGATGCCGGGTAGTGTGGTGGAGTGGGGGGCCTGAACGAGACGGTCATGGAGGCGGAGGCCTCTACCATCCCTACCCATGGGACCAGTGCAAACCCTGGGGGACAACCGCGCAGGCTAGATACCGAACTGTGAGGACGCGGCCCCTCCTCGATGTGTGCCCGCGTGCGAAGCGACGTGCTGTGCGTTTTGCGCGTTCTGCGCGTTGCTGTATTCCAATTCTTCACGTGCCTCTGGAGGCATGTGCTCGGCGTGCTCGGCGTTCTGTGCGTGTTACTTGGTCTGTGCGTGTTGTGCGCGTGTTGTACGCGTTGTGCGGGCTGTGTGTGTGGTATGCTTTAACCCCTGAAGCACTGCAGCCCAACCTCAGGTGTATCATGTGGGGTGTGGGGTGCAAAGGGTACCCACAGCGATGATGGATACGGGTGTTGCGCAGATTCTGGCATGTGTATGCCTTGCATAGAATAGTTCCACTGCGCCAAATGCTCATGTGGTGTCGACAAGGGGCCAGGCATATGCTGCAACACCAGGATGTTGGCCACACACCATGACCTGTGTATGGGGGTGGGGGAGGAGGGGACTGTGGGGGTCGGACGCGGGAGCAGCCAAGGCTACTCCACCGCGCCCCCCCCCCCCCCCCATGGTCTTGTTGTGAAAGCCTTCTTTGTGTGTTCCATGTTGGTTGCCGGTGTGGGATAATACATGTAGAGATGGTAAAAGAAAGCGGAAACGAACTGAGTGGTAAAAACAGATTGGTCTTTCACCTACCTGCTTGCACCATTTTCAGTTAATGGCCGTGTGATTAGCTTTCTCTTTGCGTGCTTGTGCCGCCGTCTCTTGTTGACAACCTCCCCGCGTCTTTACACGATCTTTTCTGTCTGCTGTTTCCGTTGATATCCTTCCTCCTTCCAATGACAAGTGACAATAACGACATTCGCCGGCTCAACTGGATTGTGACGAATCTCTGATCTCCAAAAACGAAAAGTAACAACCAATTTGTAATCCGCTACATACATTTGTTCTGACTCAGGGCATCATTCTATTCGCATGAACCGCAAAGCCCGGGCCATGCAGGCCACATGCAAGAGTGGGCACTTGCTTTGGCGCTGGGTGGCCAATACCGGCACTTCAAGGGGAATTGACGGCGGTCGGCAGATGACTGTCGTTGTCCAGCGACGATGGCGCCCCGGCGTCAGCACAAGAGCATATGCCTTTCCCTTCAGAGACCACTGATGAAGCACCTGCTACTGTAGCCCCCACACCGGAGGGTGGACAGGTGACAGTTTTGTGGTGCTCACCGGAGGGAGAGGTCTCTATGGCCCTGCATTTCTCCATCACGTTTTCGCACCCGATTTCAAGTGTTGCTGATGTGGATGAACTCCCAGTGCCGGTGGAGCCCAGCCCCAAAACCGACGGACGCTGGCAATGGGTCGGGGACCGCACGCTGATGTTCGAGCCCAAGTACCACGACCGCCAGGTGGGCACGGTCCCCGACATTCAGAACTGCGGCAGCGCCGGGCAGACCGTGAGCGGCAGCGCGACCTCGACCGCGCCCTCCCCCACCCCGAACACGGACTGTGCGGTGCAGGCGACGGCGATCACGTGGTACTTCATGAGGCTGTCTGGCAGCGAGACCGGGACGGTGCACGCGCCAGCGGCGTCAGTGCGGACGTCCGCGTGGACGCACGCGAGGGCGGCGAAGTTGGTGCGCATGGCGATGGGCACGTCGGCACCGCCGGGGGCCCCAATTGCGCCGAAGGCCATTGGCACGCCCCGCGCACACTTCATAGCCCCACCGGATCCCATACCGTACCCCATCCCACGGCCATTCGACTCGTCCTCGATGGCCTGGAACAGCACCCGGCCCCAGTCCCGCGAGAGCAGACTCACCATCGTGTCACAGCGCGAGACGTGCCGTGCCCAGCCCTCGATCGTCTCTGGATCGCCGTAGAAGTGGCCCTGGGGGGTCGGCGAAAGGAAGTACTCCGCGGCCTTGGGCTCGTCGCCCGGCGGCCTGGCCCCGGGGGCACAGGCCGCGGGCGAGCGCGAGCACCGCCTCGTCCACGACCCAAATTGCGACGTCGGCCGCAGCGGCCGGCGCCCCCGTGGCGGCGTTGTGCACCGCGACGGACGCGTCAGTCCGCGCCCCTCGCGTCAGATGCGTGGCCCCGGGGCGCACCTCCACCGCCAAACACTTGATCTTGTAGCCGATCTCCAAGTCCATTCCCGCCTGGGCCCCCACGAGGCCCTACTCCCCCGTCCCGGAGGCGCTGCGGTCCGCCACCACGTCCACGTTCAGTCGCTTCTTGGCCCCCGGAATCCACTCCTCTTTGACGGCGAAGCGCAGGTCGTGGCTCCCGCCCGGGGGAAGGGCAAAGCACTCGATGTACAGCAGCCCACGGCCCGGCAGGGGGCGGTCAGCAGCGACTGTACCGTCACCACGGCGCACTCCCTGGCCTCGTACCGCTCCTTGTCCGGGATCAGCTTCAGGGGTGCGGCGTTCCGGCCCTTCGCGGGCGCGTGCGGCAGCCCCCCCACGACCAAAAGGGACGCACTGCAGGTGGTGACAAGCCCCGTGGGGTCCGCCACTCAAGCCTCCAGAGTGGACTCGCCGCCCTCGTCGAACACCAAGTCCAGGACCTTGACCCCCGGTGCAGAGGTGTACTCCTTGACCCACCGCTCGACCACCTCCGCGTCGTTGCCGAAGCGCTTCCATTGAGTGGACGTGCACCGCACCGTGACCGGGACGTCCGCGATGGCCTCGCCCGCGACGTCGCACACCACGAGCTCCACGTCCACCGACGCCTTCGCCCGGGCCCACGGCGGGGCCTTCATCCCCACGTAGTACGTCGAGGATGCACCGTGAAACTGGCGGTGGAGGCCATGGTCTGGCGGTTGATGTCCGTGACCGTGCCCTCGGCCTTGACTTGGTATTTGCGCTTCTGCGATGGATTGACCTTGAAGTCAATGGCGGTGCTCCCCTTTGGATTTCGTGTTGCTCTTGCGCTGCAACCGCAACGGCGTGCCCGAGGCATCGTCTGGAAGGCCCCAGGCCCTGAAACAGCCCCAGACGGGGGTGTCCTGGAAGTGGAGGTCCCGTGGGGGTCCCGTGCATGCGTCCCAGGCGCGGCTCGTACATGTTACGTGCAGGTGGACAAACACGCGACCGGGCGGCCGATGGGGGCGCTCGGCAACCTCAGCACTTATCCGCAGTGGGACAAGGACTCGGAGTCCGCGCGCCGGATGCTGCACTGCCTCCGATGCTACGTGCTCTCGTTCGGGAAGGTGGGGGTCGACGCCGCGGCGTGGCTCGCGCTGGCGGTCCACGGCACCAGCCCTCTCAAGGCAGCCCCCCCCCACCTCGTGCGGAGCGAAGTATTTGGCCATTCAGACGGTGGAGACCGCGGGGGCGGCGCATTGCTGCGCCGGGCACGGGGATGCGGGGGTGGACACACGGGTGCTCCCGCGGTCGCGCCCGCGCACCGACGCGATTGCGCTGGAGGCGCTGCAGGTGATGGACCCGGCCAACGCCGTCATCCCGAAGCTGATGAAGGGGCTGTTGGGGGCGCGCAGGAGGGGCCGCCCGGGCGAGAGACCGTCTGGGCGTTGCCGGCGGCAGAGCGGTGCTTCCACATGTACGAGGCCGCCACCCCCGCATGGTGCACGGTGGCGCACGGTGCATGCGGAATGAGTCTCACCGTTTTCCAGGGCGGTCCTGAGGGACTCTCTCTCTATCCCTCGTTTTGATTTTGTTAAGGACCGCCCTCGAGGGCGTTTTTCCACCAGCTGGAACCGCCGTCGGTAACCCAACCGCCGTCGTTCACCCTCCAAATGCCGTCGGTTACCCTCCAAATACCGCGTGTTACCCTCCAAATACCGCCTGTTACCCTCCAAATACCGTCGGTTACCCTCCAAATACCGCCTGTTACCCTCCAAATGCCGTCGGTTACCCTCCAAATGCCGTCGGTTACCCTCCAAATGCCGTCGGTTACCCTCCGAATGCCGTCGGTTACCGTCCAAATGCCGTCAGATACCCCCCCAATGCCGTCGTTCACCCTCCAAATGCCGTCGGTTACCCTCCAAATACCGCCTGTTACCCTCCAAATGCCGTCGGTTACCCTCCAAATACCGCCTGTTACCCTCCAAATACCGCCTGTTACCCTCCAAATGCCGTCGGTTACCCTCCAAATGCCGTCGGTTACCCTCCAAATGCCGTCGGTTACCCTCCAAGTGCCGTCGGTTACCCTCCGAATGCCGTCGGTTACCCTCCAAATGCCGTCAGATACCCCCCCAATGCCGTCGGTTACCCTCCAAATGCCATCTGTTACCCTCCAAATGCCGTCGGTTACCCTCCAAATGCCGTCGGTTACCCTCCAAATACCGCCGGTTACCCTCCAAATGCCGTCGGTTTCCCTCCAAATGCCGTCCGTTACCCTCCGAATGCCGTCGGTTACCCTCCAAATGCCGTCAGATACCCCCCCAATGCCGTCGGTTACCCTCCAAATGCCGTCAGATACCCCCCCAATGCCGTCGGTTACCCTCCAAATGCCATCTGTTACCCTCCAAATGCCGTCGGTTACATCGGTTACCCTCCAACTGCCGCCGGTTACCCTCCCAATGCCGTCGGTTACCCTCCCAATGCAGCTCTATTACCTTCCAAATGCCATCTGTTACCCTCCAAATGCCGTCGGTTACCCTCCAAATGCCGTCGGTTACCCTCCAAATGCCGTCGGTTACCCTCCCAATGCCGCTGGTTACCCTCCAAATGCCATCGGTTACCCTCCAAATTCCGTCGGTTACCCTCCAAATGCATTTGGTTACCTCCCATATGCCGCCGGTTACCCTCCAAATGCCGTCTTTTACCCTCCAAATGCCGTTGGTTACCCTCCAAATGTCGTCGATTACCCTCCAAATGCCGTCGGTTACCCTCCAAATGCCTTCGGTAAACCTCTAAATGACGTCGGTTACCCTCCAAATGCCGTCGGTTACCCACCAAATGCCGCCGGTTACCCTCCAAATACCGTCGGTTACCCTCCAAATGCATTTGGTTACCCTCCAAATGCCGCCGGTTACCCCCCAAATGCCGTCGGTTACCCTCCAAATGCCGTCGGTTACCCTCCAAATGCCGTCGATTACCCTCCAAATGTCGTCGGTTACCCTCCAAATGCCGTCGGTTACCCTCCAAATGCCGTCGGTTACCCTCCAAATGCCGTCGATTACTCTTTACCTGCCGTCGGTTACCCTCCAAATGTCGTCGGTTACCCTCCAAATGCCATCTGTTACCCTCCAAATGCCGTCGATTACCCGCCAAAGGCTGCCGGTTACCCTCCAAATGCCGTCGGTTACCCTCCAAATGCCGTCTGTTATCGTCCAAATGCCGTCGGTTACCCTCCAAATGCCGTCGGTTACCCTCCAAATGCCGTCTGTTATCGTCCAACTGCCGCCGGTTACCCTCCAAATGCCGTCGGTTACCCTCCAAATGCCGTCGGTTACCCTCCAAATGCCGCCGGTTACCCTCCAAATGGCGCCGGTTACCCTCCAAACGTCGTCGATTACCCTCCAACAGCCGTTGGTTACCCTCCAAATGCCCTTCGTTACCCTCCAAATGTCGTCGGTTACCCTCCAAATGTCGTGGGTTACCCTCCAACAGCCGTTGGTTACCCTTCCAATGCCATCTGTTACCCTCCAAATGCCGTCGGTTACCCTCCAAATGCCGTCGGTTACCCTCCAAATGCCGTCTGTTACCCTCCAAATGCCGTTGGTTACCCTCCAAATGTCGTCGATTACCCTCCAAATGCCGTCGGTTACCCTTCAAATGCCTTCGGTAAACCTCTAAATGACGTCGGTTACCCTCCAAATGCCATCGGTTACCCTCCAAATGCCGTCGGTTACCCTCCAAATGCCGTTGGTTACCCTCCAAACGTCGTCGATTACCCTCCAACAGCCGTCGGTTACCCTCCAAATGCCCTTCGTTACCCTCCAAATGTCGTCGGTTACCCTCCAAATGTCGTGGGTTACCCTCCAAATGCCGTCGGTTACCCTTCCAATGCCGTCGGTTACCCTCCAAATGCCATCTGTTACCCTCCAAATGCCGTCGGTTACCCTCCAAATGCCGTCGGTTACCCTCCCAATGCCGCTGGTTACCCTCCAAATGCCATCGGTTACCCTCCAAATGCCCTTCGATACCCTCCAAATGTCGTCGGTTACCCTCCAAATGTCGTGGGTTACCCTCCAACAGCCGTTGGTTACCCTTCCAATGCCATCTGTTACCCTCCAAATGCCGTCGGTTACCCTCCAAATGCCGTCGGTTACCCTCCAAATGCCGTCTGTTACCCTCCAAATGCCGTTGGTTACCCTCCAAATGTCGTCGATTACCCTCCAAATGCCGTCGGTTACCCTCCAAATGCCTTCGGTAAACCTCTAAATGACGTCGGTTACCCTCCAAATGCCGTCGGTTACCCTCCAAATGCCGTCGGTTACCCTCCAAATGCCGCCGGTTACCCTCCAAACGTCGTCGATTACCCTCCAAATGCCGTCGGTTACCCTCCAAATGCCCTTCGTTACCCTCCAAATGTCGTCGGTTACCCTCCAAATGTCGTGGGTTACCCTCCAAATGCCGTCGGTTACCCTCCCAATGCCGCTGGTTACCCTCCAAATGCCGTCGGTTACCCTCCAAATGCCGTCTGTTACCCTCCAAATGCCGTTGGTTACCCTCCAAATGTCGTCGATTACCCTCCAAATGCCGTCGGTTACCCTGCAAATGCCTTCGGTAAACCTCTAAATGACGTCGGTTACCCTCCAAATGCCGTCGGTTACCCTCCAAATGCCGCCGGTTACCCTCCAAATACCGTCGGTTACCCTCCAAATGCATTTGGTTACCCTCCAAATACCGCCTGTTACCCTCCAAATGCCGTCGGTTACCCTCCAAATGCCGTCGGTTACCCTTCAAATGCCGTCGGTTACCTCCCAAATGTCGTCGGTTACCCTCCAAATGTCGTCGGTTACCCTCCAAATGTCGTCAATTACCCTCCAAATGCCGTCGGTTACCCTCCAAATGCCAACTGTTACCCTCCAAATGCCGTCGGTTACCCTCCCAATGCCGCCAGGTACCCTCCAAATGCCATTTGTTACCCACCAAATGCCGTCGGTTTCCCTCCAAATGCCATCTGTTACCCTGCAAATGCCGTCGGTTACCCTCCAAATGCCATCTGTTACCCTCCAAATGCCGTCGATTACCCTCCAAATGCCGTCAGTTACCCTCCAAATGCCATCTTTTACCCTCCAAATGCTGTCGGTAACACTCCAAATGCCGTCGGTTACCCTGCAAATGCCGTCGGTTACCCTCCAAATGCCGTCGGTTACCCTCCAAATGCCGCCGGTTACCCTCCAAATGTCGTCGATTACCCTCCAACAGCCGTCGGTTACCCTCCAAATGCCCTTCGTTACCCTCCAAATGTCGTCGGTTACCCTCGAAATGTCGTGGGTTGCCCTCCAACAGCCGTTGGTTACCCTTCCAATGCCGTCGGTTACCCTCCAAATGCCATCTGTTACCCTGCAAATGCCGTCGGTTACCCTCCAAATGCCGTCGGTTACCCTCCAAATGCCGTCTGTTACCCTCCAAATGCCGTTGGTTACCCTCCAAATGTCGTCGATTACCCTCCAAATGCCGTCGGTTACCCTGCAAATGCCTTCGGTAAACCTCTAAATGACGTCGGTTACCCTCCAAATGCCGTCGGTTACCCTCCAAATGCCGCCGGTCACCCTCCAAATACCGTCGGTTACCCTCCAAATGCATTTGGTTACCCTCCAAATGCCGCCGGTTACCCTCCAAATGCCGTCAGTTACCCTCCAAATGCCGTCGGTTACCCTTCAAATGCCGTCGGTTACCTCCCAAACGTCGTCGGTTACCCTCCAAATGTCGTCGGTTACCCTGTAAATGCCGTCGGTTACTCTCCAAATGCCGTCGGTTACCCTCCAAATGTCGTCGGTTACCCTCCAAATGTCGTCAATTACCCTCCAAATGCCGTCGGTTACCCTCCAAATGCCGTCGGTTCCCCTCCAAATGCCGTCGGTTACCCTCCCAATGCCGCCGGGTACCCTCCAAATGCCATTTGTTACCCACCAAATGCCGTCGGTTTCCCTCCAAATGCCATCTGTTACCCTGCAAATGCCGTCGGTTACCCTCCAAATGCCATCTGTTACCCTCCAAATGCCGTCGATTACCCTCCAAATGCCGTCAGTTACCCTCCAAATGCCATCTTTTGCCCTCCAAATGCCGTCGGTAACACTCCAAATGCCGTCGGTTACCCTGCAAATGCCGTCGGTTACCCTCCAAATGCCGTCGGTTACCCTCCAAAATCCACCTGTTATCGTCCAAATGCCGCTGGTTACCCTCCAAATGCCGTCGGTTACCCTCCAAATGCCGTCGGTAACCCTCCCAATGCCGTCTGTTACCCTCCAAATGCCGCCGGTTCCCCTCCAAATGCCGTCGGTTGCCCTCCGAATGCCGCCGGTTACCCTCCAAATGCATTTGGTTACCCTCCAAATGCCGTCAGGTACCCTCCAAATGCCGTCAGTTACCCTCCAAATGCCATCTGTTACCCTCCAAATGCCGTCGGTTACCCTCCAAATGCCGTCGGTTACCCTCCAAGAGCCGTCGGTTATTCTCCAAATGCATTCGGTTACCCTCCAAATGCCGTCGTTTACCCTCCCAATGCGGTCGGTTACCCTCCAAATGCCAACTGTTACCCTCCAAATGCCGTCCGTTACCCTCCGAATGCTGTCGGTTACCCTCCAAACGCCGTCGGTTACCCTCCAAATGTGTTCGGTTACCTTCCAAATGGCGCCGGTTACCCTCCAAATGCCGTCGGTTACCCTCCAAATGCCGTCGGTTACCCTCCAAATGCCGTCGGTTACCCTCCAAATGCCGTCAGTTACCCTCCAAATGCCCTCGGTTACCCTCCAAATGCCATGTGTTACCCTCCAACAGCCGTCGGTTACCCTCCAAATGCCGTCGGTTACCCTCCAAATGCCCTCGGTTACCCTCCAAATGCCATCTGTTACCCTCCAACAGCCGTCGGTTACCCTCCAAATGCCGTCGGTTACCCTCCAAATGCCCTCGGTTACCCTCCAAATGCCATCTGTTACCCTCCAACAGCCGTCGGTTACCCTCCAAATGCCGTCGGTTACCCTCCAAATGCCGTCGGTTACCTCCCCAATGCCGTCGGTTACCATCCGAATGCCGTCTATTACACTCCAAATACCGTCGGTTACCCTGCAAATGCCGCCGGCAGCAGGATGAATTTTTTTCAGCTATTAAGGCTTTCCGCATGTCTCTGACCAACCAAAGGGACAGTGTCTTTGGGGGACCAGGGCCATAATCCTGGTGACTGGGAAGCATTTCGCCAAAACCTAGGCCCGCCGAATTATTCTGCCGAATCGTTGGGATTTCTTCGCCGAATTGGGGGGGGGGGGTTGAGGTGAGGAGATGGCTGACGAAACTTGTCTTGCTGAAGCCGGCGTTGGTGACACTGCAATGTTCTTAATGGTTCGAGTAGATGCGGTGTAAGCACAAGAGCGTTTACTGGGTGTCTTGCCCCAGCAAGCGAGGCCCGTAGGACCTGGCATCTCGCCGTTGGTGGGCCCTTCAAGTCTGGGCCGTTTCTGCCCTGCATCATTTCATGAGCGGATGCACCTGGAACCTGACATCAGGGCTTGGCCAGCAGAATTGGCGTCGTCGTGTGCTTGTGGGGACGTCGGCGCGTGGCTGCAATGCTTACAGCGCTTGCCCGGTGCGGACAAGCTGTTGGTCAGAAATCCTTTTATGATGTCAGCTTCTCAAAGCACGAGCTACCCCCAAGGAGTCGGATTGCGGCGTATTGAAGCCTAGCCTGAGGAATTCGGCTTCCGTAGGACCCTCGTGGATCCTACTAGCGAGCTGGCAGCTCTCTACGGCAACACTGCGTCGTAGTATGATGGTGCCGTATGGGCCGTCGCAGCTTCGGAAGACGACTGGGATATCTTTGTAGGCTCTTTCGAGAAGCATTCAACCTCTTCGGCCGTGAAGTTGAAGGACATCGTGCAATACGCACACGAAAAACACATGCTGCAGTTGCTTCCCGTGCCCGTCGCCCTGAGTATTCGCGCTTTCTTCATGACGTGGCCTGCATTCGGCGAGTGCCCGGCGTTCTTCATGCGCGAAAAGGTAATGGAAGCAAGGCTACAAGACGAGCACTCCGAAAAGCCGTATGCAGTAGTCATTGAGCTGCGAGAGACCATTGCACATGCTGCAAGAGAAACCGTTCTCGAGAAGATTTGTACAGAGGATTTGAAGGTCCTTCATAGCATCCTCTCATATCTCGATCAAAGTGGCAACGGATGTACTGCCTTGTTGGGCGTGAAGGCACTTTGGGAAGTTGGTGGTTGCCTCCTGGCCGGCTCCGATGAAGCAGAAGTTTGTACGGCGTTTATCATGGCGTGCAAAGACCGAGGCATCGATACAGCTCCAAGATGCTTCCAGGATGCGTTTGTGGAGGGCTTCCCGCACATGCCTTTCTCAGCGGACATTGCGGCGACAGTTGATAATGACTGTTATACACCTCACCCTCTGGAAGCCATCCTGACCGGTCTCGTCAGCGGGCCGAATGTGGGTTCCCAATATCTACCAGTTTCCAAGGTTTGGGACGTGGCCAGCTATTTCTCATGATGTCTTTGGCCTGCCCGACCGGAACAATGATGGCTTCTTGAGCAGCTTGGAGTTCTGGCCTTCCTGGAGATGGTAGGGGGGGCTTTCTGGCAGAATCTTGGCTGGACTTCCAAGTTGATGAAACCCCGCATGGCGCAGTGGGTCAGCGACACGCATGCCAAAGAGGTCTAGGAAGAGTAGTTCAGAGTGTTCCGTGATGCTCGCGCTTTACTTTCAGACGGAAGCCGGACGGAGTCTCACTTCATGAAATATCTCGATGGCCGTGGATTCAGTCATGGAGATCTGCTGTTGTTTGCGAGTGCCAACCTCCAGGAAACCTCCTACAGGTCATTACATGTCATATGGCCATTCCTTCGAAGTTGCAAAGAACATGAAAGCAGGATGATGTGAGTGAAGTAGCATCATTGATGGGCTATAACGAGTCCTTTGATTGTGCCCGCATCTCAATGACAAGATGCCCCAAGGGCGCTCACGTGCAGTTTGGATTCCGTGGACTATTCGGTCCGGGGGGTGCCCTGCAGGGACAGGTTGCCTGATGGATGGAGACCTGTGGATTTGAACGGGAGTTGTTCTCGCTTCAGCAGGCCTGCCCGGCAAAGACCACGACCCCCGCAAGCGCCCGCGCATCGGCGTTCGTCCCTTGTGTTTCGGTCCCCTTGCGAGGTGGGGCCGATGGGACTAGCAAGAGTCCCAGCAACACCCGGCCGGCTCTGACAGGCCGGCTGGCTTGCTCCCGCCATCGGGTCCGTGATAAATCTAAGTAATTTTTTTGTCCAAAAGTTTAAAACCTTAGTAAAAAATATTTCTTTACTAAGTTTTTCCTCTGGGGGTGGGTTTTCTACTAAGTAAATTACTTAGTAAATTTAGTTTTTGAAGAGTAATTTACTTAGTAAAATTTCTTTTTTTACTAAGCAATTTACTTAGTAGACAACATTTTTTTACTGGGTAATTTACTTAGCGGAAAAATTTGTTTTTTTACTAATCAAATTACTTACCCAAAAAATTTCCACTTCCCACTTTCCCACTTCTAACTACCACTATGTCCAGCTGTGGGATATTTCTGACGTTGTCGTCCCACTCTGAAATTCAGGCTTTCTGGCGTGGCCTCTCAAAAAAGAGAAATTTTCCACTTGTGACTGCTGCCACCTCTGGTTATGCCCCCCTCTCCGAAGCGGTGGCGACCCCCCAGGCGGCAGGGGTTATGTAGCCAACCTGCCCACTTGTGGCCAACTTCCGATTCGGCCCCCCTCTTCGGGGGACCCCGCAGGAGGCAGGGGTCATCTTCTCACCTTGCCCACTTGTGGGCGACCTGTGGCAGGGGTTATGTAGCCACCTTGCCCACTTTTGGGCCACCAATGATTCTGCCCCCCGCTCTGAAGCGGTGGGGACCCCCCAGGCCGCAGGGGTTATGTAGCCACCGTGCCCACTTGTGGGCCACCTCTGATTCTGCCCCCGGCTCTGAAGCGGTGGGGACCCCCCAGGCGGCAGGAGGTTATGTAGCCACCTTGCCCACTTGTGGGCCACCCCTGATTCTGCCCCTCGCTCTAAAGCGGCGGAACCCCCCTGGCGGTAGGGGTTATGTAGCCACCTTTCCCATTCGTGGGCCACATTTGCTGCTGCCACCCGCTCTGAAGCGGTGTGGACCCCAGTCAGGCTTTATGTAGCCACCGTGCCCATTTGTGGGCCACATCTGATGCTGCCCCCCGCTCTGAAGCGGTGTGGACCTCCCAGACGTCAGGGTTCATGTAACCACCTTACCCAATTGCGGGCTACTTCCGATTCCGCCCCCCGCTGTGAAGCGGTGGGGACCTCTGGGCGGCAGGGGTTGTGTAGCCACCTTGCCCACATTTGGGCCACCTCTGATTTTGCCCCCCGCTCTGAAGCGATGGGGACCTCTGAGGCGGCAGAGGTTATTCAGCCACCTTGCCCACTTGTGGGCCCCTTCTGATCCTGCCCCCCCCTCTGAAGCGGTGGGGACCCCCCAGGCGGCAGGGGTTATGTAGCCACCTCGCCAACTTGGGGGCCATCTCCGATGCTGCCGCCCGCTCTGAAGCGGTGGGAACCTCCAAGGCAGCAGGGGTAATGTAGCCACGTTGCTCACCTGTGGGCCACCTCTACATTCTCCCTCCCGTTCTGAAGCGGTGGGGACACCCCAGGTGGCAAGGGTTATGTAGCCACCTTCCCCACTTGTGCGCCACTTCTGATCTTGCCACCCGCTCTCAAGCGCCCGGGACCCCTTAGGCGGTAGAGGTTGTGTAGCCACCTTGCCCACTTGTGGGCCACTTCTGATTGTGCCACCTGCTCCAAAGTGGTGGGGACCCCCGAGGCGGCAAGGGTTATGTAGCCACCTTGCCCACTTGTGGGCCACTTCTGATTGTGCCCCCCGCTCTGAAGCGGTGGGAACCCCCAGGCAGCAAGGGTTGTGTACCCACCTTGCTGACTTGTGGGCCACCTCTGCATTATGCCTTCCGCCCTGAAGCGGTGGGGACCCCCTAGACGGCAGGGGTTGTGTAGCCACCTTGCCCACTTGCTGGCCACTTCTGAATCTGTTTCCCGCTCTGAAGCGGTGGGTACCCCCCTGGCGGCAAGCGTTGTGTAGCCACCTTGCCCACTTGTGGGCCACCTCTGATTCTGCCCCCCGTTGTGAAACGGTGGGGACCCCCCAGGCGGTAGGGGTTACGTCGCCACGTTGCCCACTTGTGGGCCACCTCTGATTCAGCACCCCGCTCTGAAGCGGTGGGAAGCCCCTAGGCGGCAGGGTTAATGTAGCCACCTTGCTCACTTGTGGGCCACCTCTGATTCTGCCCCCCGCTATGAAGCGGTGGGAACCCCCCAAGCGGCGGGGATTATGTAACCACCTTGCTCACATGTGGGCCACCTCTGCATTTTGCCTTCCGCTCTGAAGCGATGGGGACCCCCCAGGTGGAAAGGGTAATGTAGCCACCTTGCCCACTTGTGGGCCACCTCTGATTCTGCCACCCACCCTAAAGCGGAGGGGACCCACCAGGCGGCAGGGGTTATGTAGCCACCTTGCCCACTTGTGGGCCGCCCCTAATTCTGCCCCCCGCTCTCAAGCGGTGGGGACCCCCGAGGCGGCAGGGGTTATTCAGCCACCTTCCCCACTTGTGGGCCACCTCTTTTTTTTTTTTTTTTTTTAACACAAGGCCAAAGTCCAAGAGTCCACGTCCAAACTCAGGAAGGGTGAGCCCATCATACAGAAGTGACCCCATCCCATTGGGTCAGGGTCAGGCATGTGGGACGCGGACAGGGAAGAGGAAAATGGGCACAAGCAGATTTTTACGTAATAGAATACATGGATGGCGACATGCGAGCAAACGCCCCTTCTCAGGGCCCCGGGGGACCAAGAATCATGCGGGGGTGCCAGGCATGTGGGCTACAGCCTGAGGAGAAGCCCTGGGAGAGAGGACAGTGCAAAAGACACGCACTGTCTGGGCAAGGTATGCTGGGGGGGGGGGGGGCAGCGTTGATGGCGTATGTCGCGTGGACTGTATGGGGCTGCGGGTGGGGACAGTGCAGAAAACTGATTTAACGTGGGTAGCTGTGACACTATTGGGCTGGGGGGAGGGGGGGGGGGCTGGGTGTGCGCCACCGCCACAGGGCTCCGGCAGGCCCCAGCGTCAGACACGGGGGAGTCACAGCCACAGGCTAGGTCCAATTAAAAGCGCAACCAGGGGGTACATCTGTCATGTGTCATCCATCGGCGGCGTGCAGAACGAAGGCAGCGTGAGCATCACTGTGATGACAAAGCATGTACAGTCGCGGCGGAAACTGAGTAAAGTACAGCGCCCTGGCGGCATGAGCACCACTTAGTTTAAGAGAGGGCAGCCAATGCAGCTTCAGGTGGTTGCCTGTGAAGAGAGGGGGGAAGGGGGGCAGGGGGGCAAGGAGGACCATTACAGGGTAGTGACACCGTGCGGTTTGAGCACACACGCATGCAGAGGGCGAGAGGGGGTCAGCATAGGCTCAGGGGCTGGGACCAATCAGCGGGGTTGAAGGGATTGGGCCGTGCCTGGGGCTTGGTGGGGACCGAATCGGCCAGAACCGTGGTGACATTATCCAGCACATGCTGCTGGAAGTGCCTGACGGTCTTCCGCGCCTCGCGCAGTCCCCCAAGTCTGGTCTTAAGGAAGCGGTACAGGGACTGAGGGATGGCCAGTCTGCCAACGATGCGAAGGTCCTTGCGCTGGGCGGACCGGCGCCACGTCAGGACCTCTGATCTTACCGTCCAAGAGGAGAGCCAAGCAGCAACCAGTGGGTGGGTCTGTGTGCAGAAGGCCAGTGTGCCGTGTAGGCTCTGGTTGTGGTAGCGGTGGCAGTGGGGGCAAGGGTGTTTGACGGGTGCGTCGGTCCAGAAGGTGGCATAGTGCGCGTACCCCAGGCGGGACTGCAGGCCAAAGAGCCACTTGTGCCATGCCAGCCTCCGGAAACGCAGGGGCCGCCAGGACAAGGGGTGGAAGCCTTCGTGGGCGTGTGTGGGGAACAGTCCATGGGTCCACACTTTATGGGGGGGCGCCATGCGTTCACCGTGTCGGACCACATCCCAGGGGGTCACCCTTGTCTGTGGGGGGGGCAGGGGGAGGGCCGTACCGATTTTGGCATACTTGTCCGACATTTCATTGTGGACTTCCCCAGTGTGCCCTTCAACCCACTCCAGACCTTGGCATTTAGCCAGGATGGAAGTGCGCACTTCCTGCACCCAAAATGCCTGCCTGACTGGCCGGCGCGCGCTCTGCGCAGATGCAATGGCGCCCTGGCAATCCAGTCGGATGGTGTCCCCTACTTCCGAAAAATGGTAGCCCAGGAGCATTCCTACTAACTCCGCTTTATAGGAATTTGGGTCACCAGGCACTCTGCACACGGCAATGCGGCCATCTTTCAGCACAGCGGACGCCCCAGATGAGGGGGGTTGACCCATCTTGCTGCCGTCCGTGTAGGTGGCTGGCGGCTGGCATTGCGGGGGTAAAAGGTACACTGTAAGCCCGGCTACGTGGGCCACCTCGACGGCGTCGCGCTGTAGTTGTTGAGCTGCCCACGTAGTGTGTACGGGTGGCTGGCGAGGGTCGGGGTCAGGGTTGAGGAGGGAGACAGCGGCGATGAAGGCATGGTATGGGGAGACAGTGGTGTGGGGGGACGTGGAGAGTGTATGTAGTCGCTGATTGCGGTGCAGCGAGTCCAGTACCCTAGTGGGGTGCAGGATTGGAAAGTATCCGAGGCCAAGGCCACGACTACGATGCGTGTAGAGTGTTTTCTTGGCGACGAGGGACGGAAGACCCATGACGCCGAAGATAAACTTCTCCAACAGGGAAGTGATGGACATTAGCTGCGAGGCGCGGAGTGGGATGCACTCTGTGCGATAGAGGAGCCTCGGTAATACCATAGTGTTGACTAAGAGGACTCGGTCAATCACTTGAATGGGTTGGGAGTGCAGCTCATTTAACTGGGCTTTCAGCTCTTGCAGCACAACCTCAACGCAGGCATCAGGGCAGAGGCAGGGGGAGATAGGGTGGCCCAAATGCATGAGGTAGGGGGCACGTGCAAAGGTGTGCAGTACCTGTACACTCCACTCTGGCGGGTACGGCGCAGAGACGGTGTACCATGGCGACGGACTGGCAGCCTGAACGGGGGAGGGTGGGTGCAGATACTTGGGGAGGGTGGGCAGGACAGGGGGCAGGGGTTGCATGTGAAGTGATTCGCTTTTGGCGACGTTCACCTGGCAAGCAATCAGACTGAGGGCGGTCTGTACGACCTCGGCAACGTGCTGGCTCTGGCCATACGGTGCGGGGGAGCATATGTCGTCGACATAAGCCGAGAAAGGGATGCCGTGTTGGTCTAACACTCGCAGGGGGATCTCAAAAACAACGACAAACAAAAAACAGGAAAGGGGGCAGCCCTGCTTGACGCCATGTGTCGTCCTAAACACTGTCTCCTCCGCTCCTCGTAAGAATGTGGACCCTTGCTCCATTACCAGGGAGATTATTTGCAGTAATTTGGAGGGGGTCCCCATTCGGTCGAGTACACCTAGGATAAGAGCTTTGGGTGGACTGTCAAAAGCGTGATAGACGTCGAAGGCGAGTAGGGCTTCCTTGTCCCGTACGGAGTCGATGGCATCCAGAAAAATATGTGTGGCATGTGCTGTGGACGTGCCCTGTCTGCCGCCGAATTGGTTGGGGTGCAGGTGGGGGGACACTAAGGGGTAGAGCCTGGAGTAAACCCAGCGCATAAAAAGGCGGTAGATAGAATTGCTCATGGCAATTGGTCTCCACCGATCAGGGTCTTGCCACTGGCCCTTTCCTTTAAACAAACAAAATGTCTCTGAGACCAGCCAGGGCTGTGGTAAAAAGCCTTCAGAGTAACAAAGGGAGATACAGCTGTGAACTAACTTGAAGACGGGGTCGGGGAGAATGTGCAGTAGGTACGGCGGGACTCCGTCCGGTCCGGGAGATTTTTTCCTAGACGCACGGGCAAGGGCACGCAGTTCACTGAAGGTGGGGGGGGGGGGGTCGCACAGTCGTGCTCTTTGGGGTATGAGGTCTAAAGCGTGAGAGGACCACGGCGTGTTCCGTTGCAATATGCGTTGTATTTTCCTGGTGGGGGTGGGGAGTGTAGACTGGGCGGGGGGGGTGAGGAGGGTATGCTTGATGCGGCGGTAGAAGGTCTTGGACCTTCGCTTGGCTTGTTTGGCCAGTTGGCGTACTACAGACGACCAATCACTGACATCGTCAGAGGCTGGCGGGGAAGGTGGCCTCTGCGAGTTAACCCGGCGCATGGCAGTGAGCATGTGTGAGCACAGTTGTTGGTATGTGTGTGCAGTATCACTGGCAACGGTGGGGAGAGGCAATGCAGCTGTGGCTGCAGATATGTCACGGCGGAACCGCGATACATCCCTACGGTTCCACTGGGCGCAGCGCGCCTCAGGGATATGGGGCTGCGCCCAGGGTATAGTGTGGATTAGTATGGGGTTGTGGTCCTGTATGCCTTTGACCGAGGAAAAGTCTACTACCTGGGCACCAGAGGTCTGAAAGAGTGCACCGAACAGCCTCGTGCCGTATGCGCGGTCAAGGTAGCTGCGCGTGCCCGCATAGCGACGCACCCTGGTGTATGGGGTGCACGTCTGGTGTGGGATCAAGAGGTCAGAGAGCGAGCCGGCCCGTTCTTTGGCAACCAGCCACGGCCACAGGGGTGCACGGAGGGCTGTGGTATGGCCGGTATGTGTCACAGCATTGTAATCACCTAAGATAATAGCGCACTCGCGGGCAAGGCGATCTAGATGTCTCTCACAGGATGACCGCTCCCTAGACGTGTGGGGACCGTAAAAGGACGCTACAGTGACAGGGGGCATCGACGGGTCGCTGTGTAGTTGCAGGGAGGTGGTGATGAGCCTCCCGTCAATGATGGTCTTCATAGTGGGCCTGTGTGGTGCGATGGAAGTATGTACAAGCAAGGCTACTCCGGCCTTTCTGGAGGGAGAGCTGTGTAGCAGGTGATATCCCCAGTACATAGCCACTCTCTCGTGGTCCCTCAGGGAGGACGAGGCACTGGGCCGGAATTCCTGCAAGGATAATGTGTGGGGGAGGGGGTGAAAACCGGCCAGTAAATGACATAGGCGGTTCGGTGTGATTTCGACACCGCCGACATTGAGGGCGCCAAATGTGAGCGTGGGGTGTGTAAGCGTGCGCGTGAGGTGTGTGGTGGTTGGGGGTGGGCTCATACTTGTGGGTGCATCTGAACCAGGGTTGACTGAGTCGTCCCGGATGTGGCGCGTCGAGTCGACCGGCCGGGCAGGCCCTGTGGGCGAGCAGTGTTTTATAGTGGCACACACCAGTGTGAGGGTGGTCAAGCGGGACAAAAGATAAATGACGGTGGCGAGCATGCGCAAGATGCCTAGCACAGCCAAGGAGGTCACCGTGGGACAAGCCAAGTTACAACCTTGCAGGTGAGTTGGCTCCCGGTTACTTCCTATAGCTCCATCTGGTGGCAACTGCAGACGAAGTGCAGCGGTGGGGTCGGGGGCAGTGGGGTGGGGCTGGGTATGTGGGGGCAGCACTGTGTGACGCACCGGCGGGCGTTTTCCGTGGCATGCGCGAGGTGTGACACCGAGGATAGTGCACATAGCAAGGGCCGACAACGCGGAAACTGCAACGGAGCAGATGACCTGTTGTGCCATTCGGAGATTGTGGTGGGCGCTGATGACCACTGCAGCGAGGTGGCACCAATAAAAACACATTTGGGAACCTGCATACCATTGTTTGAGGATCGACCCCAGCTCTGCATAGGAGGATGCAGTCCACCTGGCATCATGTACGAGTGTCTGCAGAGGTACAGGAAGACGTTGGAGGGCAGTGGGGGTGAAGCAAGCAAGGGCAGCGTTCACCTCAGGGGAGTTTTGCGTTTCAGTGAGGGGGAAAAGTACGAGGGGAGGCATCGTCCTCAGCTGGCGGCAAGGCACTAACATCGTCGATGGTTCTCTTGCTCTGACCAGTCATACGGTCGTCCTCCTCCTGTTCTGCGGCTGGAGGGGAAATCGACAGGGGGGGTGAGACAGGTAGTGCACCAGACGGGGGAGGGAGGCCCACATTAATGTCCGGAAGGGAGAAGGAGGGCAGAGCATTAGGTACCGCCGCGAGATTGGACTCATTCAGTGCTGCCGTGGGCAAGCTACTGAGGTCAAGACGCTGCAACCTTTCCTCAAGTGAGAGTGCTGTGTCGGTGGCAAGGGACCCTGATGTGAGGAAAACTGGTCCTGGCAGTGTGGAGCCGTAGGCTGCAGTCGCGGACTGCGGCGCCTGGAAACTTACCAAAAGCAATCCAGCTTGCTGAAACAGCTGGTGCGAGGTGACTGGCCCAAACACGGACACTGCATGCAGCACATCGGCAACACTGAAGGAGGGTGAAAAGCGCACCAAGACATGAGGGGGCTGCACCGTGCGTACCACATCCTTAGCACGTAGGCGTTGGTGGGTAGTCGCAGAGATGACCAGGAGATCACCAAGGTTTTCGATCTCTTGGATCGCTGGTTGCAGGAGTATTTCGTCCTTCACCATGCAAAAAACATCATATTTGTTCAAAAAGGTGATGAACTCGAATTTCTTCCTCAAATGAGGATTCATGTCTATGGCATCGCGGATTTCATTGGCAGGCATTTTTTTCTTCCGCTGCGCACCGGGTTTGAATGGTGGCTGGTGGGTGACTATGATACTACAACTCTTGATGGAGGAGTGTAGTAGGGCAAAAGAAACCCCCATATCTGCTAAGGCCTCTTCCTCCTCGTAGAACCTAGCCATGATATCCATAGGGACATGGAAATCAAAAACTTTGTACCCATCGGGAGCCGAACTAACGGTCACCGGCCAGTGGTTTTTGGTAATGCGCGGTACTGTAATGTTGCGCAAGACGGTGGAACCGTCGTCCGGTGATAAACCGTTGATAAGCAACATCAAGGGTAGTGTACCGCTGATGTGCCAACGGGTCTCCGTACCATCAATGTCCCGCACAATGTCTTGGGGCACATCCAAGCGGATTTGGAATTTGGTCGAGGTGGGTGTGAAAAGCGGCCGGGTGTGCCCATCGACGGAAACGGCAGGTTCTTGTGCTCGGGGGTAATATTCTACCACCTTAGGAACGTGGTCCTTAGCCAGAGGTTTTGAAGTCAATTGAAAAATGATCAATGGGTTGTCGTTTGGAGTGGGGAGATCCTCAATCAGTCGAGTGACCGCAGCGCGTTGGGCGAGGTGGATGACGGGGCATACAACGGACAAATTTAGGTACGGCAGGGAGGGGATAAGATCTATCCGGCGATCCAAAATGGTCGCAAGTTCAGAGTCCGCAACGTTTGTGCGGGATGGGTAGGCAAGCCAAAACATTGTTTGTTTGTTTTGCTTTTTCGATTCGCGCAAAACGTTGACTAATTGTTTCACGATGGTCTTATGTGAAAGAAAGGGACCATCATCCTGAAAGGGGGCGAAGGCGGAAAGCATGAGGAACGATACTGTGCCGATTAGTTTGGCCCAATCAAAGCCCGGCATGTCCGCGACGGAAAACGATCGCAGGAAGCCGGGGTATTGTAGGCCATCCCCACTCAATAGGATTTGGGGCGGTGGTGAGAGTGCCCTGAGTAAGTCCGTGGGTGGAAGGGGAGAAGTGTCCAAGTACAATGGGGGCGTGGCCGAAAACTGGTCTACGTTTGAAAATCTTGATTGTCCACGAATTTGCACTTTGCCGGACTGAACATCGGCGGTCAAGTCCCTGGCCTCGGGAAAGCCATTTGGCAAGGTGCCTTGTGATTGAAAGGTGCGTGCAAACCTTATGGGGTTCATGGGAAGGGGAGCGGACAGACCGGTATCGGAGGCTAGAGTAAACGAAGCTTGGCTTAGCGCATTGCGCGGTGGAATATGATGGCGAGTATCAACTTGCTCGTTGGCACTACGCAAGAGAGAAGGTGGTCCATAGCCCAAACCGTCGGGGTTTCTCTCTAAGGCGCATCGATACAATTCTTTATACCCGTTTGAGGGCCGGACTCGTTTGGAGTTCGGGGTCTCGTTGGCGGCAGCGGCTATTGATGCATGAGGGTCTGCGATAGAGTGGCCAAGGAGAGAGTCGTGTTCCGAATTGAGAGACACGTCTATCCTGTCTACATAGGCCATGTCTTCGTCCTCTTGAGAGAGGGCGGGAGGTCCCTTTGTGGGTGTTGGGCGAACGAACACGCTTGTGGCTTTTTTTTCCCCGTCTTTTTTTTCCCCGCCTTTTTTTTCCCCGTCTTTTTTTTCCCCGTCTTTTTTTTCCCGACCTATGTCATCACTTGGATGAGAAGTTGTTGCATGCGCATGATCTTTTTTTTCACTTCCGACATTTTTTTGAGCCCGAGCTTGGGCTATGACGCCTTTGGCACGAAGCGGTTTGGGCGCAATGAAATGGGAACCATGAGAGGAGGCCTCTTGTGGGTTAGCACCAAGACTCCGTGCTCCATATGAGACGTATGAGGATTGAGAGGGAGCCTTCTCGGTGCGGGCATGTGCTTGCATTGCGCCGCCCATATGCGCCATTATGTTTGGCAAGCTTGCGCGTGGGGTCACCTTTTTTTTTGGCCTCACTGGAAGAGACTCTTTCGGTGAAATAGAGCGAGAGCGAGTGGCATTGTCTCTTGGGGAGACCGACCTTTGTGAGAAGTGTGAGGCGGTGGAAACCGAGTTACGCTCTTGGGAACTGCGAAGCGCCTTTCCACTAGCATTGGTCGTTGAGGGTTGCTGATTCATGATGCAAATTCAAAAGTGCGTGAAACCGGAAATCAAAGGTCTCAGTATAATTGGAAGGTTCCGAAACCGTAACAAATGGTATAAAAAAACAGAAACTGCACGGAAAAGGAAAAGTCCTGTCAGATTAGCAGGCGTCAGAAAGATCGGCCCACAAATCGCACGCGCGCACGTCGGATCACTTGTGGGCCACCTCTGATTATGCCCGCCGATGTGAAACGGTGGGGACCCCCCAGGCGGCAGGGGTAATGAAGCCACCTTGCCCACTTGTGGGCCATCCCTGATTCTGCCCCCCGCTCTGAAGCGTTGGGGACCCACCAGGCGGCAGGGGTTATTTAGCCACCTTGCCCACTGGTGGGCCACCTCTGATTCTGCCCCCCGTTGTGAAACGGTGGGGATCCCCCCGGCGGTAGGGGTTACATCGCCACGTTGCCCACTTGTGGCCCACCTCTGATTCAGCACCCCGCTCTGAAGCGGTGGGAAGCCCCCAGGCGGCAGGGTTAATGTAGCCACCTTCCTCACTTGTGGGCCACCTCTGACTCTGCCCCCCGCTATGAAGCGGTGGGAACCCCCCAGGCGGCGGGGATTATGTAACCACCTTGCTCACATGTGGGCCACCTCTGCATTTTGCCTTCCGCTCTGAAGCGATGGGGACCCCCCAGGCGGCAAGGGTTATGTAGCCACCTTGCCCACTTGTGGGCCACCTCTGATTCTGCCACCCACTCATAAGCGGTGGGGACCCCCCAGGCGGCAGGGGTTATGTAGCCACCTTGCCCACTTGTGGGCCACCTCTAATTATGCCCCCCGCTTTGAAGCGGTGGGGACCCCCGAGGCGGCAGGGGTTATGTAGCCACCTTGCTCACTTGTGGGCCACCTCTGATTATGCCCCCCGATGTGAAACGGTGGGGACCCCCCAGGCGGCAGGGGTAATGTTGCCACTTTGCCCACTTGTGGGCCCACTCTGATTCTGCCCCCCGCTCTGAATCGTTGGACACCCACCTGGCGGCAGGGGTTATGTAGCCACCTTGCCCATTTGCGCTCTGATCCACCAGCCGGCGAGGGTTATGTAGCCACCTTGCCCACTTGTGGGCCACTTCTGATTCTGCCCCCCGCTTCGAAGCGGTGGGGACCCCCCAGGCGGCAGGAGTTATGTAGCCACCTCGCCCACTTGAGGGCCACCTCTGATTCTGCCCTCCGCTCTGAGGCGGTGGGAACCCCCGAGGCGGCGGGGGTTATGTAGCCACCTTCCCCACTTGTGGGCCACCACTGATTATGCCCCCCGATGTGAAACGGTGGGGACCCCCCAGGCGGCAGGGGTAATGTTGCCACCTTGCCCACTTGTGCGCCACTTCTGATCCTGCCCCCCGCTCTGAAGCGTTAGGGACCCACCAAGCGGCAGGGGTTATGTAGCCACCTTGCCCATTCGCTCTCTGACCGCCCTGCCGGCGAGGGTTATGTAGCTACCTTGCCCACTTGTGGGCCACTTCTGATCCTGCCCCCCGCTCTGAAGCGGTGGGGACCCCCCAGGCGGCAGGAGTTATGTAGCCACCTTGCCCACTTGTGGGCCACCTCTAATTCTGCCCCCCGCTCTGAAGCGGTGGGAACCCCCGAGGCGGCAGGGGTTATGTAGCCACCTTCCCCACTTGTGGGCCACCACTGATTATGCCCCCCGATGTGAAACGGTGGCGACCCCCCAGGCGGCAGGGGTAATTGTGCCACCTTGCCCACTTGTGGGCCACTTCTGATCCTGCCCCCCGCACTGAACCGTTGGGGACCCACCAGGCGGCAGGGGCTATGTAGCCACCTTGCCCATTCGCTCTCTGACCCCCCTGCCGGCGAGGGTTATGTAGCTACCTTGCCCACTTGTGGGCCACTTCTGATCCTGCCCCCCGCTCCGAAGCGGTGGGGACCCCCTAGGCCGCAGGAGTTATGTAGCCACCTCGCCCACTTGGGTACCACCTCTGATTCTGCCCCCCGCTCTGAGGCGGTGGGAACCCCCTAGGCGGCAGGATTAATGTAGCCACGTTTCTCACCTGTGGGCCACCTCTGCATTCTCCCTCCCGTTCTCAAGCGGTGGGGACGCCCCGGGACCCCTTAGGCGGCAAAGGTTGTGTAGCCACCTTGCCCACTTGTGGGCCACTTCTGATTGTTACACCTGCTCCGAAGTGGTGGGGACCCCCGAGGCCGCAAGGGTTATGTAGCCACCTTGCCCACTTGTGGGCCACTTCTGATTGTGCCCCCCGCTCTGAAGCGATGGGGACCCCCCAGGCGGCAAGGGTTATGTAGCCACCTTGCCCACTTGTGGGCCACCTCTGATTCTGCCACCCACTCATAAGCGGTGGGGACCCCCCAGGCGGCAGGGGTTATGTAGCCACCTTGCCCACTTGTGGGCCACCTCTAATTATGCCCCCCGCTTTGAAGCGGTGGGGACCCCCGAGGCGGCAGGGGTAATGTTGCCACCTTGCCCACTTGTGGGCCCACTCTGAATCTGCCCCCCGCTCTGAAACGTTGGACACCCACCTGGCGGCAGGGGTTATGTAGCCACCTTGCCCATTTGCGCTCTGATCCACCAGCCGGCGAGGGTTATGTAGCCACCTTGCCCACTTGTGGGCCACTTCTGATTCTGCCCCCCGCTCTGAAGCGGTGGGGACCCCCCAGGCGGCAGGAGTTATGTAGCCACCTCGCCCACTTGGGGGCCACCTCTGATTCTGCCCTCCGCTCTGAGGCGGTGGGAACCCCCGAGGCGGCGGGGGTTATGTAGCCACCTTCCCCACTTGTGGGCCACCACTGATTATGCCCCCCGATGTGAAACGGTGGGGACCCCCCAGGCGGCAGGGGTAATGTTGCCACCTTGCCCACTTGTGGGCCACTTCTGATCCTGCCCCCCGCTCTGAAGCGTTAGGGACCCACCAAGCGGCAGGGGTTATGTAGCCAACTTGCCCATTCGCTCTCTGACCGCCCTGCCGGCGAGGGTTATGTAGCTACCTTGCCCACTTGTGGGCCACTTCTGTTCCTGCCCCCCGCTCTGAAGCGGTGGGGACCCCCCAGGCGGCAGGAGTTATGTAGCCACCTTGCCCACTTGTGGGCCACCTCTAATTCTGCCCCCCGCTCTGAAGCGGTGGGAACCCCCGAGGCGGCAGGGGTTATGTAGCCACCTTCCCCACTTGTGGGCCACCACTGATTATGCCCCCCGATGTGAAACGGTGGCGACCCCCCAGGCGGCAGGGGTAATTGTGCCACCTTGCCCACTTGTGGGCCACTTCTGATCCTGCCCCCCGCACTGAAGCGTTGGGGACCCACCAGGCGGCAGGGGCTATGTAGCCACCTTGCCCATTCGCTCTCTGACCCCCCTGCCGGCGAGGGTTATGTAGCTACCTTGCCCACTTGTGGGCCACTTCTGATCCTGCCCCCCGCTCCGAAGCGGTGGGGACCCCCCAGGCCGCAGGAGTTATGTAGCCACCTCGCCCACTTGGGTACCACCTCTGATTCTGCCCCCCGCTCTGAGGCGGTGGGAACCCCCTAGGCGGCAGGATTAATGTAGCCACGTTTCTCACCTGTGGGCCACCTCTGCATTCTCCCTCCCGTTCTGAAGCGGTGGGGACGCCCCAGGCGGCAGGGGTTATGTAGCCACCTTCCCCACTTGTGGGCCACTTCTGATTTTGCCACCCGCTCTCAAGCGGTGGGGACCCCTTAGGCGGCAAAGGTGGTGTAGCCACCTTGCCCACTTGTGGGCCACTTCTGATTGTTACACCTGCTCCGAAGTGGTGGGGACCCCCGAGGCCGCAAGGGTTATGTAGCCACCTTGCCCACTTGTGGGCCACTTCTGATTGTGCCCCCCGCTCTGAAGCGCTGGGGACCCCTTAGGCGGCAGGGGTTATGTAGCCACCTTGCCCACTTTTGGGCCACATCTGTTTCTACCCCCCGCTTTGAAGCGGTGGGAACCCCCAGGCAGCAAGTGTAATGTAGCCACCTTGCTCACTTGTGGGCCACCTCTGATTCTGCCCCCCGTTGTGAAACGGTGGGGACCCCCCAGGCGGCAGGGATTATGTAACCACCTTGCTCACATGTGGGCCACCTCTGCATTCTGCCTTCCGCTCTGAAGCGGTGGGGACCCCCTAGGCGGCAGGGGTTGTGTAGCCACCTTCCCCACTTGTGGGCCACCTCTGATTATGCCCCCCGCTGTGAAACGGTGGGGACCCCCCAGGCGGCAGAGGTAATGTTGCCACCTTGCCCACTCGTGGGCCACTTCTGATCCTGCCCCCCGCTCTGAAGCGGTGGGGACCCCCTAGGCGGCAGGGGTTGTGTAGCCACCTTGCCCAGTTGTGGGCCACTTCTGATTGTGTACCCCGCTCTGAAGCGGTGGGAACCCCCCTGGCGGCAGGGGCAATGTTGCCACCTTGCTCAGTTTCCGGCCCTTCTGATTCTGCCCCGCGCTTCGAAGCGGTGGGGACCTCCTGGGCGGCAGGGGTTATGTAGCCACCTTGCCCACTTTTGGGCCACCTCGGATTCTGCCGCCCGCTCTGAAGCGGTGGGAACCCCCCAGGCGGCGGGGGTTATGCAGCCACCTTGCTCACTTGTGGGCCACCTCCGATTCTGCCCCCCGCTGTGAAACGGTGGGGACCCCCGAGGCGGCAAGGGTAATGTTGCCACCTTGCCCAGTTGTGGGCCACCGCTGATCCTGCCACCCGCTTCGAAGCGGTGGGGACCCCTTAGGCGGCAGGGGTTATGTAGCCACCTTGCCCACTTGTGGGCCACCTCTCATTCTGCCCCCAGCTTTGAAGCGGTGGGAACCTCCAAGGCAGCTGGGGTTATGTAGCCACCTTGCTCACTTGTGGGCCATCTCTGATTCTGCCCCCTGCTCTGAAACGGTGGGGACCCCCCAGGCGGCGGGGGTTTCGTAGCCACCTTGCCCACTGGTGGGCCACTTCTGATTCTGCCACCCGCTTTGAAGTGGTGGGGACCCCTTAGGCGGCAGGGGTTATGTAGCCACCTTGCTCACTTGTGGGCCACCTCTGATTCTGCCCCCTGCTTTGAAGCAGTGGGGAACCCCAAGGCGGCAGGGGGAATGTAGCCACCTTGCTCACATGTGGGCCACTTCTGATTCTGCCCCCCGCTCTGAAGCGGTGGGGACCCCCGAGGCGGCAGGGGCTATGTAGCCACCTTGCTGACTTGTGGGCCACCTCTGATTCTGCCCCCCGCTTTGAAGCGGTGGTGACCCCCGAGGGGGCAGGGGGAATGTAGCCACCTTGCTCACATGTGGGCCACTTCTGATTCTGCCACCCGCCCTGAAGCGGCGGGGACCCTCGAGGCTGCAAGGTTTATGTAGCCACCTTGCGCACTTGTGGGCCACTTCTGATTCTGCCCCGGCCCTGAAGCGCCGGGGACCCGCGAGGCAGGAGGGGTTATGTAGCCACCTTGCCCACTTGTGGGCCACCTCAGATTGTGCCCCCCGCTCGGAAACGGCCCGAACCCCCCAGGCGGCATGGGTAATGTAGCCACCTTGCTCACTTGTGGGCCACCTCCGCATTGTGCCTTCCGCTCTAAAGCGGTGGGGACCCCCCAAGCCGCGGGGGTTATGTAGCCACCTTGCCCACTTGTGGGCCACCTGTGATTCTGCCCCCCGCTCTGAAGCGGTGGGGACCTCCCAGGCGGCAAGGGCTATGTAGCCACCTTGCCGACTTGTGGGCCACTTCTGATCATGCCTTCCGCTCTATAGCGCTGGGAACCCCTTAGGCGGCAAGCGTTATGTCGCCACCTTGCCCACTTGTGGGCCACCTCTGAATCCGCCCCCCGCTTTGAAGCGGTGGGAACCCCCAGGCAGGAGGGGTATTGTAGCCACCTTGCTCACTTGTTGGCCACCTCTAATTCTGCCCCCCGCTCTGAAGCGGTGGGAACCCCGCAGGCGGTAGGGGTTAGGTAGCCACCTTGCCCACCTGTGTGCCACCTTTGATTTCGCCCCCTGCTCTGAAGCGGTGGGGACCCCCAAGGCGCCAGCGGTTATGTAGCCACCTTGCTCACATGTGGGTCACCTTTGCATTCTGCCTTCCGCTCTGAAGCGCTGGCGACCCGCATGGCAGCAGGGGTTATGCAGCCACCTTGCCCACTTGTGGGCCACCTGAGATTTTGTGGAACGGTGAAACGGTGGGGACACCCCAGGCGGAAGGGGTAATGTAGCCACCTTACCCACTTGTGGGCCACCTCTGATTCCGCCCCCCGCTCTGAAACGGTGGGAACCCCCGGGCGGCAGGGGTAATCTAGCCACCTTGCTCACTTGTGGGCCACCTCTGCATTCTGCCTTCCGCTCTAAAGCCGTGGGGACCCCCCAGGCGGCAAGGGTTATGTAGCCACCTTGCCCACTTGTGGGCCACTTTTGATCCTGCCCCCCGCTCTGAAGCGGTGGGGACCCACTTGTGAGGTGCCTCACAAGTGGGCGAGGTTGCTACGTAAGCCCTGCCGCTTGAGGGGTGCCGACCGCTTCAGAGCGGGGGGCAGAATCAAAGGTGGCCCACAAGGGGGCAAGGTGGCTACATAACCCTTGCCGAATGGGGGGTCCCCACCGCTTCAGAACGGGTGGCACAATCAGAAGTGGGCCACAAGTGGGCAAGGTGGCTACATAGCCCTTGCCTCATTGGGAGTCCCCACCGCTTCGAAGCGGGTGGCAGAATCGGAGCTCGCCCACAAGTGAGCAAGGTGGCAACATTACCCCTGCCGCCTGAGGGGTCCCCACAGCGGGGGGCAGAATTAGCAGTGGCTCACAAGTGGGCAAGGTGGCCACATAACCCCTGCCGCCTAGGGGGTCCCCACGGCTTCAGGGCGGGTGGCAGAATCAGAGGTGGCCCACAAGTGGACAACGTGGCTACACAACCCTTGCCGCCTGGGGGGTCCGCATCGCTTCAGAGCGGAAGGCAGAACAGGGGTATGTGCCCGCCAAATCGCTGGCGGCGCTGGCGGGGAAAGTTCGTCTGGCGGTGGCGGGGAAATTTCCCATAATTCCGAAAGGCTATAGTGGGCTTGTCGAACAGCTGCTGGTGGGATGATTGGGATTGGTGGAATAATGGGGAATGATGGAGAATTAAGGGGAATTATGGGGAATTATGGGGAATTATGGGGAATTATGGGGATTTGGGGTGGAATTATGGGGAATTATGGAGAATTATGGGGAATTATGGTGGAATTATGGGGAATTATGGGGAATTATGGGGAATTATGGTGTAATTATGGTGGAATTATGGGGAATTATGGGGAATTATGGGGAATTATGGTGGAATTATGGGGAATTATGGGGAATGGTGGTGTAATTATGGGGAATTATGGGGAACTATGGGGAATTATGGGGGAATTATGGGGGAATTATGGGGAATTATGGGGAATTACGGGGAATTATGGGATGCCATTTGTTGTGTTGCTAATCCTCGTTTTTTGTCGTCGTATGGCCCCTTGCTTCCACAGACATGTCAGACTTTCATCCTCACAACAATGTTCTTTATGTGCGACTCGCCTACCTATACAAGGCCCGCAGGGAATACATTTCCCAGCGCATCTGGCAAAGCAAATGAAGAAATTGAATATCAAGGCACCCAACCCCAGTGACATTGGGCTTAGTGTTGCTGGGGGGCCGTCGTGGTGGTGCATGGATGTCGTGCGCTGCTGCATTAAATGTTGTGCCACCTAGACACCGTGCTGCTTGTGCATCCGCTTTTGCCGAGGCCGCGACTGCTGCTGGTTTGCCGGCCGCTGGCACGTCTGATGCTGCTGCTAATGGTGCACCACCTGCAACTGCAGATGCTGTGACTGCGGACAATGCTGCTCATGAGCCTCCTGAACCATTTGTTGCGTCTTCCGCTGTTCCACCTGGTGACTCTCTTGCTGCACTTGATGACACTGTTGCTGCACCACATGGCAGTATTGATGCACTTCTATCTGTTGCTCCTCAGGAGTGCACGGTGGCACAAAGTGACCATCTTCATGGTGCTGCTGCGCAAACTGTTGCTGCTCCGCAAGAATCTGGTGGCTTGGCGATCCGTGCCCCCAAGTTGCAGCAGGGGTCTCTGTCGGACTTCGTGGTGCAACGTCCTGCTGCCAATTCTGGGATCCTGGGAACAAACAGCAACACATCAGGAATCAAAACCAAGCCACAATTCCCCCATAATTTCCCATAATTCTCCAAAATTCCCCAAAATTCCCCACAATTCCCCATAATTCACCCATAATTTCCCATAATTCCCCATAATACCCCATAATTCCCCATAATTCCACCATAATTCCCCATAATTCCCCATAATTCCACCATAATTCCCCATGATTCCCCATAATTCCCCATAATTCCCCATAACTCCCATAATTCCAGTCGTCTGGCGGGGAGCCGTCGTCTGGCGCTGGCGGGCGCATACCCCTGCTAGAATGCAGAGGTGGCCCACGTGTGAGCAAGGTGGCTACATAACCCCTGCCGCCAGGGGGGTTCCCACCGCTTCAAAGGGGGGGGCAGAATGAGAAGTGGCCCGCAAGTGGGCAAGGTGGCTACATAACCCCTGCCGCCTGGGAGGTCCCCGCCGCTTCACAGCGGGGGGCAGAATCAGAGGTGGCCCACAAGTGAGCAAGGTGGCTACATTACCCCTGCCGCCAGGGTGGTTCCCAGCGCTTCAGAGCGGGGGGCAGAATCAGAGGTGGCCCACAAGTGGGCAAGGTGGCTACATAACCCCTGCCGCCTGGGGGGTTCACACCGCTTCAAAGCGGGGGGCAGAATCAGAAGTGGCCCCCAATTCGGCAAGGTGGCTACATTCCCCCTGCTGCCAGGGGGTTCTCACCGCTTCAGAGCGGGGCGCAGCATCAGAAGTAGCCCACAAGTGAGCAAGGTGGCTACATAACCCCCGCCGCCTCGGGGGTCCCCACCGCTTGAGGGCGGGTGGCAGAATCAGAAGTGGCCCACAAGTGGGCAAGGTGGCTACTTTACCCCTGGCGCTTGGGGGGTTCCCACCGCTTCAGAGCGGGGGGAGAATCAGAAGTGGCCCACAAGTGGGCAAGGTGGCTACCTAACCCCTACTACATGGGGGGTTCCCACCGCTTCGGAGCGCGGGGCAGAATCAGAGGTGGCCCACAAGTGGGCAACGTGGCCACATAACCCCTGCCGCTTGGGGGGTCCCCACCGTTTGACATCGGGGGGCAAAAGAAGAGTAGGTGGACGACAAGTGGGCGTGGTGGCTGCATATCCCTTGCCGCCTGGGGGGGTCCCCACCGCTTCGAAGCGGGTGCCAGAATCAGAGGTGGCCCACAAATGGGCAAGGTGGCTACATAACCCCTGCCGCCTGGGGGGTCCCACCGTTTCCGAGCGGGGGGCAGAATCATTTGTGGTTCACAAGTGGGCAAGGTGGCTACATAACCCATGCCGCCTGAGGGGTCCCCACCGCTTCACAGCGGGGGGCACAATCAGAAGTGGCCCACAAGTGGGCAAGGTGGCAACATTACCCCTGCCGCCTCGGAGGTCCCGAGCGCTTTAAAGCGGGGGGCAGAATCAGAGGTGGCCCACAAGTGGGCAAGGTGGCTACATAACCCCTGCCGCCTGGGGGGTGCCCACCGTTTAAGACCGGGGGGCAGAATCAGAGGTGGCCCACAAGTGGGCAAGGTGGCTACATAACCCCTGCCGCTAGGGGGGTTCACACCGCTTCAGAGCGGGGGCCAAAATCGGAGGTTGCCCACAAGTGGGCAAGGTGGCTACATCACCTCTGCCGCCTCGCGGGTTCCCACCATTTCACAGCGGGGGGCGGAATCAGAGGTGGCCCACAAGTGGGCAAGATGGCAACATTACCCCTGCCGCCTCGGAGGTCCCCAGCGCTTCAGAGCGGGGGGCAGAATCAGAGGTGGCCCACAAGTGGGTAAGGTGGCTACATAACCCCTGCCGCCTCGGCGATCCCCACCGCTTCAGGGCGGGTGGCAGAATCGGAGGTGGCCCACAAGTGGGCAAGGTGGCTACACAACCCTTGTGGCTTGCGGGATGCCCATCGCTTCTGAGCGGAAGGCGGAATGCAGAGGTGGCCCACATGGGAGCAAGGTGGCTACATAATCCCTGCCGCCTGGGGGGTTCACACCGCTTCAGAGCGGGGGCCAAAATCGGAGGTGGCCCACAAGTGGGCAAGGTGGCAGGGGTTGTGTCGCCACCTTGCCCACTTGTGGGCCACTTATGATTCTGCCACCTGCCCCGAAGTGGTGGGGACCCCCTAGGCGGCAGGGGTTGTGTAGCCACCTTACCCACTTGTGGGCCACCTCTGATTCTCCCCCCCGCTCTGAAGGGGGGCAGACCCCCCAGGCGGCAGGGGTTATGTAGCCACCTTGCCCACTTGTGGGCCACTTCTGATTCTGCCCCCCGCTCTGAAGCGGTGGGGACCCCCTAGGCGGCACGGGTTATGTAGCCACCTTGTGCACTTGTGGGCCACTTCTGATTCCGCCCCCCGCTCTTGGCCACTTCTGATTCTACCCCCCGCTCTGAAGCGGTGGGGACCCCTTAGGCGGCTCCGGTTATGTAGCCAACTTGCTTGTGGGCCACCTCTGATTCTGCCCCCCCCCGTTGTGAAGCGGTGGGAAGCCCCCACGTGGCCCGGTTCATGTAGCCACCTTGCGCACGTGTGGGTCCCCCTTGGTCCTTTTGCCCTTCGTGTTTGCAACATTGTCCACCAAGCAAAGCTCTACGGAAGGCACTTGGGCAAGCACGAAGAAATCGGCTTCAATGAGTCCCGTGGGCACGGATGACACCATTTGAATACACATGCAGTGTACTTTTGTTGCTTGCTTGTTTATGACACTCTACCCTTGATCTGATGAAGGGGTTTACTTACCCATTCATGGGTAAAGAGTCACAGACACAGGCTAAGGTGCAATGCGTGCCGGGACCGACGATCTAAATGAATGTCCCCCTATTATGGGCTGCCACACTCATTGGACTTTCTGTGGGTTATTTCACGCCTCCGGCTCGGCTGCCTTTCCTGCATCGTATGTTGTATGTTACGTTTTGCTTGTGCACATGGGGTGTCCGGCCGTGTTTCTGTCATGACTCCTCCCAGGTATTCTGCACCTTTCAATTCGTTTCGTTTTTTTCAACCATGTTTGCCCCTAAGATCCCACCCCCCAAGGCGCGCCCACGGACATGAACATATACTGAGGGGATCCAGATATGGAAATCGAATTGGGCACTACATGCATGGATTCAATGGTGCTCGGGTCTGCGCGCGGCCCGCGCAAATACCGGATCTGCCCAACCTAAAGCGCCGGTTGACCCGGCCACACTGATACGTGATTTGATGGTACTGGCTTCTGCACGCGGCGCACGTGCGCGGCGCGCGCAAATACCAGATCCGCCAAACCGGGTTTGCCGGTTTACGCCGGAGCACTGATAATGGATCCAACGGTACTGGGGTTTGAGCGCGGCGCACTGCTGCACATGTTGTGGATTGAGGTTTCGCCCAAGATCGTTATTGTGGTTCTGCGCATGTAAGTGTTGTATGTATGTAATTTAGAAGCACAGTTCAGCAACTATATATGTATATGTAGCACTTCTGCCCTCTTGTAGGCCCCTGCGAGGGCAGGGTTGATGTAGCCACTTCTGATTTGTTGATGCAGACTCCCAAGAACGCAAGGGCTGTACAACGGGCTTTATTACCTATAATAACCTATAACCTATTAGTTCCCCTCCTGTCCTCCAGCTGGTGCTTCCCCCTTCCAAAGACCCTTGGCTGCGGCTTCCATACATTTGCACAATGCACAGGGAAGGGAATAGTCAACAACTTTGCAAATTTTGATGTGATTGGAAGTTGCAGACTGTAGAAGTGCTGACGTGCTCTCCACACTTGTGTCCGTATCCTCCTTGAGTTGTCGTACATTCAATCCATTGTTATGAGTGGAATAAAGGTGGAATGTCGACGCACCCCGAAGTTGTCGAGTGCTCTGTGCTGTCAAAGAAGGAGCCGTGAAGCAAGGACAAGGGAAAGAAATTGAGTGCGGAACGTGTTTTTCCTGATTGTGTCCAGTACATTGACCACTTGGCAGAGGACTCAGGTGATTATAGCTCCTTGTCATCTTCCAAAAGAATCTCAAAAGATCTTCCGCTCAAGCGCCCTTACGGTGAGTCAGAGTGAAAGTGACAAGACATATAACACAGAAAAAGCTATTTGCCGAAATATGTTTTTGTGCGTTCATTGCTGTGCCGCACAAGATGCGTTGCATGCCTTGCGGCAGCCGGTTTTGGCCAAAAGGATGGTGGTGGTTTTCTGTGACGCATATCATGAGGCCTCGTCTCAACAGGCTGCGGGGGGGGCGGAGGAAGCCCCCCCCCCCCCCGCGCCCCCTCCCTGTGGGTTCCATATGCCTGTGTCACGGGGGTATATGCGAGCTCAGTATCCGTAGTTCACGGCCCCCTAGTTATATGCATCCCTGCCGTACAACTTTTTATGGCCCCTCTCCTGCAGCACGTTGCTTTGAAAGTGTCACCCTGGCCAATCTTCACTTCACAGAAGATGTCTGAACAAACTGCTGTGGCGGCTCAGATCCGCATCGTTGAGGAATTGATGGCCACGGTTGAGGAACAGCTTGACAATCCGGCTCTGGCGAGGGATGAGAGACTGCAACTCGAACGCCAAAAAGGCCAGCTGTGGGAGAGATATAAGTACCTGACAAGTGAAGGTTCGAATGAGGGAGGGGCACAACACTGTGCTTGGCCACTAGACTTCCAGTCATTTTGTTGCTGCTGCAAAATATGGTGGAGGGACGAGAGGAGGTAAAAAACTGGCACAGCTATGAGCAGTGGCGTGCCGGAAGACGTGGTGGTTCACTGTTTCTGGGTCCCGTGGTTGTGGTTATGAAGGAGCCTTGCCGCACGGAGCCAACTTTCAGGCAATTCTGTTGTTTCGAGACACGGGGGCCCAGCAGGATGAGGGACCACAGGGCTTTCTGCTTCTCTTTTAGACCCTAGAGACCTTATGATAGGTGGGTTGGTTGTCCACCAAATGGGCTAGGAGTGATTGGGTTGGGTTCAGGAATTCCAGAGATGGGGCTGCTTATCTAGCCACCACAGTCAGGGAACATTACTTTTATCAGTATCGGGTGAGACTTAGCGCCCCTCCCATGCCAGTGCCAGCATGCTCCACACAAAGGCTTTGCCAAGACTCCCGAGTTTGGAATAAGGGGGCGTAGTCTGGACAAGGTCTGTCCTCCTTCGCCTTGTTGTCAGCGGCTGCAACCAATGGCCTGGGCTGGGGCAGCGGCAGAGGTAGTGGCAGCCGCAGACGGGGGCGGTTCTAAGATTTTTGATACCATGCCCGGGTTTGGGAACCCCGCCCTTTTTTCGACAATCCTTTCAAGGGGGTTTTAAGATGGTTTTTGGGTATTTTGGGCGCATCGGGTAATTTTTTTGTGTTGCTTTCGTTCGATAAGGGGGGTCCCAGAAGGCCAGTCACAATTTTTCTTTCACCAAGGGACAGGGGGAGGGTATGTATGTACGTACTCGGCTGGACCTCCCCAGAAGCCCTAGCAGTGCGTCCTTGGACTTGTGCACGTGTGCTGCCGGTTACAAGGTGCACATGGTTGGAGGTGATGTACAGTCAAAGGGCACCAGGGATGGACACCGTAACGGGGCCAGCTCTCGCTTCGCCGCATGCATGCTGCTTTGTTTCTTGGCTGCTGCGTTGCACCCATAGGAGGCGCCCTTGCTTTCCGGCTTGTTGCTATGCAGCTGCATTGCCGTGCCTTGTCCCTTCAACCCCGGTGGTCTAATTGGCCAGCGCTCGTCGCCGCCGCCAATGCTAACGCCCTGCAGTTGCCACTGCCCCCAAACCCTGGTTGGCCAGTATCCCCGGTCTTCTGGGTCCTCTATCATGGTGTGGGCTACCTCAGGCAGCCCTGGGACCCACGGAATCGAGCAAGGCAAGGACCACCCGTCGGTGAGAGATGCCCGGTAAATCCAGTAGACGGCATGAAAAGTGGTTATGACTACGACTATGACTATGTATGTACGTATGTATGTATGTATGTATGTATGTATGTATTTCCCTTAACCAAGCTCAGCTCAGGCATGTATTCTGCGAAGGAGCCACAATACTGGACCGCCGAGACGGATGAATCGGGCGAGGAGGGCATCAGAGTACCAGAGGGCTGTCACAGAGGAAGTAGACATCACGTAGGACAACGGGGTGACCCCTGCTGGCAGCCGGTCGGAGACGTCGAGGTCTGGCAACGGCGCGTGGTGGCGCTACAACGGGCCTTGCCCTCCCTTCTCTGCTCCCTCCCTTCTCTGCACAGGTGTTTTACAACTTCACAAGAACGGGGGTTCAACAGGTCAGAGTTCAACAGAGGTCCCCCCGATGTGGACATGGATGCTACGGGTCCCGCCATAAGGGGGGGCCCTTTCAGTTGGTCACGAGAACACATACCCCTGAGACCCCTCCCCCCTGCTCTCGACACGTTCCCCGGAGCAACCAGCCCCTGACAAGGAAACAAACAAGAGTCAGTTAAACACAGGGGGCCACTGATAGCACCTCTTTGCAAATTTTAATTTTTCTTATTTGGTGAACCATCCTTTCTTAGTTAAACAGGTGCTGTCTAATGGCTGGGTGCCTGGGCAGGCGGGTGTGCCTGTGTCTACGTGTGTATGGCAGCACAAAGGAGGTGGGAGCTAGTGGGGGCCGACGTAACCCGTACGTGTCAGTCCCCAACCCACATACCCCGTGGTGCCAATGGGGGGGGGACGGTGGGGGGGGGGGGGGGCATATGGGGTATGGGTAGCTTATATTTATGTAGACAATTTTTCGGTCCGAGTGTGAAGCCGCAGCACCCGATACCCGGTAACACAATCCAAAGGGGGAATTGTTCTTTTGGCCGGATTGTGGCTAACATGTCTACCCACCCATCCCCCATGGTTGGTATTTTGTTTCGGGGGGGGGGGTTCACCTAGTGAAGCTAGTGACTAGTGAAGCCCCTACGCGGCCGAATACCCGTTCAAAACCCCCCCTCCCAACCCCCCCCCCTTTTCCCAAACGCCCCTGGGGGGGGGGGGTTAAGCATGGCATCAAATTCTCGAGAACCCCCCCCCCCCTGGGCAGCTGCAGGCAGAGGGGCAATAAGGCCCACGGCCAGAGCCAGGGGCAAGGACAGGGGTAGTCGCAATGACAAGGCAGGGTATGCAATGGACTGGTCATGCAGAGTCTGACGTCCCTGGGGGCATGGAGGGCAGCAGCGTGCCCAGCAGCAGCCTACCCAAGCCCAAGCCCAAGATCGCCGCTGAGGCTGAGATGCCTCCGCAGGTAGATTTGTTTGTGCCATCGTACGTGCTTGTACATGTGTATGTGCATGTGCTTGTGTAGGTGCATGTGCTTGTGCTTGCTCGTGTGCATTTGCATGTACCTATGCTGTTGCACATTTGCAAGGTGTGATGAACCTTACAGGGGGCCACATGTGAGTTCGTTGAAACGTCATACGACACGGTGAGATGTGAGACGCGGCCCACTTCCACTTGGGGGTCAATGTTGTTGCCAAGGCCGTCCGCCTCCCCAAACTAGGCGGCAATGGCGGCTCCTGCAACGAGGGGGCGGGTTTATGTTTGCCTCAATCCTCTCCTCTACTCGGGGGCACGAACGGGGGCGGCCTCTGGTCTCATATGACATTTTGTGACTCTACCCAGTACTGTATGTCATCTTGGGGGCTGTACTTGGTACCACATGGCACCCGGGGGCTGGGCATGCTACCCTATGACATTTCGGTATCTATTTGGTACCGCAGTACGTTTGGAGGGCTGTGCCTGGTACCCCGTGATGTTTTTTGGGCCCTACCCGGCAGCACATGGTGTTTGGGGGCGAAGCTCTGCAACACATGACTTTCTGGGAATATGCACAGACATTTGGGGCCCGGTGCCACATGGCATTTGACGACTCTCCCCGGTGCGACATGACATTTGGGGGCTGTAACCGGAATAAACTGACATTTGGGGGCCATACCTGGTGCCATATGACATCTCGAGGCTGTACCCGGTGCTACAAGGTATTTGGGTGCTGTATCCGGTACCACATGATGTTCCCGCTCTATACGCGACACCACACGTGAGTTGGGTGTTGTTTGGGGCTATGCTGCATCCTTCGTGTCCAACATCAAGTGGATGGTCTTTTGCAGGCGGGTGATCTCACGTCGGCGATGCGGCTCTTTACCGAGAATCTGCAGCCTGGACCACTCGATGACGAGTTGCGTGAGCTGCTTACCGAGTGTGGTAAGCTGCAGAAAAGCCTTTTGCACAAGGGAGTCAGGTGCGTGCAATGCTCTACACTACCTTGTCTTCCCCTGCCCCAGGCCATCGCCCTCCATCTTCTCCTATGCCCTATTCAGGTACATGTCTTCCTCGTACACCTGTGTGCACGCCACATCGCTGTAAATGGACTTATGGATTAGAATTGCACCAACATCCTTTTCAGATTGCACAACTATGTATTCATGGAGAAAATTTCAAAGCCATGTTTTCTCAGAGCCACGCGGAGCCGGACACGGCAAATCATTAAGGGGTTGGTAGTATGAATCATTCTTACCATGAACCTTATCGAAATATGTTTGCCAAATGAAAACATGCCGGAGAGCGTCAAAATCCCTATGCAAGGGGGAACGGGATGCCAAGAAGGATGTGCCATGCCCTGTCTGCCCCGCCCTACCCTGCCATACCCCCCCCCCCCCCTCTGTCTCAGTGCTATCTCCACTCCAACACCATCACCTGACGTGGCGCTGACACCGTCGCCACCGCCATCATCACCATCTTCCAAGCTCCAAGCTGAGCCAAGCCCCACATCAGAGGTGCTTTCCTCTGCTCTTCCAACCGTGAGGTATCGGCACATGCGTAGGTACCGCAGCCTTCCCCAGCCCCAGCCATATTCATGCTCCCACCTGTGACTAGTGCACTCATTTCAAGGGTCCCACATGGTTGCTAAGATTTTGGCACCTTTTGTTCTGCTCTGGCGCATGGTTACGTGTGTTGCTTGTTGAGTAGATTAAACATACCGACGCCGGGCTCAAGGGTGCCGGACATGTTGTTTATGGCCCTGTGGCAGGGGTGGGATGGTCTTGTGCCCTAACTTTGGAGACTGAAAGACCCGGAGAATGCCGGACGTGATATTCTTCCGATGTGGACCATTTACCCCCAATCCTGCAACCGGCCTCATTTCGACGCCTCATTTCCACTCTCATGAGCGGTGTCCTCTGCTCCACATCTCCTTTGTGGGGTCCATATTTCCTTTGTTAACTCGCAATATTCAATCTGTCCTGCAGGTCGGCAAAGGTTTGCAGTCAGCCTTTAACAGTGTCGCCGACGCAAAGGTGCCTAGCCTGTCCCTCACAATCATAGTCATAAGGGTAACCGGAATTTCCTCTGCGGAGGGGGTAGAGTGTGGGTATCGGAGGCTGAGGTGGGGTTTTGTGTACGTACACGGGCTTACTACCCTTGGGAAGGGCACTTGTCAACGTGCGTATGCCTCCAGTGACCCGATTCAGTTGGCCCTTCAGACCCCACGCTCCCCCACTTCTAATACATCTGCCGGGGTCCCTTGCACAGTCGGCAATCGAACATCCCGCGTTCCCGGCCCTAATTTAGCTTCCCACCCTGAAACTCTGCCCTGTGGATCATTGCCCTGAGTCAAAAGTGTCCTCGCCGAATCAGCGCGTGTGTCTGCATGTTTGTGCGTGCGAGCACACGCGCTTACGTGTGCGCACGCTCGTGTGTGTGCCCATCATGCTTTGTGGGTGCTGTACCACCTGACGACTATCGCACGCGCTCGCAGGTGTGTTTGTGTGTGAAATACTCTAAACAATTGGTGAAGCTATTGGGAGGCCCCCGCGTATGGAAGTAATATTCTTGACTACCTGCATTTTCACACCCACGCAGTTTGGCTGTGGAGCTTTGGGATGGTGTGTCACTGGACCTCTGGCCCCGGGGAAGGGGGCTGGGCAGGGTGTTGCTTTAATTGTCATTTCGGCAAGAGGGGGTGACCACTCCCCCTTGGACTCCCTTCCCCTATACCCCTGGCTCTAAATCACGTTAGAATCAGGGTTCCGGGCACATTTTTTCGCCAACTTGTTTCTCCCTTGCCTTCGGCGCGCCTACAGCAGGTCTAGTCATCCCACGTGCATCACTGCTTTCCCGTGTTGCATGTCTTATCGTGCGGCAGCGTCCCATAAGTATGTTCTTTGGCCCCGGTCCGACCGAGCCCCGCGCAAAAGAAGAACCGCGATCCTCATCTTTCGCTTTGAAGATAAATGGAGTGGGCAGTAAAGGCACACGGTTCCACACTTTTTCTGAACACTCTAATGGCAACTCTGTGCGAAATTGTAAGACAAGCAGCCATAAAAGCGCCACAAGACGGCGAGTTGAGTCCAGCTTGGGTGAGCACAACTCTGATTGATCTTTGATGAAGACTTCGATGACAATGAACATTACTCTGTGTTTCTTGTGTGTGTTGCCTGTTGGTGTTTAGGTGAGGGCACAATATATGGATCCAAACAGATGAGTTGCATTGCCTCTCTTCAGGCATTATGGCAAATGTATATGCCGAATGGGTCAAGTAGGTGCCGTTTTGCAGCTCCTTGCAGATACGCTGTATTTTGGCAGGGGGGGGTCCCTCCCCCCTGGAGCCCCTCCCCCACTTCCGTAGGCACCCCCCCTCTCCGCTCAAGCAACCCCCTGGGGGGGGGTGGCGGCGGAGGAGGAGGGGGCGGCAGGGCCCAACGGTCCGTGGAATGGTGGAGCTGTAGAGCAATGAGTTGCCGAGGGATGTGAATGTTTCCGGTCCTCGTCCCCAAAATCCAGGCGGGCGCCCTCACCAACAAACCAAAGTAGATTTTAATCTTCGTGATTATTTTATGCGGTAATTCTTGGAGTTTTGCTATGTATTGGGGTGTCTTGTGTGTCTTCTACATTTTTTTTTTCATCGGTCAATGTCTTAGGTGGCTTTGGCCGTGTAGATTGGTGGTTGATGCTGTTTCCCAAAGTCCATGCTATTGTGCATTGGTGCTTCCTTCCCAATCAGTCATGGTTGCTGACAGTAGGATAACCTTGAAAAGCGGTGTGGACAACACAATTTCAATCCCCACGTACCTATGACGATGTCAAGCACAATGTGGCCTGCACAACAATGTCCTCCTCCTTTCCTCCTCCCTTCCTCTCCCCTTCCCAACGATCTTTTTTTTTTTTGCTTTAACTATCGGTCCTGGTCCATCACAGTAGGACCTGCTTTTGACGCCTTTCCGACTTGCGCACTGTGCGGGCGGTTTGCGCCGAGCTTGTTGTAATTCTCAAGGTAGAAAGCCGGTCGGGACCGGGAGACCAAGACTGTGAGCATTGGCGTGTGGGCCCTGTCTCGAATGGCTCATGGAATTTGTGTGATCAGGTCCCCGTCTTGTGGTCCGAGAAGTATAGGCCCACAATCGACACCTTCGTGGCGGGGACGCAATTTGTGCAGCTCCAAACATTCTTGAACGAGTTCGATAAGAATGACAAACGGGTGTGCGTGCCCCATCCGTCATCCCCACGCGTTCTCACCGAGTCCCCACTTCAAGGATCTCACTCGGTCCCCTCCTTGAGGGTTCTCACTGAGTCCCCTCCCTGATGGTTCTCACCGAGTCCCCTCCCTTAGGGATCTCACTGAGTCCCCTCCATGAGGGATCTCACGGAGTCTCCTCCCTGAGGGTTCTCAAGGATTCCCCTCCCTGATGAATCTCATTGAGTCCCCTTCCTGAGGGTTCTCACCGAGTCCCCTCCTTGAGGGTTCTCACTGATTCCCCTTCCTGAGGGTTCTCACTGAGTCCCCGCCCTAAGGGTTCTCACTGAGTACCCTCCCTGCGGGTTCCCACTGAGTCCCCTCGCTGAGGGTTCTCACCGAGTACCCTCTCTCAGGGTTCTCACTGAGTCCCCTCCCCGAGGGTTCTCACTGAGTCCACTCGCCGAGGGTTCTCACCGAGTCCTCTCCCCGAGGGTTCTCACTCAGTCCCCGCCGTGAGGGTTCTCATTGAGTCCCCTCTCTGAGGGCTCTCACTGAGTCCCCTCCCTGAGGGTTCTCACTGTTTCTCCTTCCTCAAGGTTTTCACTGATTCCCCTTCCTGAGGGTTCTCACTGAGTCCCCTCCCACAGGTTCTCACTGAGTCCCCTCCTCGAGGGTTCTCACTGAGTCCCCTTCCTGAGGGTCCTCAATGAGTCCCCTCCCTGAGGGTTCTCACTGAGTCCCCTCCGTCAGGGTTCTTCGGAGTCACCTCCCGGAGGTTTGTCCCTTATTCCCCTCTCTGAGGGTTTTCACTGTTTCCCCTTCCTCAAGGTTTTCACTGATTCCCCTTCCTGAGGGTTCTCACTGATTCTCCTTCCTAAGGGTGCTCACTGAGTCCTCGTCCTCAGGGTTCTCACTGAGCCCCCTCCCTGAGGGTTCTCACTCAGTCCCCTCCCTCAAGGTTCTCACCGAGTATTCTCCCTCGGGGTTCTTACTGAGGCCCCTCCCCTAGCGTTCTCACTGAGTCCCCTTCGCGAGCGTTGTCATTGAGTCCTCTCTCCGAGGGTTCTCATTGAGTCCCCTGTCCGAGGGTTCTCACTGATTCCCCTTCGTGAGGGTTCTCACTTCGTCCCCTCCCTAAGGGATCTCACCGAGTCCCCTTCCTGAGAGTTGTCACTGAGTCCCCTCCGTTGGGGGTTGTCACTGAGTCCCCTCCGTGAGGGATCTCACAGAGTCCCCTCTTTGAGGGCTCTCACCGAGTTCCCTTCCTGAGGGTTCCCACTGAGTCCCTTCCCTGAGGAATCTCACTGAGTCCCCTTCCTGAGGGTTGTCACTGAGTCCCCTCCCGGAGGGTTCTCACTGATTCCCCTCCCTCAGGGTCTCACTCAGTCCCCGCCTTGAGGGTTCTCACTGGGTCCTCTCCCCGAGGGTTCTCACTGAGTCCCCAACCTGAAGATTCCTACTGAGTTCCCTCCTCGAGGGTTCTCACTGAGTCCCCTCCCTTAGGGTTCTCAATGAGTCCCTTCCCTGAGGGTTCTCACTGAGTCCCCTCCCTGAGGGTTCTCACAGAGTGCCCTCCCTATGGGTTCTCACTGAGTCCCCTCCCTCGTGGTTCTCGCTGAGTCCTCTCCCTCAGCGTTCTCACTGAATCCCCTCCATGAGGGTTCTCACTGAGTCTCCTCCCTAAGGGTTCTCACTGAGTCACCTCCCTGAGGGTTCTCACTGAATCCCCTCCCTAAGGGTTCTCACTGAGTCCCCGCTCTCAGGGCTCTCACTGAGTCCCCTCCCTCAGCGTTCTCGATGAGTCCCCTTCCTCAAGGTTCTCACTGATTGCCCTCCCCGAGGGTTGTCACTGAGTCCTCTCCCTGAGGGTTCTAACTGAGTCCCCTTCGTCAGGGTTCTTACCGAGTGCCCTCCCTGAGGGTTCTCACTGAGTCCCCTTCCTAAGTGTTCTCACTGAGTCCCCTCCGTCAGGGTTCTTACTTCGTCCCCTAAGGGATCTCACTGAGTCCCCTTCCTGAGGGTTGTCACTGAGTCCCCTCCCTAAGGGTTGTCACTGAGTCCCCTCTTTGAGGATTCTCACTGAGTCCCCTCCCTCAGGTTTTCACTCAGTGCCCGCCTTGAGTGTTCTCACTGGGTCCCCTCCCTGAGGGTTCTCACTGAGTATCCAACCTGAGGTTTCCTACTGAGTCCCCTCTTTGAGGGTTCTCACTGAGTCCCCTCCCTTAGGGTTCTCACAGAATGCCCTCCCTACGGGTTCTCACTGAGGGTTCTCATTGAGTTTCCTCCCTAAGCGTTCTCACGGAATCCCCTCTCTGAGTGTTCTCACTGAGTCTCCCCTCTAAGGGTTCTCACGGAGTCACCTCCCTGAGGGTTTTCACTGAGCCCCCTCTTTGAGGGTTCTCACTGAGTCCCCTCCCGGAGGGATCTCACCGAGTTCCCTCCATGAGCGTTCTCACCAAATCCCCTCCCTGAGGGTTCTCACCGAGTCCCCTCTCTGAGGGCTCTCACTGAGTCCCCTCCCTCAGCGTTCTCGATTGCCCTCCCCGAGGGTTGTCAGTGAGTCCCCTCCTTGAGGGTTCTCACCGAGTCCCCTCCCTGACGCTTCTCACAGACTGCCCTCCCTGAGGGTTCTCTCTGAGTCCCCTTCCTAAGCGTTCTCGCTGAGTCCCCTCCCTGATGGTTCTCACGGAGCCCCTTCCTTGAGGGTTCTCACCGGGTCCCCTCCCTGAGGGTTCTCACCCAGTCCCCTCCCTGAGCGTTCTCACTGGGTCCCCGCCCTAAGGGTTCTCACTGAGTCCCCTCCTTGAGGGTTCTCACTGAGTCTCCTCCCTGAGGGTTCTCACTGCGTCCTCGCCCTGAGGGTTCTCACTGAGTCCTTTCCGTGAGGGTTCTCACTGAGTCCCCTCCCTGAGCGTTCTCACTAAATCCCCTCCTTGCGGGTCCCTACGAGTGCCCTCTCTGAGGGTTCTTCACTGAGTCCCCTCCCTGAGGGTTCTCACAGAGTCCCCTCCTTGAGGGTTCTCACTGGGTCCCCTCCCTGAGGGTTCTCACAGAGTGCCCTACCTGAGGGATCTCACTCAGTCCCCTTCCCGAGGGTTGTCACTGAGTCCCCTCCATGAGGGTTCTCAGCGAGTCCCCTCCCTGAGGGTTCTCACTGAGTCCCCTCCCTGAGCGTTCTCACTGGGTTGCCTGCCTGAGCGTTCTCACTGAGTCCCCGCCCTGAGGGTTCTCACTGAGTCCCCTCCCTGAGCGTTCTCACTGAATCCCCTCCCTGTGGGTCCCTACGAGTGCCTTCTCCGAGGGTTCTTCACTGAGTCTCCTCCCTGAGGTTTCTGACTGAATCCCCTCCCTGAGACTTCTCACCGCGTTTCCTCCCTTAGGGCTCTCACTGGGTCCCCTCCCTGAGGGCCCTCATTGGTTCCCCTCCTTGAGGGTTCTCACTATGTCCCCTCCCTGAGGGTTTTCACTGACTCCCCTCCTTCAGCGTTCTCACTGAATCCCCTGCCTGAGGGTTCTCACTGAGTCCCCTCCCTGAGGGTTTTCACTGAGTGCCCTCCCCGAAGGATTTTACTCAGTCCCCTTTCTGAGGCTTCTCACTGAGTTCCCTTCTTGAGGGTTCTCACTGACTCCCCTCCCTGAGGGTTCTCACTGAGTCCGCTCCCTGAGGGTTCTCACTGAGTCCCCTCCCTGAGGTTTCTCACTAAGTCCCCGCCCTCAGGGTTCTCACTGAGTCCCCTCCTCGAGGGTTCTCACTGACTCCCCTCCCTGAGGGTTCTCACTGAGTGCCCATCTGAGGGTTCTCACTGAGCCCCCTCCTTGAGGGTTCTCACTTAGTCCTCTCCCCGAGGGTTCTCATTGAGTTCCCTCCCCGAGGGTTTTCACTGTGTCCTCTCCGTCAGTGTTCTTACTGAGTCACCTCCCTGAGGTTTCTCCCTTATTCCCCTCCCTGAGGGTTCTCACTGATTGGCCTTCCTAAGGATTCTCACTTCCCGCCCTCAGGATTCTCACTGAGTCCCCTCCCTGAGGTTTCTCACTGAGTACCCTCCCTCAGGGTTCACACTCAGTCCCCTCCCCGAGGGTTCTCACTGAGTCCCCTCCCCGAGGGTTCTCACTGAGTCCCCTCACGAGGGTTCTCACTTAGTCCTCTCCCCGAGGGTTCTCATCGAGTTCCCTCCCCGAGGGTTCTCCCTGAGTTTCCTCCATGATGGTTCTCCCCGAGTCCCCTCCCTTAGGCTTCTCACTGAGTCCCCTTCGTGAGGATTCTCACTTACTCCCCTCCCTGAGGGATCTCACTGAATCGCCTCCCCGAGGGATCTCGCAGAGTCCCCTCCCTCGGGATCTCACTCAGTCCCCGCCCTGAGGGTTCTCATTGAGTCCCCTCCGTGAGGGTTCTCATTGAGTCCTCTCCCTGAGGAATCTCACTGAGTCCCCTTCTTGCGGGTGGTCACTGAGTCCCCTCCCTGCGGGTTCTCACTGAATCCCCTCCCTGAGGGTTCTCACTGAGTCACGTCTTGGAGGGTTCTCACTGAGTCCCCTCCTTGAGGGTTCTCATTGAGTCCCCTTCCTCAATGCTCTCACTGATTCCCCCCCTGACGGTTCTCACTGAGTCCCCTCCCTCAGGTTCTCACTCAGTCCCCGCCCCGAGGGTTCTCACTGGGTCCCCTCCCTGAGGCTTCTCACTGAGTCCCCTCCCCGACGGTTCTCGTTGAGTCCCCGCCCTGAGGGTTCTCACCGAGTCCCCTCCCTTAGGGTTCCCACTGAGTCCCCTCCCTGAGGGTTCTCACCGAGTCCCCTCCCTGAGGGTTCTCACAGAGTGCCCTCCCTGCGGGTTCTCACTGAGTCCCCTCCCTGAGGGTTCTCACTGAGTCACCTCCCTGAGGGTTCTCACTGAGTCCCCTCCTTGACGGTTCTCATTGAGTCACCTCCCGGAGGGTTCTCACGGAGTCCCCTCCTTGAGACTTCTCACTGAGTCACCTCCCTGAGGGTTCCCACTGGGTCCCTTCCCTGAGGGTTCTCACTGAGTCCATTTCTTGAGGGTTCTCACCGAGTCCCCGCCTTCAGGGTTCTCCCTGAGTCCCCTCCCTTAGGTTCTCACTCAGTCCCCGCCCTGAGGTTTCTCACTGAGTCCCCTCTCTGTAGGGGTCCCACTGAGTCCCCTCCCTGAGGGTTCTCACTGAGTCCCCTCCATGAGGGTTGTCACCGGGTTCCCTCCCTGAGGCTTCTCACTGAGTCCCCTCCCTGAGGATTCTAACGGAGTCCCCTCCCTGAGGGTTCTCACTGAGTTCCCTCTCTGAGGGTTCTTCACTTAGTCCCCGCCCTGAGGGTTCCCACTGAGTATCCTCTCTGAGGGTTCTCACCGACTCCCCTCCCTTAGACTTCTCTCTGAGTCCCCTCCCTGAGGGTTCTCACTGCGTCCTCGCCCTGAGGGTTCTCACTGAGTCCCGTCCGTGAGCGTTCTCACTGAGTCCCCTCTTTGCGGGTCCCTACGAGTGCCCTCTCTGAGGGTTCTTCACTGAGTCCCCTCCCTGAGGGTTCTCACAGAGTCCCCTCCTTGAGGGTTCTCACCGGGTCCCCTCCCTGAGGGTTCTCACTGAGTCCCCTCCCTGAGGGTTCTCACTGAGTCCCCTCCCTGAGCGTTCTCACTGAATCCCCTCCCTGTGGGTCCCTACGAGTGCCTTCTCCGAGGGTTCTTCACTGAGTCCCCTCCCTGAGGTTTCTGACTGAATCCCCCCCCTGAGACTTCTCACCGCGTTTCCTCCCTTAGCGCTCTGACTGGGTCCCCTCCCTGAGGGCCCTCATTGGTTCCCCTCCTTGAGAGTTCTCACTGAGTCCCCTCCTTGAGAGTTCTCACTATGTCCCCTCGCTGAGGGTTTTCACTGAGTCCCCTCCTTCAGCGTTCTCACTGAATCCCCTCCCTGAGGGTTCTCACTGGGTCCCCCCCCTGGTGGTTCTTCACTGAGCCCCCTCCTTGAGAGTTCTCACTGTGTTCCCTGCCTGATGGTTCTCACTGAGTCCCCTCCCTGAGGGTTTTCACTGAGTGCCCTCCCCGAAGGATTTTACTCAGTCCCCTTTCTGAGGCTTCTCACCGAGTTCCCTTCTTGAGGGTTCTCACTGACTCCCCTCCCTGAGGGTTCTCACTGAGTCCCCTCCCTGAGGGTTCCCACTGAGTCCCCTCCCTGAGGTTTCTCACTAAGTCCCCGCCCTGAGGGTTCTCACTGAGTCCCCTCCCTCAGGGTTCTCACTGAGTCCCCTCCCTGAGCGTTCTCACTGAGTGCCCTCCCTGAGGGTTCTCACTGAGTGCCCTCACGAGGGTTCTCACTTAGTCCTCTCCCCGAGGGTTCTCATTGAGTTCCCTCCCCGAGGGTTTTCACTGTGTCCCCACCGTCAGTGTTCTTACTGAGTCACCTCCGTGAGGTTTCTCCCTTATTCCCCTCCCTGAGGGTTCTCACTGATTGGCCTTCCTAAGGATTCTCACTTCCCGCCCTCAGGATTCTCACTGAGTCCCCTCCCTGAGGTTTCTCACTGAGTACCCTCCCTCAGGGTTCACACTCAGTCCCCTCCCCGAGGGTTCTCACCGAGTCCCCTCCCCGAGGGTTCTCACTGAGTCCCCTCACGAGGGTTCTCACTTAGTCCTCTCCCCGAGGGTTCTCATCGAGTTCCCTCCCCGAGGGTTCTCCCTGAGTCCCCTCCATGATGGTTCTCCCCGAGTCCCCTCCCTGAGGCTTCTCACTGAGTCCCCTTCGTGAGGGTTCTCACTTACTCCCCTCCCTGAGGGATCTCACTGAATCTCCTCCCCGAGGGATCTCGCAGAGTCCCCTCCCTCGGGATCTCACTCAGTCCCCGCCCTGAGGGTTCTCATTGAGTCCCCTCCGTGAGGGTTCCCATAGGGTCCTCTCCCTGAGGAATCTCACTGAGTCCCCTTCTTGCGGGTGGTCACTGAGTCCCCTCCCTGCGGGTTCTCACTGAATCCCCTCCCTGAGGGTTCTCACTGAGTCACGTCTTGGAGGGTTCTCACTGAGTCCCCTCCTTGAGGGTTCTCATTGAGTCCCCTTCCTCAACGCTCTCACTGATTCCCCCCCTGACGGTTCTCACTGAGTCCCCTCCCTCAGGTTCTCACTCAGTCCCCGCCCCGAGGGTTCTCACTGGGTCCCCTCCCTGAGGCTTCTCACCGAGTTTCCTCCCTGACGGTTCTCGCTGAGTCCCCGCCCTGAGGGTTCTCACCAAGTCCCCTCCCTTAGGGTTCCCACTGAGTCCCCTCCCTGAGGGTTCTCACCGAGTCCCCTCCCTGAGGGTTCTCACAGAGTGCCCTCCCTGCGGGTTCTCACTGAGTCCCCTCCCTGAGGGTTCTCACTGAGTCACCTCCCTGAGGGTTCTCACTGAGTCCCCTCCTTGACGGTTCTCATTGAGTCACCTCCCGGAGGGTTCTCACGGAGTCCCCTCCTTGAGACTTCTCACTGAGTCACCTCCCTGAGGGTTCCCACTGGGTCCCTTCCCTGAGGGTTCTCACTGAGTCCACTTCTTGAGGGTTCTCACCGAGTCCCCGCCTTCAGGGTTCTCCCTGAGTCCCCTCCCTTAGGTTCTCACTCAGTCCCCGCCCTGAGGTTTCTCACTGAGTCCCCTCTCTGTAGGGGTCCCACTGAGTCCCCTCCCTGAGGGTTCTCACTGAGTCCCCTCCCTGAGGGTTGTCACTGGGTCCCCTCCCTGAGGCTTCTCACTGAGTCCCCTCCCTGAGGGTTCTCACTGAGTGCCCTCACGAGGGTTCTCACTTAGTCCTCTCCCCGAGGGTTCTCATTGAGTTCCCTCCCCGAGGGTTTTCACTGTGTCCCCTCCGTCAGTGTTCTTACTGAGTCACCTCCCTGAGGTTTCTCACTGAGTTCCCTCTCTGAGGGTTCTTCACTTAGTCCCCGCTCTGAGGGTTCCCACTGAGTATCCTCTCTGAGGGTTCTCACCGACTCCCCTCCCTTAGACTTCTCACTGAGTACCCTCCCTCAGGGTTCTCACTGAGTCCCCTCCCTGAGGGTTCTCACTGAGTTTCCTCACTGAGGGTTCTCACTGAGTCCCCTCCCTTAGGGTTCTCACTGAGTCCCCTCCCTTACGGTTCTCACCGGGTCCCTTCCCTGAGGGTTCTCACTGAGTCCCCTCCCTGAGACTTCTCACCGAGTCCCCTCCCTGAGGGTTCTCACTTGGTCCCTTGCCTGAGGGTTCTCACTGAAACCCGTCCCTGTGAGTTCTCACTGGATCACTTCCCTGTGGGTTCTCACCGAGTCCCCTCCCTGAGACCTCTCACTGAGTCCCCTCCTTGAGGGTTCTCACTGAGTCCCCTCCCTGAGGGTTCTCACTCAGTCCCCTCCCTGAGGGTTCTCACTGGGTCCCTTCCCTCAGGGTTCTCACTGAGTCCCCTCCCTGAGGGTTCTCACTGAGTCCCCTCCTTGAGGGTTCTCATTGAGTCCCCGCCCTGAGGCTTCTCACTGAGTCCCCTCCCTGAGGGTTCTCACTGAGTCCCCTCCCTGAGGGTTCTCACTGGGTCCCTTCCCTGAGGGTTCTCACTGAGTCCCCTCCTTGAGACTTCTCACTGAGTCCCCTCCCTGAGGGTTCTCACTGAGTCCCCTCCTTGAGAGTTCTCACTGAGTCCCTTCCCCGAGGGTTCTCACTGAGTCTCCTTCCTGAGGGTTCTCATCGGGTCCCTGCCGTGAGTGTTCTCACCGAATCCCCTCCTTGAGGGTTCTCACTGAGTCCCCTCCCTCAGGGTTCTCCCTGAGTCCCCTCCCTGAGGGTTCTCACTGGGTCCCTTCCCTGAGGGTTCTCACTCAGTCCCCTCCTTGAGAGTTCTCACTGAGTCCCCTCCTTGAGGGTTCTCACTGAGTTCCCTCCTTGAGACTTCTCACTGAGTCCCCTCCCTTAGGGTTCTCACTGAGTTCCCGCCCTGAGGCTTCTCACTGAGTCCCCTCCTTGAGAGTTCTGACTGAGTCCCCTCCTTGAGGGTTCTCACTGGGTCCCCTCCTTGATGGTTCTCACTGAGTCCCCTCCCTGAGGGTTCTCACTGAGTCCCCTCCTTGAGCGTTCTCACTGAGTCCCCTCCCTGATGGTTCTCACTGAGTCCCCTCCCTGAGTGTTCTCAATGGGTCCCCTCCGTGAGGGTTCTCACTGAGTCCCCTCCTTGAGGGTTCTCACTGGGTCCCCTCCTTGAGGGTTCTCACAGAGTGCCCTCCCTGAGGGATCTCACTCAGTCCCCTTCCCGAGCATTGTCACCGAGTCCCCTCCGTAAGGGTTCTCACCAAGTCCCCTCCCTGAGGGTTCTCACCCAGTCCCCTCCCTGAGGGTTCTCACTGAGTCCCCGCCCTAAGGGTTCTCACTGAGTCCCCGCCCTGAGGGTTCTCACTGAGTCCCGTCCCGGAGGCTTCTCACTGGGTCCCCTCCCTAAGGGTTCTCAGAGAGTGCCCTCCCTGTGGGATCTCACTCAGTCCCCTTCCCGAGGGTTCTCACTGAGTCCCCTCCGTGAGGGTTCTCACCGAGTCCCCTCCCTGAGGGTTCTCACTGGGTCGCCTGCCTGAGGGTTCTCACTGAGTCGCCGCCCTGAGGGTTCTCACTGAGTCCCCTCCCTGAGGGTTCTCACCGAATCCCCTCCCTGAGCGTTCTCACTGAATCCCCTCCCTGTGGGTCCCTACGAGTGCCCTCTCTGAGGGTTCTTCACTGAGTCCCCTCCCTGAGGTTTCTGCCTGAGTACCCTCCCTTAGGGTTCTCACTGAATCCCCTCCCTGAGACTTCTCACCGCGTTTCCTCCCTTAGGGCTCTCACTGGGTCCCCTCCCTGAGGGCCCTCATTGGTTCCCCTCCTTGAGAGTTCTCACTGAGTCCCCTCCCTGAGGGTTCTCACTATGTCCCCTCGCTGAGGGTTTTCACTGAGTCCCCTCCTTGAGCGTTCTCACTGAATCCCCTCCCTGAGGGTTCTCACTGGGTCCCCTCTCTGAAGGTTCTTCACTGAGCCTCCTCCTTGAGAGTTCTCACTGTGTTCCCTGCCTGAGGGTTCTCACTGAGTCCCCTCCCTGAGGGTTTTCACTGAGTGCCCTCCCTGAGCGACTCTACTCAGTCCCCTTTTTGAGGGTTCTCACTGAGTTCCTTTCTTGAGGGTTCTCACTGACTCCCCTCCCTGAGGGTTCTCACTGAGTCCCCTCCCTAAGGGTTCTCACTGAGTCCCCGCCCTGAGGGTTCTCACTGAGTCCCCGCCCTGAGGATTCCAACTGAGTCCCCTCCCTGAGGGTTCTCACTTAGTACCCTCCCTGAGGGATCTCACTCAGTCCCCTTCCCGAGCATTGTCACTGAGTCCCCTCCGTAAGGGTTCTCACCAAGTCCCCTCCCTGAGGGTTCTCACCCAGTCCCCTCCCTGAGGGTTCTCACTGGGTCCCCGCCCTAAGGGTTCTCACTGAGTCCCCGCCCTGAGGGTTCTCACTGAGTCCCGTCCGGGAGGGTTCTCACTGGGTCCCCTCCTTGAGCGTTCTCACTGCATCTCCCCCCTGCGGGTCCCTACGAGTGCCCTCTCTGAGGGTTCTTCACTGAGTCCCCTCCCTCAGGGTTCTCACTGAGTCCCCTCCTTGAGGGTTCTCACTGGGTCCCCTCCCTGAGGGTTCTCACAGAGTGCCCTCCCTGTGGGATCTCACTCAGTCCCCTTCCCGAGGGTTCTCACTGAGTTTCCTCCGTGAGGGTTCTCACCGAGTCCCCTCCCTGAGGGTTCTCACTGGGTCGCCTGCCTGAGGGTTCTCACTGAGTCGCCGCCCTGAGGGTTCTCACTGAGTCCCCTCCCTGAGGGTTCTCACTGAGTCCCCTCCCTGAGCGTTCTCACTGAATCCCCTCCCTGAGGGTTCTCACTGAGTCCCCTCCCTTAGGGTTCTCACTGAATCCCCTCCCTGAGACTTCTCACCGCGTTTCCTCCCTTAGGGCTCTCACTGGGTCCCCTCCGTGAGGGCCCTCATTGGTTCCCCTCCTTGAGAGTTCACACCGAGTCCCCTCCCTGAGGGTTCTCACTATGTCCCCTCCCTGAGGGTTTTCACTGAGTCCCCTCCCTGAGCGTTCTCACTGAATCCCCTCCCTGAGGGTTCTCACTGAGTCCCCTCCCTTATGGTTCTCACTGAATCCCCTCCCTGAGACTTCTCACCGCGTTTCCTCCCTTAGGGCTCTCACTGGGTCCCCTCCGTGAGGGCCCTCATTGGTTCCCCTCCTTGAGAGTTCTCACCGAGTCCCCTCCCTGAGGGTTCTCACTATGTCCCCTCCCTGAGGGTTTTCACTGAGTCCCCTCCTTGAGCGTTCTCACTGAATCCCCTCCCTGAGGGTTCTCACTAGGTCCCCTCTCTGAAGGTTCTTCACTGAGCCTCCTCCTTGAGAGTTCTCACTGTGTTCCCTGCCTGAGGGTTCTCACTGAGTCCCCTCCCTGAGGGTTTTCACTGAGTGCCCTCCCTGAGCGACTTTGCTCAATCCCCTTTTTGAGGGTTCTCACTGAGTTCCCTTCTTGAGGGTTCTCACTGACTCCCCTCCCTGAGGGTTCTCACTGAGTCCCCTCCCTAAGGGTTCTCACTGAGCCCCAGCCCTGAGGGTTCCCACTGAGTCCCCTCCCTGAGGGTTCTCACTTAGTACCCTCCCTGAGGGTTCTCACTGATTCCCCTCCTTGAGGGTTCTCACTGGGTCCCCTCTCTGAAGGTTCTTCACTGAGCCCCCTCCTTGAGAGTTCTCACTGTGTCTCCTGCCTGAGGGTTCTCACTGAGTCCCCTCCCTGAAGGTTTTCACTGAGTGCCCTCCCTGAGCGACTTTACTCAGTCCCCTTTCTTAGGGTTCTCACCGAGTTCCCTTCTTGAGGGTTCTCACTGAGTCCCCTCCCTGAGGGTTCTCACTGAGTCCCCTCCATCAGGGTTCTCAATGAGTCGCCCCCCTGAGGGTTGTCACTGAGTCCCCGCCCTGAGGGATCTCACTGAGTCCCCTCCCGGAGGGTTCTCACTTAGTACCCTCCCTGAGGGTTCTCACTGATTCCCCTCCCTGAGAGTTCTCACTCAGTCCCCTCCCTGAGGGTTCTCGCTGGGTCCCTTCCCTGAGGGTTCTCACTGAGTCCCCTCCCCGATACTTCTCACTGAGCCCCCTCCTTGAGGGTCCTCACTGTGTTCCCTGCCTGAGGGTTCTCACTGAGTTCCTCCCTCAGGGTTTTCACTGAGTGCCCTCCCTGAGGGATTTTACTCGGTCCCCTTTCTGAGGGTTCTCACCGAGGCCCCTTCCTGAGGGTTCTCACTGAGTCCCCTCCCTGAGGGTTCTCACTGAGTCGCCTCCCTGAGGGTTCTCACTGAGTCCCCGCCCTGAGGGTTCTCACTGAGTCCCCTCCCTGAGGGTTCTCATTGAGTCCCCTCCCAGAGGGTTCTCACTGAGACGCCTCCCTGAGGGTTCTCACTGATTCCCCTGCCTGAGACTTCTCACCGAGTCCCCTCCCCGAGGGTTCTCACGGAGTCCCCTCCCTGAGGGTTCTCACTAAGTCCCCTCCCGGAGGTTTTTCACTGAGTTCCCTCCCTGAGGGCTCTCACTGAGTCCCCTCCATGAGGGTTCTCACTCGGTCCCTTCCCTGAGGGTTCTCACTGAGTCCCCTTCCTGACGGTTCTCACTGAGTCCCCTCCCTGAGGTTCCTCACTGATTCCCCTCCGTAAGGGTTGTCACTGAGCCCCCTCCTTGAGGGTTCTCACTGAGTCCCCTCCCTAAGGGTTCTCACTGAGTCTCCTCCCTGAGCGTTCTCACTGAGTCCCCTCCCTCAGGGTTCTCACTGAGTCCCTTCTCTGAGGGTTTTTCACTGAGTCGCCTCCCTGAGGGTTCTCACTTAGTACCCTCCCTGAGGGTTCTCACTGATTCCCCTCCTTGAGACTTCTCACCGAGTCCCCTCCCTGAGGGTCCTCACTGGGTCCCTTCCATGAGGGTTCTCATTGAGTCCCCTCCCTGAGGGCCCTCATTGGTTCCCCTCCTTGAGAGTTCTCACTGAGTCCCCTCCCTGAGGGTTCTCACTGAGTCCCCCCCCAGAGGGTTCTCACTGAGTCTCGTCCTTGAGGGTTCTCACCGAGTCCCCTCCCTAAGGGTTCTCACTGAGTCCCCGCCCTGAGGGTTCTCACTGAGTCCCTGCCCTGAGGGTTCCCACTGAGTCCCCGCCCTAAGGGTTCTCACTGAGTCCCCTCCCTGAGGGTTCTCACTGAGTCCCCTCCCTGAGCGTTCTCACTGAGTCCCCTCCCTGAGGGTTCTCACTGAGTCCCCTCTCTGAGGGTTCTTCACTGAGTCCCCTCCCTGGGGGTTCTCGCTTAATACCCTCCCTGAGGGTTCTCACTGATTCCCCTCCCTGAGACTTCTCACTGAGTCCCCTCCCTGAGGGTTCTCACGGAGTCCCCTCCCTGAGAGTTGTCACTGAGTCCCCTCCCTGGGGGCCCTCATTGGTTCCCCTCCTTGAGACTTCTCACTGAGTCCCCTCCCTGAGGGTTCTCAATGAGTCCTCTCCCCGAGGGTTCTCATTGACTCCCCTCCCCGACACTTCTCACTCAGTCCCCTCCCTCAGGGCTTTCACTGAGTTCCCTTCCTGAGGGTTCTCACTTAGTACCCTCTCTGAGGGATCTCACTGAGTACCCTCCCTGAGGGTTGTCACTGAGTCCCCTCCCTAAGGGATCTCACAGACTCCCCTCTCTGAGGATTCTCACCGAGTCCCCTCCCTGAGGGTTCCCACTGAGTCCCCTCCCTGAGGAATCTCACTGAGTCTCCTTCCTGAGGTTTGTCACTAAGTCTCCTCCCTGCGGGTTCTCACTGAGCGCCCTCTCTGAGGGTTCTCACTGAGTCACCTCCCGGAGGGTTCTGAATGAGTCCCCTCCTTGAGAGTTCTCACTGAGTCCCCTCCCTGAGGGTTCTCACTGAGTCCCCTCCCCCAGGTTCTCACTCAGTCCCCGCCGTGAGGGTTCTGAGTGAGTCCCCTCCCTGAGGGTTGTCACTGAGTGCCCTCCCTTAGGGTTCTCACTGCGTCCCCTCCCTGAGGGTTCTCACTGGGTCTCTTCTCTAAGGGTTCTCGCTGAGTCCCCTCCCTGAGACTTTTCACTGAGTTGCCTCCCTGAGGGCCCTCATTGGTTCCCCTCCTTGAGAGTTCTCCCTGAGTCCCCTCCCTGAGGGTTTTCACTGAGTCCCCTCCTTGGGCGTTCTCACTGAATCCCCTCCCTGAGGGTTCTCGCTGGGTCCCCTCTCTCAGGGTTCTGCACTGAGCCCCCTCCTTGAGAGTTCTCACTGTATTCCCTGACTGAGGGTTCTCACTGTGTCCCCTCCCTGAGGCTGTTCACTGAGTGACCTCCCTGAAGGATTTTACTCTGTCCCTTTTCTGAGGGTTCTCAGTGAGTCCCCTCCTGAGGGTTGTCACTGAGTCCCCTCCCTGAGGGTTCTCACTGAGTCGCCTCCCTGAGGGTTCTCACTGAGTCCCCGCCCTGAGGGTTCTCACTGAGTCCCCTCCCTGAGGGTTCTCACAGAGTGCAGGCCCCTTCCTGAGGGTTCTCACCGAGTCCCCTCCCTGAGGGTTCTCACCGAGTCCCCTCCCTGAGGGTTCTCACCGAGTCCCCTCCCTGAGGGTTCTCACTAGGTCCCCTCTCTGAGGGTTCTTCACTGAGCCCCCTCCCTAAGGGTTCTCACTGAGTCTCATCCCTAAGGTTCTCACTGAGTCCCCTCCCTCAGGGTTCTTACTGAGTCCCCTCCCTGAGGGTTCTCACTGCGTCGCCTCCCTGAGGGTTCTCACTAAGTCCCCTCCCTGAGGGTTCTCACTGAGTCCCCTTCATGAGGGTACTCATTGAGTCTCCTCCCTGAGGGTTCTCACTGAGTCCCCTTCGTCAGGGTTCTTACTGAGGCACGTCCCGGAGGTTTCTCCCTTATTCCCCTCCCTGAGGGTTCTCACTGATTCCCCTTCCAAAGGGTTCTCACGGAGTCGCCGCCCTCAGGGTTCTTACTGAGTCCCCTCCCTCAGGGTTCTCACTGCGTACCCTCCCTCAGGGTTCTCACAGAGTGCCCTCCCTGTGGGATCTCACTCAGTCCCCTTCCCGAGGGTTCTCACTGAGTTTCCTCCGTGAGGGTTCTCACCGAGTCCCCTCCCTGAGGGTTCTCACTGGGTCGCCCGCCTGAGGGTTCTCACTGAGTCGCCGCCCTGAGGGTTCTCACTGAGTCCCCTCCCTGAGGGTTCTCACTGAGTCCCCTCCCTGAGCGTTCTCACTGAATCCCCTCCCTGAGGGTTCTCACTGAGTCCCCTCCCTTAGGGTTCTCACTGAATCCCATCCCTGAGACTTCTCACCGCGTTTCCTCCCTTAGGGCTCTCACTGGGTCCCCTCCGTGAGGGCCCTCATTGGTTCCCCTCCTTGAGAGTTCTCACCGAGTCCCCTCCCTGAGGGTTCTCACTATGTCCCCTCCCTGAGGGTTTTCACTGAGTCCCCTCCCTGAGCGTTCTCACTGAATCCCCTCCCTGAGGGTTCTCACTGAGTCCCCTCCCTTATGGTTCTCACTGAATCCCCTCCCTGAGACTTCTCACCGCGTTTCCTCCCTTAGGGCTCTCACTGGGTCCCCTCCGTGAGGGCCCTCATTGGTTCCCCTCCTTGAGAGTTCTCACCGAGTCCCCTCCCTGAGGGTTCTCACTATGTCCCCTCCCTGAGGGTTTTCACTGAGTCCCCTCCTTGAGCGTTCTCACTGAATCCCCTCCCTGAGGGTTCTCACTAGGTCCCCTCTCTGAAGGTTCTTCACTGAGCCTCCTCCTTGAGAGTTCTCACTGTGTTCCCTGCCTGAGGGTTCTCACTGAGTCCCCTCCCTGAGGGTTTTCACTGAGTGCCCTCCCTGAGCGACTTTGCTCAATCCCCTTTTTGAGGGTTCTCACTGAGTTCCCTTCTTGAGGGTTCTCACTGACTCCCCTCCCTGAGGGTTCTCACTGAGTCCCCTCCCTAAGGGTTCTCACTGAGCCCCAGCCCTGAGGGTTCCCACTGAGTCCCCTCCCTGAGGGTTCTCACTTAGTACCCTCCCTGAGGGTTCTCACTGATTCCCCTCCTTGAGGGTTCTCACTGGGTCCCCTCTCTGAAGGTTCTTCACTGAGCCCCCTCCTTGAGAGTTCTCACTGTGTCTCCTGCCTGAGGGTTCTCACTGAGTCCCCTCCCTGAAGGTTTTCACTGAGTGCCCTCCCTGAGCGACTTTACTCAGTCCCCTTTCTTAGGGTTCTCACTGAGTTCCCTTCTTGAGGGTTCTCACTGAGTCCCCTCCCTGAGGGTTCTCACTGAGTCCCCTCCATCAGGGTTCTCAATGAGTCGCCCCCCTGAGGGTTGTCACTGAGTCCCCGCCCTGAGGGATCTCACTGAGTCCCCTCCCGGAGGGTTCTCACTTAGTACCCTCCCTGAGGGTTCTCACTGATTCCCCTCCCTGAGAGTTCTCACTCAGTCCCCTCCCTGAGGGTTCTCGCTGGGTCCCTTCCCTGAGGGTTCTCACTGAGTCCCCTCCCCGATACTTCTCACTGAGCCCCCTCCTTGAGGGTCCTCACTGTGTTCCCTGCCTGAGGGTTCTCACTGAGTTCCTCCCTCAGGGTTTTCACTGAGTGCCCTCCCTGAGGGATTTTACTCAGTCCCCTTTCTGAGGGTTCTCACCGAGGCCCCTTCCTGAGGGTTCTCACTGAGTCCCCTCCCTGAGGGTTCTCACTGAGTCGCCTCCCTGAGGGTTCTCACTGAGTCCCCGCCCTGAGGGTTCTCACTGAGTCCCCTCCCTGAGGGTTCTCATTGAGTCCCCTCCCAGAGGGTTCTCACTGAGACGCCTCCCTGAGGGTTCTCACTGATTCCCCTGCCTGAGACTTCTCACCGAGTCCCCTCCCCGAGGGTTCTCACGGAGTCCCCTCCCTGAGGGTTCTCACTAAGTCCCCTCCCGGAGGTTTTTCACTGAGTTCCCTCCCTGAGGGCTCTCACTGAGTCCCCTCCATGAGGGTTCTCACTCGGTCCCTTCCCTGAGGGTTCTCACTGAGTCCCCTTCCTGACGGTTCTCACTGAGTCCCCTCCCTGAGGTTCCTCACTGATTCCCCTCCGTAAGGGTTGTCACTGAGCCCCCTCCTTGAGGGTTCTCACTGAGTCCCCTCCCTAAGGGTTCTCACTGAGTCTCCTCCCTGAGCGTTCTCACTGAGTCCCCTCCCTCAGGGTTCTCACTGAGTCCCTTCTCTGAGGGTTTTTCACTGAGTCGCCTCCCTGAGGGTTCTCACTTAGTACCCTCCCTGAGGGTTCTCACTGTGTCCCCTCCCTGAGGCTGTTCACTGAGTGACCTCCCTGAAGGATTTTACTCTGTCCCTTTTCTGAGGGTTCTCAGTGAGTCCCCTCCTGAGGGTTGTCACTGAGTCGCCTCCCTGAGGGTTCTCACTGAGTCCCCGCCCTGAGGGTTCTCACTGAGTCCCCTCCCTGAGGGTTCTCACAGAGTGCAGGCCCCTTCCTGAGGGTTCTCACCGAGTCCCCTCCCTGAGGGTTCTCACCGAGTCCCCTCCCTGAGGGTTCTCACCGAGTCCCCTCCCTGAGGGTTCTCACTAGGTCCCCTCTCTGAGGGTTCTTCACTGAGCCCCCTCCCTAAGGGTTCTCACTGAGTCTCATCCCTAAGGTTCTCACTGAGTCCCCTCCCTCAGGGTTCTTACTGAGTCCCCTCCCTGAGGGTTCTCACTGCGTCGCCTCCCTGAGGGTTCTCACTAAGTCCCCTCCCTGAGGGTTCTCACTGAGTCCCCTTCATGAGGGTACTCATTGAGTCTCCTCCCTGAGGGTTCTCACTGAGTCCCCTTCGTCAGGGTTCTTACTGAGGCACGTCCCGGAGGTTTCTCCCTTATTCCCCTCCCTGAGGGTTCTCACTGATTCCCCTTCCAAAGGGTTCTCACGGAGTCGCCGCCCTCAGGGTTCTTACTGAGTCCCCTCCCTCAGGGTTCTCACTGCGTACCCTCCCTCAGGGTTCTCACTGAGTCCTCTCCCCGAGCGTTCTGAGTCCCCTCGCCGAGGGCTCACACTGAGTCCTCTCCCCGAGGGTTCTCATTGAGTCCCGTCCCCGAGGTTCCTCACTGAGTCCCCTCCATGAGGGTTCTCACTCACTCCCCTCCCCGAGGTTTCTCACTGAGTCCCCTCCATGAGGTTTCTCACTCAGTCCCCTCCCTGAGGGTTGTCACCGAGTCCCCTCCCTAAGGGATCTCACAGACTCCCCTCTCTGAGGGTTCTCACTGAGTCTCCTCCCTGAGGGTTCCCACTGAGTCAGCCTCCCTGAGGAATCTCACTGAGTCGCCTTCCTGAGGTTTGTCACTAAGTCTCCTCCCTGCGGGTTCTCACTGATTCCCCCCCCTGAGGGTTCTCACTGAGTCACCTCCCGGAGGGTTCTGACTGAGTCCCCTCTTTCAGGGTTCTCACTGAGTCCCCTTCCTCAAAGTTCTCACTGAGTCCCCTCCTTGAGGGTTCTCACTGAGTCCCCTTCCTCAAAGTTCTCACTCAGTCCCCGCCCTGAGGGTTCTCACTGAGTCCCCTCAATGAGGGTTCTCACTGAGTCCCCTCCCTGAGGGTTCTCACAGAGTGCCCTCCCTGAGGGATCTCACTCAGTCCCCTTCCTGAGGGTTCTCACCGAGTCCCCGCCCTCAGGATTCTCACTGAGTTCCCTCCTTGAGTGTTCTCACTGAGTCCCCTCCCTCAGGGTTCTCAGTGAGTACCCTCCCTCAGGGTTCTCACTGAGTCCCCTCCCCGAGGGTTCACACTGAGTCCTCTCCCCGAGGGTTCTCATTGAGTCCTCTCCCCGAGGGTTCTCACTGAGTCCCCTTCGTGAAGGTTCTCACTTAGTCCCCTCTCTAAGGGATCTCACTGTGTCCCCTCCTTTAGGGTTCTCACTGAGTCCCCTTCCTCAAGGTTCTCACTGAGTCCCCTCCCTGAGGGTTCTCACTGAGTCCCCTCCCTCAGGTTCTCACTCAGTCCCCGCCCTGAGGGTTCTCACTGGGTTGCCTCCCTGAGGGTTCTCACTGAGTCTCCTCCCTGAGGGTTCTCTCTGAGTCTCCTCCCTTAGGGTTCTCATTGAGTGCCCTCCCTGCCAGTTCTCACTGAGTCCCCTCCCGGAGGGTTCTCACTGAGTCACCTCCCTGAGGGTTCTCACTGAGTCCCCACCCTTAGGGTTCTCACTAAGTCCCCTCCCTCAGGGTTCTCACTGAGTCCCCTCCTTGAGGGTTCTCACCGAGTCCCCTCCCTGAGCGTTCTCACTGAGTCCCCTCCGTGAGGGTTCTCACTGAGTTCCCTCCTTGAGGGTTCTCGCTGAGTCCCCTTCCTCAACGTTCTCACTGAGTCCCCTCGCTGAGGGTTCTCACTGATCCCCTCCCTTAGGCTTCCCTAATGAGTCCCCTCCCTGAGGGCTCTTACTGAGTCCCCTCCCCTAGTGTTCTCACTGAGTCTCCTCCCTGAGGGTTCTCACAGAGTGCCCTCCCTGAGGGATCTCACTCAGTCCCCTTCCGCAGGGTTCTCACTGAGTCTCCTCCCTGAGGGCTCTCACTGAGTCCCCTCCCCTGGGGCTCTCACTGAGTCCCCTGCCCTAGGGTTCTCACTAAGTTCCCTCGTTGAGGGTTCTCACAGAGTGCCCTCCATGAGGGATCTCACTCAGTTCCCTTCGTGAGGGTTTTCACTGAGTCCCCTCCCTGAGGGCTCTCAGTGAGTCCCCTCCCCTAGGGTTCTCACTGATTCCCCTCCCTGAGACTTCTCACTGAGTCCCCTCCCTCAGGGTTCTCACTGAGCCCGCTCCCTGAGGGTTCTCATTGAGTCCCCTCCCTGAGGGATCTCACTGAGTCCCCTCCCTGAGGGTTGTCACTGAGTCTCCTCCCTGGGGGTTTTCACTCATTCGCCTCCCTAAGGGTTCTCACTGAGTCCCCTCCCTAAGGCTTCTCACCGAGTCCCCTCCCGGACGGTTCTCACTGAGTCCCCTCCCTGAGGGTTCTCACCGAGTCCCCTCCCTCATGGTTCTCACTGAGTACCCTCCCTCAGGGCTCTCACTGAGTCCCCTCCCCGAGGGTTCACACCGAGTCCTCTCCCCGAGGGTTCTCATTGAGTCCCCTCCCCTAGGGTTCTCACTGAGTCCCCTCCATGAGGGTTCTCACTCAGTCTCCTCCCCGAGGGTTCTCACTGAGTCCCCTTCGTGAGGGTTCTCACTTCGTCCCCTCCCTTAGGGATCTCACTGAGTCTCCTCCCTGAGGGTTGTCACTGAGTCCCCTCCCTAAGGGATCTCACAGAGTCCCCTCTCTGAGGGTTCTCATTAAGTCCCCTCCCTGAGGGTTCCCACTGAGTCCCCTCCCTGAGGGATCTCACTGAGTCTCCTTCCTGAGGGTTGTCACTGAGTCCCCTCCCTGCGGGTTCTCACTGAGTCCCCTCCCTGAGGGTTCTCAATGAGTCACCTCCCGGAGGGATCTCACTGAGTCCCCTTCCACAAGCTTCTCACTGATTCCCCTCCCGGAGGGTTCTCACTGAGTCCCCTCCCTCAGGTTCTCACCCAGTCCCCGCCCTGAGGGTTCTCACTGGGTCCCCTCCCTGAGGGTTCTCACTGAGTACCCTCTTTGAGGGTTCTCACTAAGTCCCCTCCCGGACATTGAGTCCCCTCCCTGAGGGATCTCACCGAGTCGCCTCCCTGAGCGTTCTCACTGAGTCGCCTCCGTGAGGGTTCTCACTGAGTCCCCTCCTTGAGGGTTCTCGCTGAGTCCCCTTCCTCAACGTTCTCACTGAGTCCCCTCGCTGAGGGTTCTTACCGAGTCCCCTCCCTTAGGGTTCCCTACTGAGTCCCCTCCCTGAGGGTTCTCACAGAGTCCCCTCTCTGAGGGCTCTCACTGAGTCCCCTCCCCTAGGGTTCTCACTGAGTCTCCTCCCTGAGGGTTCTCACAGAGTGCCCTCTCTGAGGGATCTCACTCAGTCCCCTTCCTGAGGGTTCTCACTGAGTCTCCTCCCTGAGGGCTCTCACTGAGTCCCCTCCCCTAGGGCTCTCTCTGAGTCCCCACCCCTAGGGTTCTCACTGAGTCCCCTCCGTGAGGGTTGTCACTGAGTCCCCTCCTTGAGGGTTCTCGCTGAGTCCCCTTCCTCAACGTTCTCACTGAGTCCCCTCGCTGAGAGTTCTCACTGAGTCCCCTCCCTTAGGGTTCCCTACTGAGTCCCCTCCCTGAGGGTTCTCACAGAGTCCCCTCCTTGAGGGCTCTCGCTGAGTCCCCTCCCCTAGGGTTCTCACTGAGTACCCTCCGTCAGGGTTCTTCAGAGTCACCTCCCTGAGACTTCTCACTGAGTCCCCTCCCTCAGGGTGCTCACTGAGCCCCCTCCTTGAGGGTTCTCACTGAGTCCCCTCCCTGAGGGTTGTCACTGAGTCTCCTCCCTGAGGGTTCTCACTCAGTCGCCTCCCTGAGGGTTCTCACTGAGTCCCCTCCCTAAGGGTTCTCACTGAGTCCCCTCCCTGAGGGTTCTCACCGAGTCCCCTCCCTCATGGTTCTCACTGAGTACCCTCCCTCAGGGTTCTCACTGAGTCCCCTCCCCGAGGGTTCACACTGAGTCCTCTCCCCGAGGGTTCTCATTGAGTCCCCTCCCCGAGGGTTCTCACTGAGTCCCCTCCATGAGGGTTCTCACTTCGTCCCCTCCCTGAGGGTTGTCACTGAATCCCCTCCCTAAGGGATCTCACTGAGTCTCCTTCCCGAGGGTTGTCACTGAGTCCCCTCCCTGCGGGTTCTCACTGAGTCACCTCCCGGAGGGTTCTCACTGAGTCCCCTCCTTCAGGGTTCTCACTGAGTCCCCTTCCACAAGCTTCTCACTGATTCCCCTCCCGGAGGGTTCTTACTGAGTCCCCTCCCTCAGGTTCTCACTCAGTCCCCGCCCTGAGGGTTCTCACTGGGTCCCCTCCCTGAGGGTTCTCACTGAGTACCCTCCCAGGGGGTTCTCACTAAGTCCCCTCCCTGAGGGGTCTCACTGAGTCTCCTCCCTTAGGGTTCTCACTGAGTCCCCTCCCTGAGGGATCTCACTGAGTCCCCTCCCTGAGCGTTCTCACTTAGTACCCTCCCTGAGGGTTCTCACTGATTCCCCTCCCTGAGACTTCTCACTGAGTCCCCTCCCTCAGGGTTCTCACTGAGCCCCCTCCCTGAGGGTTCTCCCTGAGTCCCCTCCCTGACGGATCTCACTGAGTCCCCTCCCTGAGGGTTGTCACTGAGTCTCCTCCTTGAGGGTTCTCACTCAATCGCCTCCCTGAGGGTTCTCACTGAGCCCCCTCCCTGAGGGTTCTCACTGAGTCCCCTCACTGAGGGATCTCAACGAGTCCCCACCCTAAGGGTTCTCACTAAGTCCCCTCCCTGAGGGGTCTCACTGAGTCTCCTCCCTTAGGCTTCTCGCTGAGTGCCCCTCTTGAGGCTTCTCACTGGGTCCCCTCCTTGAGGGATCTCACTAAGTCCCCTCCCGGAGGGTTCTCACTGAGTCCCCTCCATGAGGGATCTCACAGTCTGCCCTCCCTGCGGGTACTCAATGAGTCACCTCCCTGAGGGTTCTCACTGAGTCCCCTCCTTGAGGATTCTCACTAAGTCCCCTCCCGGACACTGAGTCCCCTCCCTGAGAGATCTCGCCGAGTCCCCTCCCTGAGGGTTCTCACTGAGTCCTCTCCCTGAGGGCTCTCACTGAGTCCCCTCCCTGAGCGTTCTCACTGAATCCCCTCCCTGAAGGTTCTCACTGAGTCCCCTCTCTGATGGTTCTCACTGAGTCCCCTCTCTTAGGGTTCTCATTGAGTCACCTCCCGGAGGGTTCTCACTGAGTCCCCTCCCTGGGGGTTCTCACTCAGTCCCCTTCTTGAGGGTTCCCGCCGAGTTCCCTCCGTGAGACTTCTCAGTAAGTCACCTCCCGGAGGGTTCTCACTGAGTCCCCTCCCTGAGGGTTCTCACTGAGTCCCCTTCCTGAGGGCTCTCACTGAGTCCCCTCCCCGAGTGTTCTGACTGAATCCCCTCCCCGAGCGTTCTGACTGAATCCCCTCCTTCAGGGTTCTCACTGAGTCTCCTCCCTGGGGGTTCTCCCCGGGTCCCCTCCCTGAGGGTTGTCACTGAGTCCCCTCCCGGAGGATTCTCACTGAGTCCCCTTCTTGAGGCTTCTCACTTCGGCCCCTCCCTGAGGGATCTCACTGAGTGCCCTCCTTGAGGGATCTCACTGATTCCCCTCCTTGAGACTTCTCACTGGGTCCCCTCCCTCAGGGTTCTCACTGAGTCTCCTCCCTGAGGGTTCTCACTGAGTCCCCTCCCTGAGAGTTCTCCCTGGGTCCCCTCCGTGAGGGTTGTCACTCGGTCCCTTCCCTGAGGGTTCTCACTGAGTCCCCTCCAGGAGGATTCTCACTGAGTCCCCTTCTTGAGGGTTCTCACTTCGGCCCCTCCCTGAGGGATCTCACTGAGTGCCCTCCTTGAGGGATCTCACTGAGTCCATTCCCTGAGGGTTCTCACTGAGTCCCCTCCCGGAGGATTCTCACTGAGTCCCCTTCCTGAGGCTTCTCACTTAGCTTCCTCCCTAAGGGATCTCACTGAGTGCCCTCCCTGAGGGTTCTCACTGAGTCCCCTCCCTGAGCAATCTCACTGAGTCCCCTACCTGAGGGTTGTCACTGAGTCCCCACCCTGCGGGTTCTCACTCAGTCCCCGCCCTGAGGGTTCTCACTTAGTCACCTCCCGGAGGGTTCTCGCTGAGTCCCCTCCTTGAGGGTTCTCACTGAGTCCCCTCCCTGAGGGTTCTCACTGAGTCACCTCTCCGAGTGATCTCACAGAGTCCCCTCTCTGAGGCTTCTCACTGAGTCCCCTCCGTCAGGGTTCTCACTGAGTCCCCTCCCTGAGCGTTCTCACTGAATCCCCTCCCTGAGAGTTCCCATTGAGTCACCTCTCTGTGTGATCTCACGGAGTCCCCTCTTTGAGGGTTCTCACTGAGTCCCCCCCGCCAGGGTTCTCACTGAGTCCCCTCCCTAAGCGTTCTCACTGAATTCCCTCCCTGAGGCTTCTCAATGAGTTCCCTCCCTGAGGTTTCTCACTGAGTCTCCTCCCTCAGCGTTCTCACTGACTCCCCTCCTCGAGGGTTCTCACTGAGTACCCTCCGTGAGGGTTCTCACTGAGCCCCCTCCTCGAAGGATCACACCGAGTCCCCTCCCTCAGGATTCTCACTGACTCCCCTCCTTGAGGGTTCTCACTGAGTACCCTCCCTGGGGGTTCTCATAGGGTGCCCTCTCTGAGGGTTCTCACTGGGTCCCCTTCTTGAGGGTTCTCACTCAGCCACCTCCCTAAGGGTTGTCACTGATTCTCCTCCCTCAGGGTTCTCACTCAGTGCCCTTTCCGAGGGTGCTCAATGAGTCTCCTTCCTGAGGGATCTCACTGAGTCTCCTCCCTGAGGGTTTTCTTTGAGTCCCCTCCGTGAGGGTTCTCACTGAGTCCCTTCCCTCGGGGTTCTCACTGCGTTCCCTCCGTGAGGGATCTTACCAAGTACCCACCCTGAGCGTTCTCACAGGGTGCCCTAGCTGAGGGTTCTCACTGAGTCCCCCCCGTGAGGGTTCTCACTGAGCCACCTTCCTGAGCGCTGTCACCGAGTCTCCTCCCCAAGGGTTCTCACTGAGTCCCCTCCCTGAGGGTTCTCACTGAGTCCCCTTCGTGAGGATTCTCACTGGTTCCCCTCCCTCAAGGTTCTCACTGATTCCCCTCCCCGAAGCTTCTCACTCAGTCCCCGCCGTGAGGGTTCTCACTGAGTCCCCGCCGTGAGGGTTCTCACTGAGTCTCCTTCTTGAGGGTGCTCACCGAGTCCCCTCCATGAGCGATCTCACCGAGTCCCCTCCCTGAGGGGTCTCACTGGGTCCCCTCCCGGAGGTTTCTCACCGAGTTCCCTCCCTGAGGGTTCTCATTGAGCCCCCTGCGTGAGGGTTCTCACTTATTCCCCTCCCTGAAGGTTCTCACTCAGTCCCAGCCCTGAGGGTTCTGAGTGAGTCCCCTCCCGGAGGATTCTCAATGAGTCCCCTTTCTGAGGCTTCTCACTTCGTCCCCTCCCTGAGGGTTCTCACTGAGTCCCCTCCCTGAGGGTTCTCACTGAGTTTCCTCCCTGAGCGTTCTCACTGAGTCCCCTCCCTGAGAGTTCTCGCTGCGTCACCTCTCCGAGTGATCTCACAGAGTTTCCTCTCTAAGGGTTCTCACTGAGTCGCCTCCATCAGGGTTCTCACTGAGTCCCCTCCCTGAGCGTTCTCACTGAATCCCCTCCCTGAGAGTTCTCACTGAGTCACTTGTCTCTGTGTGATCTCACAGAATCTCCCCTCCGAGGGTTCTCACTGAGTCCCCTCCGCCAGGGTTCTCACTGAGTCCCCTCCCTAAGTGTTCTCACTGAGTCCCCTCCCTGAGGCTTCTCACTGAGTTCCCTCCCTGAGGTTTCTCATTGAGTCTCCTCCCTCAGCGTTCTCACTGAGTCCCCTCCCTGAGGGTTCTCACTCAATACCCTCTGTGAGGGTTCTCACTGAGCCCCCTCCCTGAGGGATCTCACCGGGTCCCCTCCCTCAGGATTCTCACTGACTCCCCTCCTTGAGGGTTCTCACTGAGTACCCTCCCTGGGGGTTCTCATAGGGTGCCCTCTCTGAGGGTTCTCACTGGGTCCCCTTCTTGAGGGTTCTCACTGAGTCCCCCGCGTGAGGGTTCTAACTCAGCCACCTCCCTGAGGGTTCTCACTCAGTCCCCTCCCTCAAGGTTCTCACTGAGTCCCCGCCCTGAGGGTTCTCACTGAGTCCCCTTCCCGAGGGTGCTCACTGAGTCCCCTCCCTGAGGGCTCTCACTGAGTCCCCTCCCTGAGGGTTTTCTTTAAGTCCCCTCCCTGAGGGTTCTCACTGAGTCCCGTCCCTCAGGGCTGCGTTCCCTGGCGTGAGGTTTCTTCCTGAGGCCCGTCACTCAGGGTTCTCACCGAGTCCCCTCCCCGAGGGATTTTACCAAGTACCCACCCTGAGCGTTCTCACAGGGTGCCCTCGCTGAGGGTTCTCACTGAGTCCCCCCCGTGAGGGTTCTCACTGTGTCCCCTCCCTGAGGGTTCTCACTAATTCCCCTTCGTGAGGGTTCTCACTGGTCGCCCTACCTCAAGGTTCTCACTGATTCCCCTCCCCGAAGGTTCTCACTCAGCCCCTGCCCTGCGGGTTCTCACTGAGTCCCCGCCGTGAGGGTTCTCACTGAGTCTCCTTCCTGAGGGTGCTCACCGAGTCCCCTCCATGAGGGATCCCACTGAGTCCCCTTCGTGAGGGTTCTCACTGATTCCAGTACCTGAAGGTTCTCACTCAGTCCCCGCCCTGAGGGTTCTCAGTTAGTCCCCGCTCTGAGGGTTCTCATTGAGTCTCCTTCTGTTGGGCTCTCACTGAGTCCCCTCCCCAAGGGTTCTCACTGAGTCTCCTCCCTCAGGGTTCTCACTGAGTCTCCTCCCTGAGGATTCTCACTGAGTCCCCTCCCTCAGGGTTCTCACTTAGTCTCCTCCCTCAGGGTTCTCACTGAGTCCCCTCCCTTAGGGTTCTCACTGAGGCCCTTCCCAGATGGTTCTCACTGAGTCCCCTCCTTGAGGGTTCTCACTGAGTGCCCTCCCTGAGCGTTCTCACCGAATCCCCTCCCTGAGTGTTTTTTACCGAGTACCCTCCCTGACGGTTCTCACTGAGTCCCCTCCCTGAGGGGTTTCACCGAGTCCCCTCCCTCAGGGTTCCCACTGAGTCTCCTCACTGAGGGTTCTCACTGAGTCTCCTCCCTTACCGTTCTCACTGAGTCCCCTCCCTCAGGGTTCTCACTGATTCCCCTCCCTGAGGGTTCTCACTGAGTCCCCTTCCTGAGGGTTCTCACTGAGTCCCCTCCCTGAGGATTCTCACTGACTCCCCTCCCTGAGGGTTCTCACTGAGTCCCCTCCCTGAGGGTTCTCACTGAGTCCCCTCCCTGAGGGTTCTCAGTGAGTCCCCTCCCTGGGGGTTCTCACTTAGTCCCTTCCCCGCGGGTTCTCACTGAGTCCCCTCCCTCAGGGTTCTCACAGAGTCCCCACCCTCAGGGTTCTCATTGAGTCCCCTTTCTGAGGGTTCTCAGTGAGTCCCCTCCCTGAGCGTTCTCACCGAGTCCCCTCCCTCAGGGTTCTCACTGAGTCTCCTCCCTGAGGGTTCCCACTGAGTCTCATCCTTGAGGGTTCTCACTGAGTCTCCTCCCTCAGGGTTCTCACTGAGTACCCTCCCTGAGGGTTCTCACTGAGCCCCCTCCCTGAGGGTTCTCACTGAATCCTCTCCCTGAGGGTTCTCACTGACTCCCCTCCCTCAGGGTTCTCACTGAGTCCCCCTCTTGAGGGTACTCACTAAGTCCCCTCCCTGAGGGTTCTCACTGAGTCCCCTCCCTCAGGGTTCTCACTGAGTGCCCTCCCTGAGGGTTCTCACTGAGCCCCCTCCCTGAGGGTTCTCACTGAATCCTCTCCCTGAGGGTTCTCACTGACTCCCCTCCCTCAGGGTTCTCACTGAGTCCCCCTCTTGAGGGTACTCACTAAGTCCCCTCCCTGAGGGTTCTCACTGAGTCCCCTCCCTGAGGGTTCTCACTGAGTCCCCTCCCTGAGCGTTCTCACTGAGTCCCCTCCCTGCTTTTTGTCACGGTGTTCCACTCTCAGGGTTCTCACTGAGTCCCCTCCCTGAGGGTTCTCCTTGAATCTCCTTCCGGAGGGTTCTCACTGACTCCCCTCCCCAAGGGTTCTCACTGAGTCCCCTCCATGAGGGTTCTCACTGATCATCCTCCCTGACTGTTCTCAGTGAGTCCCCTCCCTCAGGGTTCTCACTGAGGCCCTTCCAAGAGGGTTCTCACTGAGTCTCTTCCCTGAGGGTTCTCACTGAGTGCCCTCCGTGGGCGTTCTCAGCGAATCCCCTCCATGAGGGTTGTCACTGAGTTCCCTCCCTCAGGGTTCCCACTGAGTCTCCTCCCTGAGGGTTCCCACCGCGTCTGCTCCTTGAGGGTTCTCACTGAGTCCCCTCCGTGACCGTTCTCACCGAGTCCCCTCCCTCAGGGTTCTCACTGAGTCCCCTCCCTGAGGGTTCTCACTGAGTCCCCTCCCTGGGGGTTCTCACTGAGTCCCCTCCCTGAGGGTTGTCACTTAGCAACCTCCCTGAGGGTTGTCACTGAGTCCCCTCCCTCAGGGTTCTCACTGAGTCCGCTCCCTGAGGGTTCTCAATGAGCCCCCCCCTTGAGGGTTCTCACTGAGTTCCTTCCCTAAGGGTTCCCACTGAGTCCCCACCCTCAGGGTTCTCACCGAATCCCCTCCCTGAGGGTTCTCGCGGAGTCCCCTCCCTGAGGGTTCACACGGAGTCCCCTCCCTGGGGGTTCTCACCGAGTCCCCTCCCTGAGGGTTCTCACTGAGTCCTCTCCCTGAGGGTTCTCAGTGAGTCCCCTTTCTAAGGGTTCTCAGTGAGTCCCCTCCCTGAGCGTTCTCACCGAATTCCCTCCCTGAGGGTTCTCACTGAGTCCCCCCCCTCAGGGTTCTCACTGAGTCCCCTCCCTGAGGGTTCTCACTGAGTCCCCTCCCTGAGGGTTCTCACTTAGCAACCTCCCTGAGGGTTGTCACTGAGTCCCCTCCCTCAGGGTTCTCACTGAGTCCCCTCCCTGAGGGTTCTCAATGAGTCCCCCCCTTGAGGGTTCTCACTGAGTTCCTTCCCTAAGGGTTCCCACTGAGTCCCCACCCTCAGGGTTCTCACCGAATCCCCTCCCTGAGGGTTCTCGCGGAGTCCCCTCCCTGAGGGTTCTCACGGAGTCCCCTCCCTGGGGGTTCTCACCGAGTCCCCTCCCTGAGGGTTCTCACTGAGTCCTCTCCCTGAGGGTCCTCAGTGAGTCCCCTTTCTAAGGGTTCTCAGTGAGTCCCCTCTTTGAGCGTGCTCACCGAATCCCCTCCCTGAGGGTTCTCACTGAGTCCCCCCCCTCAGGGTTCTCACGGAGTCTCCGCCTTGAGGGTTGTCACTGAGTCCCCACCCTCAGGGTTCTGATTGAGCCCCCTCGCTGAGGCTTCTCACTGAGTCCCCTCCCTGAGGGTTCTCACTGAGTCCCCTCTTGAGGGTTTTCCCTGAGTCCCCTCCCTGAGGGTTCTCACGGAGTCCTCTCCCTGAGGGTTCTCACGGAATCCGCTCCCCGAGGGTTTTCACTGAGTCCCCTCCCTGAGTGTTCTCACCGAGTCCCCTCCCTCAGGGTTCCCACTGAGTCTCATCCCTGAGGGTTCTCACTGAGTCCCGTCCCCTGGGGGTTCTCACTTAGTCCCTTCCCTGAGGGTTTTCACTGAGGTCCGTCCCTCAGGGTTCCCACAGAGTCCCCACCCTCAGGGTTCTCATTGAGTCCCCTCGCTGAGGCTTCTCACTGAGTTCCCCCCCTGATGGTTCTCACTGAGTCCCCTACCTGAGGGTTTTCACTGAGTCCACTCGCTGAGGCTTCTCGCTGAGTGCTCTCCCTGAGGGTTCTCACCGTGTCCCCTTTCTGAGGGTTTTCAGTGAGTCCCCTCCCTGAGTGTTCTCACCGAATCCCTCCCCTGAGGGTTTTCACTGAGTGCCCTCCCTGAGGGTACTCACCGAGTCCCCTCTCTAAGGTACTCACTGAGTCCCCACCCTGAGGGTTCCCACTGAGTCTCATCCTTGAGGGTTCTCACTGAGTCCCCTCCCTGAGGGTTCTCACTGAGTCCCCTCCCTGAGGGTTCTTACTGAGTCCCCTCCCGGAGGGTTCTCACTCAGTCTTCTTTCTTAGGGTTCTCACGGTGTCCCACCCTCAGGGTTCTCACCGAGTCCCCTCCTTGAGGGTTCTCACTGAGTCTCCTCCCTGAGGGTTCTCGCTGAGTCCCCTCCCTGAGGGTTCTCACTGAGTCCCCCCCCTGAGGGTTCTCACGGAGTTGCCCCCCTGAGAGTTCTCGCTGAGTCCCCTCCCTGAGGGTTCTCACTGAGTCTCTTCCCTGAGGGTTCTCACTTAGCAACCTCCCTGCGGGTTCTCACTGAGTTTCCTCCCTCAGGGTTTTCACTTAGCAACCTCCCTGAGGGTTCTCACTGAGTCCCCTCCCTGAGGGTTCTCACTGAGTTTCCTCCATGAGGGTTCTCACTGAGTCCCCTCCCTGAGGGTTCTCACTAAGTCCCCACCGTCGGGGTTGTCACTCAGTCCCCCCTCTCAGGGTTCGCACTGAGTCCCCCCCCCTGAGGGTTCTCACTGAGTGCCCTCCTTGAGGGTTCTCACTGAGTCCCCACCATGAGGGTTCTCACTGAGTCTCATCCTTGAGGGTTCTCACTAAGTCCCCTCCTTGAGGGTTTTCACTGAGTCCCCTCAGTGGAGGTTCTCACCAAGTCCCCTGCTTGAGGGTTCTCACTGAGTCCCCCCCCTCAGGGTTCGCACTGAGCCCCCTCCGTGAGGATTCTCAGGGAGTTCCCTCCCTCAAGGTTCCCACTGAGTCCCCTCCCTCAAGGTTATCACTGAGTGCCCTCCCTGAGGGTTCTCACTGAGTCCCCTCCCTGAGGGTTCTCACTGAGTGCCCTCCCTGTGGGTTCTCACTGAGTCCCCTCCCGCAGGGTTCTCACTGAGTCCCCCTCCTAAGGGTACTCACTGAGTCCCTTGCCTGAGGGTTCTCACTGAGTCCCCTCCCTGTTGCGTCTCACTCAGTCCCCTCCCTGAGGCGTCTCACTCAGTCCCCTCCCTGAGGGTTCTCACCGAGTCCCCTCCCTGAGGGTTCTCACTGAGTCCCCTCCCTGCGGGTTCTCACTGAGTCCCCTCCCTCAGGGTTCTCACTTAGCAACCTCCCTGAGGGTTGTCACTGAGTCCCCTCCCTGAGGGTTCTCACTGAGTCCCCTCCCTGAGGGTTCTCACTACGTCCCCACCGTCGGGGTTGTCACCCGGTCCCCTCTCTCAGGGTTCACTCTGAGTCCCCCCCCTGAGGGTTCTCACTGAGTCCCCCCCTTGAGGGTTCTCACTGAGTTACTTCCCTCAGGGTCTCACTGAGTTCCCTCCCTGAGGGTTCTCACCGAATCGCCCTAAGCGTTCTCGCCGAGTCCCCTCCCTGAGGGTTCTTACTGAGTCCCCTCCCTGAGGGTTCTCACTGAGTCCTCTCCTTGAGGGTTTTGACTGAGTCCCCTCCCTAAGGGTTGTCACTGAGTCCCCTCCGTGAGGGTTCTCACTGAGTCCCCTCCCTCAGGGTTCTCACTGGGTCCCCTTTCTTAGGGTTCTCACGGTGTCCCAGCCTCAGGGTTCTCACCAAGTCCCCTCCCTGAGGGCTCTGACTGAGTCCCCTCCCCGAGGGTTCTCGCTGAGTCCTCTCCTTGAGGGTTTTCACTGAGTCCCCTCCCTGGAGGTTCTCACCAAGTCCCCTGCCTGAGGGTTCTCACTGAGTCCTTCCCCTCAGGGTTCTCACCGAGTCCCCTCCGTGAGGATTCTCAGCGAGTCCCCTCCCTGAGGGTTCCCACTGAGTCCCCTCCCTGAGGGTGCTCACTGCGTCCGCTCCCTGAGGGTTCTCACTGAGTCCCCTCCTTGAGGGTTCTCCTTGAGTTCCCTCCCTGAGGGTTCTCACTGATTCCCTTCCCCGAGGGTTCTCACTGAGTCCCGCCTTCCGTGACGGTTCTCACTTAGTCCTATCCCTTAGGGTTCTCACTTAGTCCTCCCCCCCGAGGGTTCTCACTCAGTCCCCTCCTTGAGGGTTCTCACTGAGTCCCCTCCCAGATGGTTCTCACTGAGTCCCCTCCCTGGGGGGTCTCACTGAGTCCCCTCCCTGAGTGTTCTCACTGAGTCCCGCCCAGAGGGTTCACACTGAACCCCCCCCCTGAGGGTTCTCACTGAGTCCTCCCCTTGAGGGTTCGCACTGAGTTCCTTCCCTCAGGCTTCTCACTGAGTTCCCAACCTGGGGGTTCTCACTTAGTCTCTTCCCTGGACGTTCTCACTTACTCCCCTCCCTCGGGGTTCACACTGAGTCCCCTCCCTCAGGGTTCTCACTGAGTCCCCTCCCTCGGGGTTCTCACTGGGTGCCGTCCCTGAGGGTTCTCACCGAATCCCCTCACTGACGGTTTTCACTGAGTCCTCCCCCTCAGGGTTCTCACTGAGTCCCCTCCTTGAGGGTTGTCCCTCAGCTGCCCCCCTGAGGGTTCTCACTGGGTCCCCTCTCTGGGGTTCTCACTGAGTCTTCTCCCTCAGGGTTCTCACTTAGCAACCTCCCTGCGGTTTCTCACTGAGTCCCCCCCCTCAGGGTTCTCAGTTAGCAACCTCCCTGAGGGTTCTCACTGAGTCCCCTCCCTGAGGGTTCTCACTGAGTCCCCTCCCTGAGGGTCCTCACTAAGTCCCCTTCCTGAGGGTTGTCACTGAGTCCGCTCCCTGAGGGTTCTCACTGAGTCCCCGCCCTGAGGGTTCTCGCTGAGTCCCCTCCCTGAGGGTTCTCACTGATTCCCCTCCCTGAGGGTTCTCACTGAGTCTCCTCCGTGAGGGTTCTCACTGAGTCCCCTCCCTGAGGGTTCTCACTGAATCTCCTCCCAGAGGGTTCTCACTGGGTCCCCTCGCTGGCGGTCCTGACTGAGGACCCTCCCTGAGGGGTCTCACTGAGTCTTCTCCCTCAGGGTTCTCATTTAGCAACCTCCCTGCGGTTCTTCACTGAGTCCCCCCCCTCAGGGTTCTCACTTAGCAACCTCCCTGAGGGTTCTCACTGAGTCCCCTCCCTGAGGGTCCTCACTGAGTCCCCTCGCTAACGGTTCTCCCTGAGTCCCCTCCCTGAGGGGTCTCACTGAGTCTTCTCCCTCAGGGTTCTCACTTAGCAACCTCCCTGCGGTTCTTCACTGAGTCCCCCCCCTCAGGGTTCTCACTTAGCAACCTCCTGACCTCCTCACCGAGTCCCCTTTCCGAGGGTTCTCGGTGAGTTTCCTCTGTGAGCGTTCTCACCGAGTCCCCTCCCTGAGGGTTCTCACGCAGTCCCCTCCTTGAGGGTTCTCACTGAGTCCCCTCCCTGAGGGTTCCCACTGAGTCTCATCCTTCAGGGTTCTCATTGAGTCCCCTCCCTGAGGGTTCTCACTGAGTCCCCTCCATGAGGGTTCTCACTGAGTCCCCTCCCGGAGGGTTCTCACTGAGTCCCCTTTCTTAGGCTTCTCACGGTGTCCCACCCTCAGGGTTCTCACCGAGTCCGCTCCCTGAGGGTTCTCACTGAGTCTCCTCTCTCAGGGTTCTCACTGAGTCCCCTCCCTCAGGGTTCTCACTGAGTTGACCCCCTGAGAGTTCTCACTGAGTCCCCTCCCTGAGGGTTCTCACCGAGTCCCCTCCCTCAGGGTTCTCACTTAGCAACCTCCCTGAGGGTTCTCACTGAGTCCCCTCCCTGAGGGTTCTCACTGAGTCCCCTCCCTGAGGGTTCTCACTAAGTCCCCACCGTCAGGGGTTTCACTCAGTCCCCTCTCTCAGGGTTCGCACTGAGTCCCCCCCCTGAGGGTTCTCACCGAGTCCCCCCCTTGAGGGTTCTCACGGAGTTCCTTCCCTGAGGGTTCTCCCTTAGTTGCCCCCCTCAGGGTTCACACTGAGTCCCCTCGCTGATGGTTCTCACTCAGTCCCCTCCCTGAGGGTTCTCACTGAGTCGCCTCCCTCAGGGTTCTCACTTAGCAACCTCCCTGAGGGTTCTCACTGAGTCCCCTCCCTGATGGTTCTCACGGAGTCCCCTCCCTGAGGGTCCTCACTAAGTCCCCTCCGTGAGGGTTCTCACTGAGTCCCCTCCCTGAGGGTTCTCACTGAGTCCCCTCCCCTGGGGGTTCCCAAATAGTCCCTTCCCTGAGGGTTTTCACTGAGTCCCCTCCCTCAGGGTTCTCACAGAGTCTCCACCCTCAGGGTTCTCATTGAGTACCCTCGCTGAGGCTTCTCACTGAGTCCCCTCCTTGAGTGTTTTCACTGAGTTCCCTCCCTGAGGGTCTTCGCTGAGTCCCCTCATTGAGGCTTCTCACTGAGTCCTCTACCTGAGGGCTCTCACCGAGTCCCCTTTCTGAGGGTTCTCGGTGAGTCCCCTCCGTGAGCGTTCTCACCGAATCCCCTCCTTGAGGGTTTTCACTGACTCCCCTCCCTGAGGGTTCTCACGCAGTCCCCTCCCTGAGGGTTCTCACTGAGTCCCCACCCTCAGGGTTCTCACTGAGTCCCCTCCCTGAGGGTTCTCACTGACTCCCCTCTCTCAGGGTTCTCACTTAGCATCCTCCTTGAGGGTTCTCACTGAGTCCCCTCCCTGATGGTTCCCACTGAGTCCCCTCCCTGAGGGTTCCCACTGAATCTCATCCTTGAGGGTTCTCATTGAGTCCCCTCCCTGAGGGTTCTCACTGAGTCCCCTCCATGAGGGTTCTCACTGAGTCCCCTCCCGGAGGGTTCTCACTGAGTCCCCTTTCTTAGGGTTCTCACGGTGTCCCACCCTCAGGGTTCTCACCGAGTCCGCTCCCTGAGGGTTCTCACTGAGTCTCCTCTCTCAGGGTTCTCACTGAGTCCTCTCCCTCAGGGTTCACACTGAGTTGACCCCCTGAGAGTTCTCACTGAGTCCCCTCCCTAAGGGTTCTCACCGAGTCCCCTCCCTCAGGGTTCTCACTTAGCAACCTCCCTGAGGGTTCTCACTGAGTCCCCTCCCTGAGGGTTCTCACTGAGTCCCCTCCCTGAGGGTTCTCACTAAGTCCCCACCGTCAGGGGTTTCACTCAGTCCCCTCTCTCAGGGTTCGCACCGAGTCCCCCCCCTGAGGGTTCTCACTGAGTCCCCCCCTTGAGGGTTCTCACGGAGTTCCTTCCCTGAGGGTTCTCCCTTAGTTGCCCCCCTCAGGGTTCACACTGAGTCCCCTCGCTGATGGTTCTCACCCAGTCCCCTCCCTGAGGGTTCTCACTGAGTCGCCTCCCTCAGGGTTCTCACTTAGCAACCTCCCTGCGGTTTCTCACTGAGCCCCCCCCCTCAGGGTTCTCACTTAGCAACCTCCCTGAGGGTTCTCACTGAGTCCCCTCCCTGATGGTTCTCACGGAGTCCCCTCCCTGAGGGTCCTCACTAAGTCCCCTCCGTGAGGGTTCTCACTGAGTCCCCTCCCTGAGGGTTCTCACTGAGTCCCCTCCCCTGGGGGTTCCCACTTAGTCCCTTCCCTGAGGGTTTTCACTGAGTCCCCTCCCTCAGGGTTCTCACAGAGTCTCCACCCTCAGGGTTCTCATTGAGTACCCTCGCTGAGGCTTCTCACTGAGTCCCCTCCTTGAGTGTTCTCACTGAGTTCCCTCCCTGAGGGTCTTCGCTGAGTCCCCTCATTGAGGCTTCTCACTGAGTCCTCTACCTGAGGGCTCTCACCGAGTCCCCTTTCTGAGGGTTCTCGGTGAGTCCCCTCCGTGAGCGTTCTCACCGAATCCCCTCCTTGAGGGTTTTCACTGACTCCCCTCCCTGAGGGTTCTCACGCAGTCCCCTCCCTGAGGGTTCTCACTGAGTCCCCACCCTCAGGGTTCTCACTGAGTCCCCTCCCTGAGGGTTCTCACTGACTCCCCTCCCTCAGGGTTCTCACTTAGCATCCTCCTTGAGGGTTCTCACTGAGTCCCCTCCCTGATGGTTCCCACTGAGTCCCCTCCCTGAGGGTTCCCACTGAATCTCATCCTTGAGGGTTCTCATTGAGTCCCCTCCCTGAGGGTTCTCACTGAGTCCCCTCCATGAGGGTTCTCACTGAGTCCCCTCCCGGAGGGTTCTCACTGAGTCCCCTTTCTTAGGGTTCTCACGGTGTCCCACCCTCAGGGTTCTCACCGAGTCCGCTCCCTGAGGGTTCTCACTGAGTCTCCTCTCTCAGGGTTCTCACTGAGTCCTCTCCCTCAGGGTTCTCACTGAGTTGACCCCCTGAGAGTTCTCACTGAGTCCCCTCCCTAAGGGTTCTCACCGAGTCCCCTCCCTCAGGGTTCTCACTTAGCAACCTCCCTGAGGGTTCTCACTGAGTCCCCTCCCTGAGGGTTCTCACTAAGTCCCCACCGTCAGGGGTTTCACTCAGTCCCCTCTCTCAGGGTTCGCACCGAGTCCCCCCCCTGAGGGTTCTCACTGAGTCCCCCCCTTGAGGGTTCTCACGGAGTTCCTTCCCTGAGGGTTCTCCCTTAGTTGCCCCCCTCAGGGTTCACACTGAGTCCCCTCGCTGATGGTTCTCACCCAGTCCCCTCCCTGAGGGTTCTCACTGCGTCGCCTCCCTCAGGGTTCTCACTTAGCAACCTCCCTGCGGTTTCTCACTCAGTCCCCCCCCTCAGGGTTCTCACTTAGGAACCTCCTTGAGGGTTCTCACTGAGTCCCCTCCCTGATGGTTCTCACGGAGTCCCCTCCCTGAGGGTTCTCACTGAGTCCCCTTCCTGAGGGTTTTCACTGAGTCCCCTCCCCTGGGGGTTTCCACTTAGTCCCTTCCCTGAGGGTTTTCACTGAGTCCCCTCCCTCAGGGTTCTCATAGAGTCCCCACCCTCAGGGTTCTCATTAAGTACCCTCGCTGAGGCTTCTCACTGAGTCCCCTCCTTGAGTGTTCTCCCTGAGTTCCCTCCCTGAGGGTCGTCACTGAGTCCCCTCCCTGAGGCTTCTCACTGAGTCCTCTACCTCAGGGTTCTCACTTAGCATCCTCCTTGAGGGTTCTCACTGAGTCCCCTCCCTGATGGTTCCCACTGAGTCCCCTCCCTGAGGGTCATCACTAAGTCCCTTCCGTGAGGGTTCTCACTGAGTCCCCTTTCTGAGGGTTCTCGGTGAGTCCCCTCCGTGAGCGTTCTCACCGAATCCCATCCTTGAGGGTTTTCACTGACTCCCCTCCCTGAGGGTTCTCACGCAGTCCCCTCCCTGAGGGTTCTCACTGACTCCCCTCCCTCAGGGTTCTCACTTAGCATCCTCCTTGAGGGTTCTCACTGAGTCCCCTCCCTGATGGTTCCCACTGAGTCCCCTCCCTGAGGGTCATCACTAAGTCCCTTCCGTGAGGGTTCTCACTGAGTCCCCTCCCTGAGGGTTCTCACTGAGTCCCCTCCCCGGGGGGTTCCCACTTAGTACCTTCCCTGAGGGTTTTCACTGAGTCCCCTCCCTCAGGGTTCTCACAGAGTCCCCACCCTCAGGGTTCTCATTGAGTACCCTCGCTGAGGCTTCTCACTGAGTCCCCTCCTTGAGTGTTCTCACCGAGTTCCCTCCCTGAGGGTCTTCACTGAGTCCCCTCCCTGAGGCTTCTCACTGAGTCCTCTACCTGAGGGCTCTCACCGAGTCCCCTTTCTGAGGGTTCTCGGTGAGTCCCCTCCGTGAGCGTTCTCACCGAATCCCCTACTTGAGGGTTCTCACTGACTCCCCTCCCTGAGGGTTCTCACGCAGTCCCCTCCCTGAGGGTTCCCACTGAGTCCCCACCCTCAGGGTTCTCACTGAGTCCCCGCCCTGAGGGTTCCCACTGAGTCTCATCTTTCAGGGTTCTCACTGAGTCCCCACCCTGAGGGTTCGCACTGAGTCCCTCACCTGAGGGTTCTGACTGAGTCCCCTCCCTGAGGGTTCCCACTAAATCTCATCCTTGAGGGTTCTCATTGAGTCCCCTCCCTGAGGGTTCTCACTGAGTCCCCTCCATGAGGGTTCTCACTGAGTCCCCTCCCGGAGGGTTCTCACTGAGTCCCCTTTCTTAGGGTTCTCACGGTGTCCCACCCTCGGGGTTCTCACCGAGTCCCCTCCCTGAGGGTTCTCACTGAGTCTCCTCCCTCAAGGTTCTCACTGAGTCCCCTCCCTCAGGATTCTCACTGAGTTGCCCCCCTGAGAGTTCTCACCGAGTCCCCCCCCTCAGGGTTCTCACTTAGCAACCTCCCTGCGAGTTCTCACCCAGCCCCCCCCCTCAGGGTTCTCACTTAGCAACCTCCCTGCGGTTTCTCACTGAGTCCCCCCCCTCAGGGTTCTCACTTAGCAACCTCCCTGAGGATTCTCACTGAGTCTGCTCCCTGAGGGTTCTCACTGAGTCGCACCCTCAAGGTTCTCACCGAGTCCCCTCCCTGAGGGTTCCCACTGAGTCCCCTCTTTGAGGGTTCTCACTCACTCCCCTCCCTGAGGGTTCTCCCTAAGTCCCCACCGTCAGGGTTTTCACTCAGTCCCCTCTCTCAGGCTTCGCACCGAGTCCCCTCCCTGAGGGTTCTCACTGAGTCCCCCCCCTCAGGGATCTCACTGAGTCCCCTCCATGAGGGTTCCCACTGAGTCTCATCCCTGAGGCTTCTCACTGAGTCCCCTCCCTGAGGGTTCTCACTGAGTCTCCTCCCTCAGGGTTCTCACTGAGTGCCCTCCCTGAGGGTTCTCACTGTGTCCCCTCCCTGAGGGTTCTCATTGAGTCCCCTTTCTGAGGGTTCTCACTGAGTCCCCTCCCTGAGGGTTCTCACTGAGTCCCCTCCCTCAAGGTTCTCACTGAGTCTCCGCCCTGAAGGTTCTCACTGAGTGCCCTCCCTCAGGGTCCTCACTGAGTCCCCTCCATGAGGGTTCTCACTGAGTCTCCTCCCTCAACCTTCTCACTTAGTCCCCGCCCTGAGGGTTCTCACTGAGTCCCCTCCCTCAGGGTTCTCACTGAGTCCCCTCCCTGAGGGTTCTCACTGAGTCCCCTCCCCGAGGGTTCTCACTGAGTCCCCTCCCCGAGGCTCTCACTGAGTCCGTTCCCTGAGGGTTATCACTGAGTCTCATCCCTCACGGTTCTCACTGAGTTGCCCCCCTCAGGGTTCTCACTGAGTAACCTCCCTGAGGGTTCTCACTGAGTCCCCTCCCTCAGGGTTCTCACTTAGCAACCTCCCTGCGGGTTCTCACTTAGTCCCCTCCCTGAGGGTTCTCACTTAGCAACCTCCCTGAGGGTTCTCACTAAGTCCCCTCCGTCGGGGTTGTCACTGAGTCCCCTCTCTCAGGGTTCACACTGAGTCCCCCCGCCCGAGGGTTCTCACTGAGTCCCTTCCCTGACGGTTCTCACTGAGTCCTGTCCCTCAGGGTCCTTACTAAGTCCCCTCCCTAAGGCTTCTCACTGAGTCCCCTCCCTGAGGGTTCTCACTGAGTCCCCTCCGTGAGGGTTCTCACCGAGTAACCTCCCTGAGGGTTCTCACTGAGTCCCTCCCCTCAGGGTTCGCGCTGAGTCCCCTTCCTGAGGGTTCTCACTGAGTCCCCCCCCAGAGGGTTCTCACTGAGACCCCTCCCTCAGCGTTTTCACTGATTCCTCTCCCTGAGGGTTTTCAGTGAGGCCTTTCCAAGAGGGTTCTCACTGAGTGACCTCCCTCAGGGTTCTCACTGAGTCACCCTCCTTAGCGTTCTCACTGAGTCCCCTCCCTGACGGTTCTCACCGAGTCCCCTTTCTTAGGGTTCTCACTGAGTCCCACCCTCAGGGTTCTCACCGAGTCCCCTCCCTCAGGATTCTCACTGAGTCTCCTCCCTGAGGGTTCTCACTGAGTCCCTTACCTGAGGGTTCTCACTGAGTCCCCTCCTTGAGGGTTCTCACTGAGTCCCCTCCCTGAGGGTTCTCATTTAGTCCCCTCCCTTAGGGTTCTCACTGAGTCCCCTCCCTCAGGGTACTCACTGATTCCCCTCTCTGAGGGTTCTCACGGACTCCCCTCCCTGAGGGTTCTCACTGAGTCCCCTCCCTGAGTTTTCTCACTGAGTCCCCTCCCCGAGGGTTCTCACGGAGTCCCTTACCTGAGGGTTCTCACTGAGTCCCATCCCTGAGGGTTCTCACTGAGTCACCTCCTTGAGGCTTCTCACTGAGTCCCCATTCTCAGGGTTGTCACTGAGTCCCCTCCCTGAGGGTTCTCGTTGACAACCCTCCTTGAGGGTTCTCAACGAGTCCCCACCCTCAGGGTTCTCACCGAGTCCCCTCCCTGAGGGTTCTCGCTGAGTCTCCTCCCTGAGGGTTCTCACTGAGTAACCTCCCTGAGGGTTCTCACTGAGTCCCGTCCCTGAGGGGTCTCACTGATTCCCCTCTCTGAGGGTTCTCACTGAGTCCCCCTCCTTAGGGTTCTCACTGAGTCCCCTCTCTCAGCGTTTTCACTGATTCCCCTCCCTGAGGGTTCTCAGTGAGGCCTTTCCCAGAGGGTTCTCACTGAGTGACCTCCCTCAGGGTTCTCACTGAGCCACCCTCCTTAGCGTTCTCACCGAGTCTCCCCCCTGAGGGTTGTCACCGAGTCCCCTTTCTTAGGATTCTCACCGAGTCCCCTCCCTGAGGATTCTCACCGAGTCTCCTCCCTGAGGGTTCTCACTGAGTCCCTTACCTGAGGGTTCTCATTGAGTCCCCTCCCTGAGGGTCTCACTGAGTTCCCTCCATGAGGGTTCCCACTGAGTCCACTTTCTTAGGGTTCTCACAGAGTCCCCACCCTCAGGGTTCTCACCGAGTTCCCTCCTTGAGAGTTCTCATTGAGTCCCCCTCCTTAGGGTTCTCACTGAGTCCCCTCTCTCAGCGTTTTCACTGATTCCCCTCCCTGAGGGTTCTCAGTGAGGCCTTTCCCAGAGGGTTCTCACTGAGTGACCTCCCTCAGGGTTCTCACTGAGTCACCCTCCTTAGCGTTCTCACTGAGTCCCCTCCCTGAGGATTCTCACCGAGTGCCCTTTCTTAGGGTTCTCACTGAGTCCCACCCTCAGGGTTCTCACCGAGTCCCCTCCCTGAGGATTCTCACTCAGTCTCCTCCCTGAGGGTTCTCACTGAGTCCCTTACCTGAGGGTTCTCACCGAGTCCCCTCCCTGAGGGTTCTCACTGAGTCCCCTCCCTGAGGTTTTTCATGGAGTCCCCTCCCTCAGGGTTTTCACTGAGTCCCCTCCATGAGGGTTCTCACTGAGTCCACTTTCTTAGGGTTCTCACAGAGTCCCCACCCTCAGGGTTCTCACCGAGTTTCCTCCCTGAGGGTTCTCATTTAGTCCCCTCCCTTAGGGTTCTCACTGAGTCCCCTCCCTCGGGGTACTCACTGATTCCCGTCTCCGAGGGTTCTCACGGAGGCCGCTCCCTGAGGGTTATCACTGAGTCCCCTCTTCGAGCGTTCTCACTGAGTCCCTTACCTGAGGGTTCTCACTGAGTCCCTTCCCTGAGGGTTCTCACCAAGTCACCTCCCCGAGGCTTGTCACTGAGTCCCCACCCTCAGGGTTGTCACTGAGTCCCCTCCCTGAGGGATCTCGTTGACAACCCTCCTTGAGGGTTCTCAACGAGTCCCCACCCTTAGGGTTGTCACTGAGTACCCTCTCTCGGGGTTGTCACTGAGTCCCCTCCCTGAGGGTTCTCACCGAGTAACCTCCCTGAGGGTTCTCACCGAGTCCCCTCCCTGAGGGTTCTCGCTGAGTCTCCTCCCTGAGGGTTCTCACTGAGTAACCTCCCTGAGGGTTCTCACTGAGTCCCCTCCGTTAGGGGTCTCACCGAGTCCCCTCCCTCGGGGTTCTCACTTAGCAACCTCCCTGCGGGTTCTCACTTAGTCCCCTCCCTGAGGGTTCTCACTTGGCAACCTCCCTGAGTATTCACTTAGTGACCTCCCTGACGGTTCTCACTGAGTCCCCTGTCTCAGGGTTCGCACTGAATCCCCCCCCCGAGGAATCTCATCGAGTCCCTTACCTAAGGGTTCTCACTAAGTCCCTTCCCCGAGGGTTCTCACTGAGTTGCCCTCCTCAGGGTTCTCACTGAGTAACCTCCCTGACGGTTCTCACCGAGTCCCCTTCCTCAGGGTTCGTACTAAGTCCCCTCCCGAAGGCTTCTCACTGAGTCCCCACCCTCAGGGTTGTCACTGAGTCCCCTCCCTGAGGGTTCTCACTGAGTCCCCTCCCTGAGGGTTCTCACTAAGTGCCCTCCCTGAGAGTTCTCAACGAGTCCCCACCCTCAGGGTTCCCACTGAGACCCCTCCCTGAGGGTTCTCACTGAGTTCCCTCCCTCAACGCTTTCACTGATTCCCCCCCCTCAGGGCTTTCACTGCGTCCACGCCTTGAGGGTTCTCACTGAGTCCCCTCCCTCAGGGTTCTCACTGAGTCCCCCTCCTTAGGGTTCTCACTGAGTCCCCTCTCTCGGCGTTTTCCCTAATTCCCCTCCCTGAGGGTTCTCAGTGAGGCCCTTCCCAGAGGGTTCTCACTGAGTGACCTCCCTCAGGGTTCTCACTGAGTCACCCTCCTTAGCGTTCTCACTGAGTCCCCTCCCTGAGGGTTCTGGCTGAGTCCCCTTCCTTAGGGTTCTCACTGAGTCCCACCCTTAGGGTTCTCACCGAGTCCCCTCCCTGAGGATTCTCACCGAGTCTCCTCCCCGAGGGTTCTCACTGAGTCCCTTACCTGAGGGTTCTCACTGAGTCCCCTCCCTGAGGGGTCTCACGGAGTCCCCTCCCTGAGTGTTCTCACAGAGTCCCCCGCCTCAGGGTTCTCCCTCAGTTACCTTTCTTAGGGTTCTCACTGACTCCCACCCTCAGGGTTCTGACTGAGTCCCCTCCCTGAGGATTCTCACTGAGTCTCCTCCCGGAGGGCTCTCACCGAGTCCCCTCCCTGAGGGTTCTCACTGAGTCCCCTTTCTGAGGGTTCTCACTGAGTTCCCTCCCTGAGTGTTCTCACTGAGTTTCCTCTTTGACGGTTCTCACTGAGTACCTTTCCTGAGGGTTCTCACTAAGTCCCCTCCCTGAGGGTCCTCACTAAGTCCGCTCCTGAGTGTTCTCACAGAGTCCCCCGCCTCAGGGTTCTCCCTCAGTTACCTTTCTGAGGGTTCTCACTGAGTTCCCTCCCTGAGAGTTCTCACTGAGTCCCCTCCCTGAGGTTTCTCACTGAGTCCCCTCCCTGAGGGTTCTCACTGATTCCCCTCTCTGAGGGTTCCCAGTGAGTGTCCTCCATGAGGGTTCTCACTGAGTCCACTTTCTTTGGGTTCTCACTGAGTATCCTCGCTGAGGGTTCTCACTGAGTAACGTCTCTGAGGGTTCTCACTGAGTCCCCTCCCTAGGGGTCTCACTGAGTCCCCTCCCTGAGGCTTCTCACTTAGCAACCTCCCTGAGCGTTCTCACTTAGTACCCTCCTTGACGGTTCTCACTGAGTCCCCTCCCTGAGGGTTGTCACGAAGTCCCCTCCCTAAGGGTTCTCACTGAGTCCCCACCGTCAGGGTTGTCACTGACGCCCCTCCCTGAGGGTTCTCACTGAGTCCCCTCCCTGAGGGTTCTCACTAAGTGCCCTCCCTGAGGGTTCTCAACGAGTCCCCACCCTCAGGGTTCTCACTGAGTCCCCTCCCTGAGGGTTCTCACAGAGTCTCTTGCCTCAGGGTTCTCACTGAGTCCCCTTTCTTAGGGTTCTCACTGAGTCCCACCCTCAGGGTTCTCACCGAGTCTCCTCCCTGAGGGTTCTCACTGAGTCCCCTCCTTGAGGGTTCTCACCGAGTCTCCTCCTTGAGGCTTCTCACTGAGTCGCCTCCCTGAGTGTTCTCACTGAGTTTCCTCCCTGAGGGTTCTCACTGAGCACCTTCCCTGAGGTTTCTCACGGAGTCCCCTCCCTCAGCGTTCTCACTGAGTCCCCTCCCTGAGGGTTCTCACTGATTCCCCTCTTTGAGGGTTCCCACTGAGTCTCCTCCATGAGGGTTCTCACTGACTCCACTTTCTTAGGGTTCTCACAGAGTCCCCACCCTCAGGGTTCTCACCGAGTTCCCTCCCTGAGGGTTCTCATTTAGTCCCCTCCCTTAGGGTTCCCACTGAGTTCCCTCCCTCAGGGTACTCACTGATTCCCCTCTCTGAGGGTTCCCACTGAGTCTCCTCCATGAGGGTCCTCACTGAGTCCTTTCCATGAGGGTTCTCACTGAGTCCCCACCCTCAAGGTTGTCACTGAGTCCCCTCTCTGGGGGTTCTCGCTGAGTCCCCTACCTGAGGCTTCTCACTGAGTCCCCTCCGTGAGGGTTCTCACTGAGTACCCTCCCTGAGGGTTCTCACTTAGTCCCTTCGCTGAGGGTTCTCACTGAGTCTCCTCCCTGATGGTTCTCACTGAGTCCCCTTTCTTAGGGTTCTCACTGAGTCCCCTCCCTGAGGATTCTCACTGAGTCTCCTCCCCGAGGGTTCTCACTGAGTCCCCTCCTTGAGGGTTCTCACTAAGTCCCCTCCCTGAGGGTTCTCACTGAGCCCCCTTTCTGAGGGTTCTCACTGAGTCCCCTTTCTTAGGGTTCTCACTGAGTCCCACCCTTAGTGTTCTCACCGAGTCCCCTTCCTGAGGATTCTCACTGAGTCTCCTCCCTGAGGGTTCTCACTGAGTCCCCTCCCTGAGGGTTCTCACTGAGTCTCCTTTCTGAGGGTTGTCACTGAGTCTCCTCCCTGAGTGTTCTCACTGAGTCTCCTCCCTGAGGGTTCTCACTGAGTACCTTCCCTGAGAGTTCCCACTGAGTCCCCTCCCTGAGGTTTCTCACGGAGTCCCCTCCCTCAGCGTTCTCACTGAGTCCCCTCCCTGAGGGTTCTCACTGATTCCCCTCTCTGAGGGTTCCGACTGAGTCTCCTCCATGAGGGTTCTCACTGAGTCCCCTCCATCTCTGAGGCAACCAACCCGCTCATTGGTTCCAAATCACTTTTCCATTTTTAAGTTTCTTGAAGAATGGGTGCCCAACTGTTCCAGTACCATTTTGGTCCCAACTGAATCAAGGACCCCCCCCCTCGAATCGTTTCATGAGGGGAACTCTGTCTCTTAATGATTAAGCCACCATCTCTTCCTGTGCAGGCGAAGGCCATCCTCATGGAAGGGCCCCCAGGAACCGGTAAGACATCTGGGGCCTGGTTGATCGCCCAGGACTTGGGATTTGCCGTAACCCCCGTTGAATTTGGAGAGATGTCCAAACTGGAGCAGGTCTGCATGTTGACGAGAGAGTTGGTGGATGCGCACATATGACACATAACATGTTGTCCAAACACCTTGTCCACTGGGTTGGGTATATGAAACGTTGAAACAGAGCTAGGTACTTGTGATGCATTATGATGAGGGGAGTAGACAAGACACATTGGGTATGGAGTGGTAGCTCATTCTGCGGAGAGGGTAGACATGTGAGGATTAGACTGGGCATTTGGCTGTGTGTGTGTGTGTATGTGTTTTCGTGTGGGGGGGTGGGTAAATAATATACATTGCTTGGGAAAGATAGGAACACGATGTATTCTTCACTGTGTTTGTTACATACTACCTCTCGGCATTGCCGTGTTTTGCGCCAACTCGGTGGGTTTTCGTTGGTCGTTGTCATTGTTGCCTTATTTCTGCCTACTTTGTGTCCCATGGGGGGGGGTATGTGGGGTATATTCGGAAAGCCCTTGAAAAGGGCTATTCGGAACACCCTGGGTCTTCATGTTGTACTGACGGTATGTTTCAGATTTTTGTCCGTTTTGGACGGCACGTCTGCTTCCCACTGCCTGTTTTTGTCGACAGCCAGCTACCATCTCTTCATACAAATTCACTCCACGTGTTGTTGCTTCCCCTGATGCACCACAAAAGCCTCTGGTGCGCAAAAGGGCTCGCTCTGTGGGTGCAAAGTGGGTGCGTTGACTCAACATGCTGCCAAGCAGGCCGCGAAACCTCATGTAGCTGGTTCACAGCAACCGGCATGCACCCGCACGGAACACCAGATTTTGACCACCGCCGAGGCCACTTCTTTTGCAAGTCAACTTTGGAATCGTTAAGTTCACCCCACGAAGGCTTCAGGATTGGGAAAAACTGAAAAATTAATTTCCCATTCACAAACATTGGGATGTGTGCCCCAAGGGGGCAATGGTTATGTAGCCACCGGGCCCATTTGTGGGCCACTTCTGATTCTGTCATCCGCGTTCAAGCGTTGGAGACCCCCCAAGCGGAAGGGATTATGTAGCCACCCGGCCCATTTCTGCGCCACTTCTGCTTCTGTCCCCCGCATTGAAGCGTTGGGGACCCCTCAAGCGGAAAGGGTTATGTCGCCACCCGGCCCTTTTCCGGTCCATTTCTGATTCTCCCCCGCGCTTTGAAGCGTTGGGGACCCGCCAAGCGGCAAGGGTTATGTACTCACCGGGCCCATTTGTGGGCCACTTCTGATTCTGTCCCCCGCATGGAAGCCTTGGGGACCCCCCAGGCGGAAGGGATTATTTAGCCACCCAGCCCGTTTCTGCGCCACTTCTAATTCTGTCCTCCCCATTGAAGCGTTGGGGACCCCCCCAGGCGGAAAGGGTTATGTTGCCACTTGGCCCATTTTCGGTCCATTTCTCATTCTGTCCCCCGCGGTGAAGTGTTGGGGACCCCCTAGGCGGCAGGGGTTATGTAGCCACTCGGCCCATTTGTGGGCCGCCTCTCATTTTGTCCCCCGCGGTGAAGTGTTGGGGATCCCCCAGGCGGTAGGGGTCATGTAGCCACCCGGCCCATCTGTTGGCGACTTCTCATTCTGTCCCCCGCAGCGAAGCGTTGGGGACCTTCAAGGCAGCAGAGTTTATGTAGCCACCCGGCCAGTGGTGATTTTGACCACCGCTTTGAAGTGTTGGGTGTCCCTCAGGCTGAAGGGGTTATGTGGCCACCCGGCCCATTTTCGGGCCATTTCTCATTTTGTCCCCCGCGGTGAAGCGTTGGGGACCCCCTAGGCGGCAGGGGTTATGTAGCCACCCGGCCCATTTGTGGGCCACATATGATTGCGTCCCCCGCCTTGTAGCGCTGGGTAACCCTCAGGCGGAAGGGCTCATGTAGCCACTTGGCCCACTGTTGGGGCTGATCTGATTTCATCCCCAGCCTTAAAGGGTTGGGGACCGCGCAGAGGGCAGATGTTATGTGGCCACCCTTTTGTCGGCCACCTATGATTGTGTACCCCGGCTTGAGGCGTTCGGGAGCCGACATGAGGCAGGGGCTATTCAGCCACCCGGCGCAGTTGTGGTCAACTTCTGATTCTGTCCCCCCCTCTGAAGGGCCGGGGATTCCCCACCCGGCAGGGGGTATGTAGCCACCCGGCCCAGTTGTGGCTGACTTGGATTGGATTGCATGCCCCGCGTTGAAGCGTTGGGGACCCCCCAGGCCGCAGCGGTTATGTAGCCAGCCAGCCTAGATGTGGCTGACTTTGAATTCTGTGCCCCGCGGTGAACCGTTGGTGACCCCCTAGGCGCCATGGGTTATGTAGCCACTCGGCCCATTTGTGGGCCACATATGATTGTGTCCCCCGTCTTGGAGCGCCGGGGAATCCCCAAGCGGCAGGGGTTGTGCGGCCACCAGGCCCATTTTTGTGCCACATCTGATTTTGTGCCCCACTTTGCAGCGTTTGGGACCCGTGAAGTGGCAGGGGGTATGTAGCCACCCGGCCCAGTTGTGGCTGCCTTGTGATTGCATGCTTCGCGTTGAAGCGTTGGGGACCCCCCAGGCGGCAGCGCTTATGTAGCCAGCCAGCCTAAATGTGGCTGACTTTGAATTCTGTGCCCCGCGGTGAAGCGTTGGGGACCCCCTAGGCGCCATGGGTTATGTAGCCACTCGGCCCATTTGTGGGCCACATATGATTGTGTGTCCCGTCTTGGAGCGCCGGGGAATCCCCAAGCGGCAGGGGTTGTGTGGCCACCAGGCCCATTTTTGTGCCACATCTGTTTTTGTGCCCCACTTTGCAGCGTTTGGGACCCGTGAAGTGGCAGGGGGTATGTAGCCACCCGGCCCAGTTGTGGCTGACTTGTGATTGCATGCTTCGCGTTGAAGCGTTGGGGACCCCCCAGGCGGCAGCGCTTATGTAGCCAGCCAGCCTAAATGTGGCTGACTTTGAATTCTGTGCCCCGCCTTGAAGCGTTGGGGACCCCCTAGGCGCCATGGGTTATGTAGCCACTCGGCCCATTTGTGGGCCACATATGATTGTGTGTCCCGTCTTGGAGCGCCGGGGAATCCCCAAGCGGCAGGGGTTGTGTGGCCACCAGGCCCATTTTTGTGCCACATCTGTTTTTGTGCCCCACTTTGCAGCGTTTGGGACCCCTGAAGTGGCAGGGGTTATGTAGCCACTTGGCCCATTTGTATGCCACCTATCATTGTGTCCCCCGCGTTGAAGCACTGGGCACCCGCCACCCGGCCAAATTGTAGTCAAAAGCTAATTCTTTCCCTCACGGCGAAGCATTGGGGAACCCCTAGGCGGCCGGCGTTGTGTAGCCGCTCGCCCTAGTTGTTGGCCCTGGCTTATTTTGCCCCCCAGGTCAACTTCAGATGGTGCCCCCCGCCTTGAAGCCCTGGTTACCCGCCATGCGGCAGGGGCTATGTAGCCACTCGGCCCATTTGTGGTAAGTTGGTTATTTTGTCCCCTACTCCGAAGCATTTGGGATCCCCCAGGGAGCAGGGGTTATATAGACACCCGGCCCATTTGTGGGCCACTTCTATTTTTGTTGCCCGGAGTGAAGCGTTGGGGAGCCCCTAGGCGGCAGGGTTTATGTAGCCACCCGACCCACTTATGGGCTAGTGCTGATTTTGTCCCCTGATGTAACCTGGCCCTCTAATGGGCCACCCTTGATTTTCAGCACCGCCCTAAAGCATTGAAGCATTGGGGACCCCCCAAGCGGAAAGGGTTATGTCGCCACCCGGCGCATTTCCGCTCCATTTCTGATTCTCCCCCGCGGTTTAGCGTTGGGGACCCCCCAGGCGGCAAGGGTTATGTAGCCACCCGGCCCATTTGTTGGCGACTTCTCATTTTGTCTCCCGCGGTGAAGCGTTGGGGACCTTCAAGGCAGCAGAGTAGCCACCCGGCCCTATAATGGGCCAATGGTGATTTTGACCACCACTCTTAAGCGTTGGGTATTGCTCAGGCTGAAGGGGTTATGTAGCCACCTGGCCCATTTTTGGGGCATTTCTCATTCCGTCCCCCGCGGTGAAGCGTTGGGGACCCCCTAGGCGGCAGGGGTTATGTAGCCACCCGGCCCATTTGTGGGCCACATATGATTCTGTCCGCCGCCTTCAAGCGCCGGGGAGCCCCCATGCGGAGAGGTTATGCAGCCACTTGGCCGACTCCGGGGCCACATGTGAATCTGTCCCTCGCTCTGAAGCCCAGGGGACCCCCGTGGCTGCTGGGTTTATCTAGGCTTGCGGCTCGTTTGTCGGCCACTGCCGATTCTTCCCCAGGTTGAAGCGTTGGGGAACCTCCCCCGGCGGCACGGGTTATGTAGCCACCCGCCCCTTTGTGGGCTACCTACAATTGTATCCCCCACCTTCAGGCGCCGGGAACCCGCCATGCGGCAGGGGCTATGTGACCACCAGGTCCAACTTTCGTCAAGTTCTGATTTTGTCCCCCCTTTGCGAAGCGTTTGGGATCCTCCAGGCAGCAGCGTTTGTATAGACACCCGGCTCGTTTGTGGGCCACTTCTGTGTCTGTCCCCCGGGGTGACGCGTCAGGGACCCCCTAGGCGGCAGGGGTTATGTAGCCACCCGGCGCATTTGTGGGCCACTTCTCACTCTGTCCCCCGCGGTGAAGCGTTGGGGACCCCCAAGGCAGCAGGGTTTTTTGTAGCCACCCGGCCCTATAATGGGCCACTGGTGATTTTGACCACTTACGGGCCACTTCTCATTCGGTCCGCCGCGGTGAACCGTTGGGGACCCCCTAGGAGGCAGGGGTTATATAGCCTGCCGGCCCATTTGTGGGCCACTTCTCATTATGTCCCCCGCGGTGAAGCGTTGGGGACCCCCGAGGCGGCAGGGGATATGTAGCCACCCGGCCCTACAATGGGCCAGTTGTGATTTTGACCACCGCTGTAAAGTGTTGGGTATCCCTCAGGCAGAATGGGTTATCTAGCCACCCGGCCCATTTTCGGGCCACTTCCGATTTTGTCCCGCGTGTTGGAGCGTAGGGGACCCCCCAGGCGGCAGGGGTAACGTAGCCAGCCTGCCCATTTGTCTGCCACATCTCTTTCTGTCCCCCGTGGTGAAGCGTTAGGGACCCCCCAGGCGGCAGGGGTTATGTAGCCACCCCGCCCATTTGTGGGCCACTTCTCATTATGTCCCCCGCGGTAAACTGGTGGGGAGCCCCGAGGTAGGAGGGTTTATGTAGCCACCCGGCCCTACAATGGGCCACTGGTAATTTTGACCACCGCTCTAAAGTGTTGGGTATCCCTCAGGCGGAAGGGGTTATGTAGCCACCCGGCGCATTTTCGGGCCACTTCTGATTTTGTCCCGTGTGTTGAAGCGTAGGGGACCCCCCAGGCGGCAGGGGTAACGTAGCCACCCTGCCCATTTATGGGCCACTTCTCATTCTGTCCCCCGCGGTGAAGCGTTAGGGACTGCCCAGGAGGCAGGGGTGTAGCCACCCCGCCCATTTGTGGGCCATTTCTCATTCTGTTCCCCGCGGTGAAGTGTCTGGGACCCCCTAGGCGGCAGGGGTTATGTAGCCACCCGGCCCATTTGTGGGCCACTTCTCATTCTGTCACCGAGGTTGCAGCTTTGGGGACCCTCCAAGCAGCCAGGTTTATGTAGCCACCAGGCCCATTTTTGGGCCAATGTTGAATCTGTCCCCCGTCGTGAACCGTTGGGGATCCCCAAGACAGCAGGGTTTAAATAGCCTGTCGGCCCTACAATGGGCCACTGGTGATCTTAACCACCGCTCTAAAGTGTTGGGTATCCGTCAAGCAGAAGCGGTTATCTAGCCACCCGGCCCATTTGTGGACCACTTCTCATTCTGTGCCCCGCGGTGAAGTGTTGGGGACCCCCTAGGCGGCACGGGTTATGTAGCCACCCGGTCTATTTGCGGGCCATTTCTCATTCTGTCCCCCGCGGTGAAGTGTTGGGGATCCCCTAGGCGGCAGGGGTTATGTAGCCACCCGGCTCATTTGTGGGCCACTTCTCATTCTGTCCCCCGCGGTGAAGTGTTGGGGACCCCCTAGGCGGCAGGGGTTATGTAGCCACCCGGCTCATATGTGGGCCACTTCTCATTCTGTCCCCCGCTGTGAAGTGTTGGGGACCCCCTAGGCGGCAGGGGTTATGTAGCCACCCGCCCCATTTGTGGGCCACTTCTATTTTTGTCCCCCAGGTTGCAGCGTTGGGGACCCTCCAAGCAGCCAGGTTTATGTAGCCACCAGGCCCATTTTTGGGCCAATGTTGAATCTGTCACCCGTCGTGAACCGTTGGGGATCCCCAAGACAGCAGGGTTTAAGTAGCCTGTCGGCCCTACAATGGGCCACTGGTGATCTTAAACACCGCTCTAAAGTGTTGGGTATCCGTCAAGCAGAAGCGGTTATCTAGCCACCCGGCCCATTTGTGGACCACTTCTCATTCTGTGCCCCGCGGTGAAGTGTTGGGGACCCCCTAGGCGGGAGGGGTTATGTAGCCACCCGGTCTATTTGCGGGCCATTTCTCATTCTGTCCCCCGCGGTGAAGTGTTGGGGACCCCCTAGGCGGCAGGGGTTATGTAGCCACCCGGCTCATTTGTGGGCCACTTCTCATTCTGTCCCCCACGATGAAGTGTTGGGGACCCCCTAGGCGGCAGGGGTTAGGTAGCCACCCGGCCCATTTGTGGGCCACTTCTATTTTTGTCCCCAAGGTTGCAGCGTTGGGGACCCTCCAAGCAGCCAGGTTTCTGTAGCCACTCGGCCCATTTATGGGCCAATGGTGAATCTGTCCCCCGCGGTGAAGGGTTGGGGATCCCCAAGGCAGCAGTGGTTATGTAGCTTGTCGGCCGTACAATGGGCCACTGGTGATTTTAACCACCGCTTCAAAGTGTTGGGTATCCGTCAGGCAGAAGCGGTTATCTAGCCACCCGGCCCATTTGTGGGCCACCTCTCATTCTGTCCCCCGCGGTGAAGTGTTGGGGACCCCCTAGGCGGCAGGGTTTATGTAGCCACCCGACCCATTTGTGGGCCACTTCTCATTCTGTCCCCCGCGGTGAAGTGTTGGGGACCCCCTAGGCAGCAGGGGTTATGTAGCCACCCGCCCCATTTTTGGGCCACTTCTATTTTTGTCCCCCGCGCTGAAGCGTTGGGGATCTTCAAGCCAGCAGTGGTTATGTAGCTTGTCGGCCGTACAATGGGCCACTAGTCATCGTAACCACTGCTCCAAAGTGTTGGGTATCCGTCAGGCAGAAACGGTTATCTAGCCACCCGGCCCTTTTGTGGGCCACTTCTCATGCTGTCTCCCGCGGTGAAGTGTTGGGGACCCCCTAGGCGGCAGGGGTTATGTTGCCACCCGACCCATTTGCGGGCCATTTCTCATTCTGTCCCCCGTGGTGAAGTGTTTGGGACCCCCTAGGCGGCAGGGGTTATTGAGCCACCCGGCTCATATGTGGGCCACTTCTCATTCTGTCCCCCGCGGTGAAGTGTTGGGGACCCCCTAGGCGGCAGGGGTTATGTAGCCACCCGGCCCATTTGTGGGCCACTTCCATTTTTGTCCCCCAGGTTGCAGCGTTGGGGACCCTCCAAGCAGCCAGGTTTCTGTAGCCACCCGGCCCATTTATGCGCCAATGCTGAATCTGTCCCCCGCGGTGAAGGGTTGGGGACCCACTAGGCGGCAGGGGTTATGTAGCCACCCGCCCCATTTGTGGGCCACGTCTATTTTTGTCCCCCGCGCTAAAGCGTTGGGGACCCTCCAAGCTGCCAGGTTTATGTAGCCACGGGGCCCATTTATGGGCCAATGTTGAATCTGTCCCCCGTCGTGAAGCGTTGGGGATCCCAAGGCAGCAGGGATTATGTAGCCTGTCGGCCCTACAATGGGCCACTGGTGCTCTTAACCACTGCTCTAAAGTGTTGGGTATCCGTTAGGCAGAAGCGGTTATCTAGCCACCCGGCCCAATTTTGGGCCACATCTGATTCTGCCACGCGTGTTGAAGCGTAGGGGATCCCCCACTTAGCATGGGTAATGTAGCCACCCGACCCATTCGTGGGCCACTTCTCATTCTGTCCAACGCGGTGAAGTGTTAGGGACCCCCCAGGCGGCAGGAGTAATGTAGCTACCCGACCCATTTGTGGGCCACTTCTCATTCTGTCCCCCCGGTGAAGCGTTGGGGACGCCCTAGGCGGCAGGGGTTATATAGCCACCCGGCCCATTTGTGGGCCACTTCTCATTCTGTCCCCCGAAGTGAAGTGTTGGGGACCCCCTAGGCGGCAGGGGTTATGTAGCAACCCGGCCCTTTTGTGGGCCACTTCTATTTCTGTCCCCCAGGTTGCAGCGTTGGGGACCCTCCCAGCAGCCAGGTTTCTGCAGCCACCAGGCCCATTTATGGGCCAATGGTGAATCTGCCCCCCGTCGTGAAACGTTGGGGATCTTCAAGCCAGCAGTGGTTATGTAGCTTGTCGGCCGTACAATGGGCCACTAGTCATCTTAACCACTGCTCCGAAGTGTTGGGTATCCGTCAGGCAGAAGCGGTTATCTAGCCACCCGGCCCTTTTGTGGGCCACTTCTCATTCTGTCTCCGCGGTGAAGTGTTGGGGACCCCCTAGGCGGCAGGGGTTATGTAGCCACCCGGCTCATTTGTGGGCCACTTCTCATTTTGTCCCCCGTGGTGAAGTGTTGGGGACCCCCTATGTGGCAGGGGTTATGTAGCCACCCGCCCCATTTGTGGGCCACTTCTATTTTTGTCCCCCGCGTTGAAGCGTTAGGGACCCTCCAAGCAGCCAAGTTTATGTAGCCACCAGGCCCATTTATGGGCCAATGCTGAATATGTCCCCCGTCGTGAAGCGTTGGGAATCCCCAAGGCAGCAAGGTTTATGTAGCATGTCGGCCCTACAATGTGCCACGTGTGATCTTAACCACCGCTCTAAAGTGTTGGGTATCCGTCAGGCAGAAGCGCTTATCTAGCCACCCGGCTTATTTCTGGGGCCACATCTGATTCTGTCCCGCGTGTTGAAGTGTACGGGACCCCCCAGGTAGCAGGGGTAATGCTACCTCTATTTTTGTCCGTTGGGGACCCTCCAAGTTGCCAGGTTTATGTAGCCACGAGGCCCATTTATGGGCCAATGTTGAATTTGTCCCCCGTCGTGAAACGTTGGGGATCCTTAAGGCAGGAAGGTTTATGTAGCATGTCGGCCCTACAATGGGCCACTGGTGATCTCAACCACCGCTCTAAATTGTTGGCACAATTCAAAATACGGGCACCATGCCCACACGTGTCACCCTCATGCTTTAGAGAGTTTATGAGCGCTTGTATATGTATTATAAATATTTTGGTACTTAGTATTTCGAGCAACAGACATGCAGCAAAGCAACAATGAACCTTAGAATCTTTACTTGAATATCTCTGCACCGTCAGAGGTTGTTGTAGAACTGTACATAGCTCTAAATCTGAACTGTCCCCGTAACAGCAACTAACTATGCCGTCAACTTTATACTAATCTAAAATCGAGATTCCCATTACCCAAATCCCAAGTATTGCTTTAAATCTGAAAACATTTAATTATTGCTCTGCGCGCGCGTCTATCCTACTGTGCATGCGCTCTTGTCGGCGCCCATTATCAAACCCGAATTCCCATTTTAGGTCAGAATGAATGTTATGGGCTGTCAAGTTAAAGTAATTTAAAACCCTGCTCAGTCCGATTACACTCCCCTGCTATACTCAACACTCGGGGGACCAATGTTATACCTCTATTACCGTGGTGTGGTCCAACCAACACAGCAACATAAATCTAAATCAAGCTTAACGTAGATGGTGAAAAGTGGTAAAATTGACCAAAGCCTCATACATTCAAATTGTCTGATGCATCACGGAAATGCATCATTTATGAATGCCAAAAGTATGGATACAAATGGGGTTGGATGATACGTACTTTGGAGAACACTAAATAGGTGGCAATGCATTGGGCTCCTTGATGAGTGCCATGTTGTAGGTCGCAAAGCTGAGGCAAACTTTCTACAAAAAATTGCAGATCTTCTTGCCACATTGCAATCCTTTTACTATCCCATCGACAATTGCCCCTGCACCTTTTCCAATACCAACCGTTGTTGTCAAAATATGGCCTTTAAATACTCAGACAACTCATTGACTGACTGGTGGCACTGCTTGGCACACTCACCATATACTGAGGACACATCAAATGCACTCCGCCAATTGGGCCTAAGCGGTCATGGTTGTAGGTATGGCCGCCCCCTGGTTTCCTGGTGTGCTCCTTGTCACTTGTGCCAAGGACATGTTCCATGGTAAGATTTCTTGGTCACCTCCAACAAGTTCCTGTACCACAACCCAAAAATTGGCCCCTGTAAAAACCATGGGATTCATCTGCAATGCAGTGAAAGATATTGTCCCATCGTAGTTCAACCAATGCTTTTGACTGCAATTGCCTTCGGGATTCTTTTTGACATCAGAATCACACCGATGATTTGTTCCAACCCCCACAATTGAAACAAGGAAAATACACCTAGTAGAGGCTTGATCCCCTGCCAAACCGCATTTGACAAAAAGTGGAAGTCTAGGCCCATCAGGGAGCAAGCTCTCAAGGACCATGAAGGTACTACAGGTGGCTTTTGCGGTTTGCAGCCACTTTCACCATGGTGACCCTACAGTCAGGCTATGCTGAACCTCCCAGGGTAGCAGGGCTCATTCAACGCACAGCAAACACCAGGTCTGCAGAAGTTGTTTGTGCACTTTTGGCAGCTTTCAAAACGTTTGGCAAAGCATGAGGCTTTCACACAGAGAGGGTTGGCGGGGCGAACATCCAGCCAAAAATGTTGGCAGCTAGCTGAAAGAGATTAACTAAAGCACTGTTGGACCTTCTAGACCTTTTGATTATCGAGGGCCTTAGTCTTCATGTGAACACAGGCTTTTACATTGTGCATATTTTGCACTCTGGTGACAGTTTCTTCTTGTGGAAGACAGTCCCAAAACATCATTCCCTTCCCAACGCCCAAGGCCCTTCCCAAAGTCCATGTTTTCGGCCAACTTGCCCACCAAAATTCGCCTCATGTTTCCTTTTCCAAAAGCTGCTGGTGTTCACTTGTTTTCGTTCAATCCCATGTTCAACGCCACCAACGGCCACACACTTCCGGATGTACCTTGTGCATACCGCTCCAACGTTGTTGAAGAAATGTTGAGCAACTTTTTGGAAAAACCTTCGAGCTTGCTATACCCATAATACTGCTTGTGGTGGGCACATGTGGTGAACCAAACCCTCTCAAAACTGAGGTGTTGCAGAAAGGCCAGTTTGGTCTCCCTCTAAAACGCGACGTGGAACCAAATCCGCATTCATGACAACCCGTCGTCGTTATTACCAGGACAACAATTTCCTGTCACCCACAGCGTCAAACATGCATATTTTACACCTATCTTGCACTTCCATATTAGGCCTTGGTCTGGTTCTTCACCTTCTCTTGTGCGGCCTTCACGACTTCAGGATCGCCAATGAACTTATCCGTGAGGCAGAAGCGGTTATCTAGCCACTAGGCCCAATTTCGGGCCACATCTGATTCTGTCCCGCGTGTTGAAGCATAGGGGACCCCCCACGTAGCAGGGGTAATGTAGCCACCCGGCCCATTCGTGGGCCACTTCTCATTCTGTCCCCCGCGGTGAAGCGTTAGGGACCCTCCCTGTAGCAGGGGTAATGTAGCCACCCGACCCATTTGTGGGCCACTTCTCATTCTGTCCCCACGGTGAAGCGTTGGGGACCCCCTAGGCGGAAGGGGTTATGTAGCCGTCCGGCCCATTTGTGGGCCACTTCTCATTCTGTCCCCTGCGGTTAAGTGTTGGGGACCCCCTAGGCGGCAGGGGTTATGTAGCAACCCCGCCTCTTTGTGGACCACTTCTATTTTTCTCCCCCAGGTAGCAGCGTTGGGGACCCTCCAAGCAGCCAGGTTTCTGTAGCCATCAGGCCCATTTATGGGCCAATGGTGTATCTGCCCCCCGTCGTGAAGCGTTGGGGATCTTCAAGCCAGCAGTGGTTATGTACCTTGTCGGCCGTACAATGGGCCACTGGTGATCTTAACCTCTGCTCTAAAGTGTTGGGTATCCGTCAGGCAGAAGCGGTTATCTAGCCACCCGGCCCTTTTGTGGGCCACTTCTCATTCTGTCCCCCGCGGTGAAGCATTACCAACCCCCTAGGCGGCAGGGGTTATGTAGCCACCCGACCCATTTGTAGGCCACTTCTCATTCTGTCCCCCGCGGTGAAGTGTCGGGGACCCCCTATGTGGCAGGGGTTATGTAGCCACCCGCCCCATTTGTGGGCCACTTCTATTTTTGTCCGCCGCGCTGAAGCGTTGGGGACCTTCCAAGCATCCAAGTTTCTGTAGCCACCAGGCCCATTTATGGGCCAATGCTGAATTTGTCCCCCGTGAAGCGTTGGGGATCCCCAAGGCAGCAGGGGTTATGTAGCCACCCGGCCCATTTGTAGGCCACTTCTCATTCTGTCCCCCGCGGTGAAGTGTCGGGGACCCCCTATGTGGCAGGGGTTATGTAGCCACCCGCCCCATTTGTGGGCCACTTCTATTTTTGTCCCCCGCGCTGAAGCGTTGGGGACCTTCCAAGCATCCAAGTTTCTGTAGCCACCAGGCCCATTTATGGGCCAATGCTGAATTTGTCCCCCGTGAAGCGATGGGGATCCCCAAGGCAGCAGGGTTTATGTAGCCTGTCGGCCCTACAATGTGCCACTGGTGATCTCAACCACAGCTCTAAAGTGTTGGGTATCCGCCAGGCAGAAGCGCTTATCTAGCCACCCGGCCCATTCCTTGGGCCACATCTGATTCTGTCCCGTAGCAGGGGTAATGTAGCCACCCAGCCCATTTGTGGGCCACTTCTCATTCTGTCCCCCGCGGTGAAGCGTTAGGGACCCCCTAGGCGGCACGAGGTATGTAGCCACGTGGCCCATTTGTGGGCCACTTCTGATTCTGTCCCCCGCGGTGAAGCGTTGGGGATCCCCAAGACATGAGGGTTTATGTAGCCACCCCGCCCTACAATGGGCCGCTGGTGATTTTGACCACTGCTCAGGCGTAAGGGGTGATGCAGCCACAATGTCGGGCCACTTCTGACTTTGTCCCGTGTGTTGAAGCGTAGGGGAGCTACCAGGCCCACTTATGGCCCAATGCTGATAATTTCCCCCGCTCTAACCCGTTTGGGACTCCCAAGGCGACAGCCACCCGCCCCATTTGTGGGCCACATCTGATTGTGTCCCGCCTTCAAGCGCCGGGGACCCGCCATGCGGCAGGGGCTATGTAGCCACTCGGTTCATTTGTGGTAAATTTCCGATTTTGTCCCCGACTATAAACTGTTTGGGACTCCCCAGGCAGCAGTGCCTATATAGACACCCCCCCCATTTGTGGGCCACTTCCGATTTCCCTCCCCCAAGGAGAGGGGTTCGGGACCCCCGAGGCAGCAGGGTTTCTGTAGCCACCCGGCCCTATAATGGGCCGCTGGTGATTTTGACCACCGCTCTACAGTGTTGGGTATCCCCAAGGCGGAGGGGGTTATATAACCACCCAGCCCATTTACGGGCCACTTCTCATTTTGTCCCCCGCGGTGAAGCGTTAGGGACCCCCCCGGAGGCAGGAGTCATGTAGCCACCCGGCCCATTTGTGGGCCACTTCTCATTCTGTCCCCCGCGGTGAAGTGTTGGGGACCCCCTAGGCGGCAGGGGTTATGTAGCCACCCGGCCCATTTGTGGGCCACTTCTATTTTTGTCCCCCAAGTTGCAGCGTTGGGGACCCTCCAAGCAGCCAGGCTTATGTAGCCACCAGGCCCATTTTTGGGCCAATGTTGAATCTCTCCCCCGTCGTGAAGTGTTGGGGATCCCCAAGGCAGCAGGGTTTGTGTAGCCTGTCGGCCCTTCAATGGGCCACTGGTGATCTTAAACACCGCTCTAAAGTGTTGGGTATCCGTCAGGCAGAAGCGATTATCTAGCCACCCGGACCTTTTGTGGGCCACTTCTCATTCTGTCCCCCGCGGGGAAGCGTTAGGCCCCCCCTAGGCGGCAGGGGTTATGTAGCTGCCCGGCCCATTTGTGGGCCACTTCTCATTCTGTCCCCCGTGGTGAAGCGTTGGGGACCCCCTAGGCGGCAGCGGTTATGTAGCCACCCGGCCCATTTGTGGGCCACTTTTCATTCTGTCCCCCGCGGTGAAGCGTTGGGGATCCCCAAGACAGGAGGGTTTATGTAGCCACCCGGCCCCACAATGCGCCACTGGTGATTTTGACCACTGCTCAGGCGTAAGGGGTTATGCAGCCACCCGGCCCAATTTCGGGCCACTTCTGATTTTGTCCCGTGTGTTGAAGCGTAGCGGAGCAACCAGGCCCACTTATGGCCCAATGCTGATAATTTCCCCCGCTCTAACCCGTTTGGGACTCCCAAGGCGACAGCCACCCGCCCCATTTGTGGGCCACATCTGATTGTGTCCCGCTTTCAAGCGCCGGGGACCCGCCATGCGGCAGGGGTTATGTAGCCACTCGTTTCATTTGTGGTAAATTTCCGATTTTATCCCCGACTATAAAGTGTTTGGGACTCCCCAGGCAACAGTGCTTATATAGACACCCCCCCCATTTGTGGGCCACTTCCGATTTTCCTCCCCCAAGGAGAGGAGTTCGGGACCCCCAAGGCAGCAGGGTTTCTGTAGCCACCCGGCCCTGTAATGGGCCGCTGGTGATTTTGACCACCGCTCTACAGTGTTGGGTATCCCCAAGGCGGAGGGGGTTATATAACCACCTAGCCCATTTATGGGCCACTTCTCATTTTGTCCCCCGCGGTGAAGCGTTAGGGACCCCCCCGTAGGCAGGAGTCATGTAGCCACCCGGCCCATTTGTGGGCCACTTCTCATTCTGTCCCCCGCGGTGAAGCGATAGGGACCCCCCCGTAGGCAGGAGTCGGCCCATTTGTGGGCCACTTCTCATTCTGTCCCCCGCGGTGAAGTGTTGGGGACCCCCTAGGCGGCAGGGGTTATGTAGCCACCCGCCCCATTTTTGGGCCACTTCTATTTTTGTCCCACGCGCTTGGGACCCTCCAAGCAGCCAGGTTTCTGTAGCCACCAGGCCCATTTATGGGCCAATGCTGAATCTGTCCCCCGCGGTGAAACGTTGGGAACCTCCAAGGCAGCAGTGGTTATGTAGCGTGTCGGCCGTACAATGGGCCACTGGTGATCTTAACCACCGCTCTAAAGTGTTGGGTATCCTTCAAGCAGAAGCGGTTATCTAGCCACCCGGCCCATTTGTGGGCCACTTCTCATTCCGTCCCCCGCGGTGAAGCGTTAGGGACCCCCTAGGCGGCAGGGGTTATGTAGCCACCCGACCCATTTGTGGGCCACTTCTCATTCTGTCCCCCGCGGTGAAGTGTTGGGTACCCTCCAAGCAGCCAGGTTTATGTAGCCATGAGACCCATTTATAGGCCAATGTTGAATCTGTTCCCCGTCGTTGGGGATTCTCAAGGCAGCAGGGTTTATGTAGCCTGTCGGCCCTACAATGTGCCTTTGGTGATCTTAACCACCGCTCTAAAGTGTTGCGTATCCGTCAGGCAGAAGCTATTATCTAGCCACCCGGCCCAATTTCGGGCCACATCTGATTCTGTCCCGCGTGTTGAAGTGTAGGGGACCCCCCACGTAGCAGGGGTAATGTAGCCACCCGACCCATTCTTGGGCCACTTCTCATTCTGTTTCCCGCGGTGAAGCGTTAGGGACCCCCCAGGCGGCAAGAGTCATGTGGCCACGCGGCCCATTTGTGGGCCGCTTCTCATTCTGTCCCCCGCGGTGAAGCGCTGGGGGCCCCCTAGGCGGCAGGGGTTATTGAGCCACCCGGCCCGTTTGTGGGCCACTTCTCATTCTGCCCCCCGCGGTGAAGTGTTGGGGACCCCCTAGGCGGCAGGGGTTATGTAGCAACCCGGCCCTTTTGTGGGCCACTTCTATTTTTGTTTCCCAGGTTGCAACGTAAGGGACCCTCGGAACACCCAGGTTTCTGTAGCCACCAGGCCCATTTATGGGCCAATGCTGAATCTGCCCCCCGTCGTCAAGCGTTAGGGATCCCCAAGGCAGCAGGTATTATGTAGCCTGTCGGCCCTAGAATGGGCCACTGGTGATCTTGACCACCGCTCTAAAGTGTTGGGTATCCGTCAAGCAGAAGCGGTTATCTAGCCACCCGGCCCATTTGTGGGCCACTTCTCATTCCGTCCCCCGCGGTGAAGCGTTAGGGACCCCCTAGGCGGCAGGGGTTATGTAGCTTCCCGGCCCATTTGTGGGCCACTTCTCATTCTGTCCCCCGCGGTGAAATGTTGGGGACCCCTTATGCGGCAGGGGTTATGTAGCCACCCGCCCCATTTGTGGGCCACTTCTATTTTTCTCCCCCGCGCTGAAGCGTTGGGGACCCTCCAAGCAGCCAAGTTTCTGTAGCCACCAGGCCCATTCATGGGCCAATGCTGAATTTGTCCCCCGTCGTGAAGCGTTGGGGATCCCCAAGGCAGCAGGGTTTATGTAGCTTGTCGGCCCTACAATGTGCCACTAGTGATCTTAACCACAGCTCTAAAGTGTTGGGTATCCGCCAGGCAGAAGCGCTTATCTAGCCACCCGGCCCATTCCTTGGGCCACATCTGATTCTGTCCCGCGTGTTGAAGCGTAAGGGACCCCCCAGGTAGCAGGGGTAATGTAGCCACCCAGCCCATTTGTGGGCCACTTCTCATTCTGTCCCCCGCGGTGAAGAGTCCGGGACCCCCCAGGCGGCACGAGGTATGTAGCCACGTGGCCCATTTGTGGGCCACTTCTGATTCTGTCCCTCGCGGTGAAGCGTTGGGGATCCCCAGGACATGAGGGTTTATGTAGCCACCCCGCCCTACAACGGGCCGCTGGTGATTTTGACCACTGCTCAGGCGTAAGGGGTGATGCAGCCACCCGGCCCAATGTCGGGCCACTTCTGATTTTGTCCCGTGTGTTGAAGCGTAGGGGGGCTACCAGGCCCACTTATGGCCCAATGCTGATTATTTCCCCCGCTCTAACCCGGTTTGGACTCCCAAGGCGACAGCCACCCGCCCCATTTGTGGGCCACATCTGATTGTCTCCCGCCTTCAAGCGCCGGGGACCCGCCATGCGGCAGGGGCTATGTAGCCACTCGGTTCATTTGTGGTAAATTTCCGATTTTGTCCCCGACTATAAAGTGTTTGGGACTCCCCAGGCAGCAGCGCTTATATAGACACCCCCCCCATTTGTGGGCCACTTCCGATTTCCCTCCCCCAAGGAGAGGAGTTCGGGACCCCCAAGGCAGCAGGGCCCTATAATGGGCCGCTAGTGATTTTGACCACCGCTCTACAGTGTTGGGTATCCCCAAGGCGGAGGAGGTTATATAACCACCCAGCCCATTTACGGGCCAACTCTCATTTTGTTCCCCGCGGTGAAGCGTTAGGGACCCCCCCCGGAGGCAGGAGTCATGTAGCCACCCGGCCCATTTGTGGGCCACCTCTCATTCTGTCCCCCGCGGTGAAGTGTTGGGGACCCCCTAGGCGGCAGGGGTTATGTAGCCACCCGGCCCATTTGTGGGCCACTTCTATTTTTGTCCCCCAAGTTGCAGCGTTGGGGACCCTCCAAGCAGCCAGGTTTATGTAGCCACCAGGCCCATTTTTGGGCCAATGTTGAATCTGTCCCCCGTCGTGAAGTGTTGGGGATCCCCAAGGCAGCAGGGTTTGTGTAGCCTGTCGGCCCTTCAATGGGCCACTGGTGATCTTAGACACCGCTGTAAAGTGTTGGGTATCCGTCAGGCAGAAGCGATTATCTAGCCACCCGGCCCTTTTGTGGGCCACTTCTCATTCTGTCCCCCGCGGTGAAGCGTTAGGGACCCCCTAGGCGGCAGGGGTCATGTAGCTGCCCGGCCCATTTGTGGGCCACTTCTCATTCTGTCCCCCGTGGTGAAGCGTTGGGGACCCCCTAGGCGGCAGGGGTTATGTAGCCACCCGGCCCATCTGTGGGCCACTTCTCATTCTGTCCCCCGCGGTGAAGTATTGGGGACCCCCTAGGCGGCAAGGTTTCTATAGCAACTGGGCCACTTCTATTTCTGTCCCCCAGGTTGCAGCGTTGGGGAGCCTCCAAGCAGCCAGGTTTCTGTAGCCACCAGACCCATTTATGGGCCAATGGTGAATCTGCCCCCCGTCGCGAAGCGTCGGGGATCTTCAAGCCAGCAGTGGTTATGTAGCTTGTCGGCCGTACAATGGGCCATTGGTGATCTTAACCTCTGAAGTGTTGGGTATCCGTCAGGCAGAAGCGGTTATCTAGCCACCCGCCCCGTTGAGGGCCACTTCTCATTCCGTCCCCCGCGGTGAAGCGTTACGGACCCCCTAGGCAGCAGGGGTTATGTAGCTGCCCGCCCCACTTGTGGGCCACTTCTCATTCTGTCCTGTGCGGTGAAGCGTTGGGGACCCCCTATGTGGCAGGCGTTATGTAGCCACCCGCCCCATTTGTGGGCCACTTCTATTTTTGTCCCCCGCGGTGAAGCGTTGGGGACCCTCCAAGCAGCCAGGTTTCTGTAGCCACGAGACCCATTTGTGGGCCAATGGTGAATCTGTTCCCCGTCGTTGGGGATCCCCAAGGCAGCAGGGTTTATGTAGCCTGTCGGCCCTACAATGTGCCACTGGTGATCTTAACCACCGCTCTAAAGTGTCGCGTATCCGTCAGGCAGAAGCGCTTTTCTAGCCACCCGGCCCAATTTCGGGCCACATCTGATTATGTCCCGCGTGTTGAAGTGTAGGGGACCCCCTAAGTAGCAGGGGTAATGTAGCCACCCGGCCCATTTGTGGGCCACTTCTCATTCTGTCCCCCGGGGTGAAGTGTTAGGGACCCCCCAGGCGGCAGGAGTTATGTAGCCACGCGGCCCATTTGTGGGCCACTTCTCATTCTGTCCCCCGCGGTGAAGCGTTGGGGATCCCCAAGACACGAGGGTTTATGTAGCCACCCGGCCCCACAATGGGCCACTGGTTCATTTTGACCAATGCCCAGGCGTAAGAGGTTCTGCAGCCACCCGGCCCATTTTCGGGCCACTTCTGATTTTGTCCCGTGTGTTGAAGCGTAGGGGAGCCACCAGGCCCACTTATGGCCCAATGCTGATTATTTCCCCCGCTCTAACCCGGTTTGGACTCCCAAGGCGACAGCCACCCGCCCCATTTGTGGGCCACATCTGATTGTGTCCCGCCTTCAAGCGCCGGGGACCCGCCATGCGGCCGGGGCTATGTAGCCACTCGGTTCATTTGTGGTAAATTTCCGATTTTGTCCCCGACTATAAAGTGTTTGGGACTCCCCAGGCAGCAGTGCTTATATAGACACCCTCCCCATTTGTGGGCCACTTCCGATTTCCCTCCCCCAAGGAGAGGAGTTCGGGACCCCCAAAGCAGCAGGGTTTCTGTAGCCACCCGGCCCTATAATGGGCCGCTGGTGATTTTGACCACCGCTCTACGGTGTTGGGTATCCCTAAGGCGGAGGGGGTTATATACCCACCCAGCCCATTTATGGGCCACTTCTCATTTTGTCCCCCACGGTGAAGCGTTGGGGACCCTCTAGGCGGCAGGAGTCCAGTAGCCACCCGGCCTATTTGTGGGCCACTTCTCATTCTGTCCCCCGCGGTGAAGTGTTGGGGACCCCCTAGGCGGCAGGGGATACGTAGCCACCCGGCCCATTTGTGGGCCACTTCTATTTTTGTCCCCTAGGTTGCAGCGTTGGGGACCCTCCAAGGAGCCAGGTATATGTAGCTACCAAGCTCTTTGTTGGGCCAATGTTGAATCTATCCCCCGTGGTGAAGTGTTGGGGATCCCCACGCAGCAGGGTTTATGTAGCCTATCGGCCCTACAATGGGCCACTGGTGATCTTAAACACCGCTCCAAAGTATTGGATATCCGTCAGGCAGAAGCAGTTATCTAGCCACCCGGCCCTTTTGTGGGCCACTTCTCATTCTGTCCCCCGCGGTGAAGCGTTAGGGACCCCCTAGGCGGCAGGGGTCATGTAGCTGCCCGGCCCATTTGTGGGCCACTTCTCATTTCGTCCCCCGCGGTGAAGCGTTGGGGACCCCCTAGGCGGCAGGGGTCATGTACCCACCCGGCCCGTTTGTGGGGCATTTCTCATTCTGTCCCCCGCGGTGAAGTGTTGGGGACTCCCTAGGCGGCAGGGGTTATGTAGCAACACGGCCCTTTTGTGGGCCACTTCTATTTTTGTCCCCCAAGTTCCCCCAAGTCCTCTAGGTGGTAGCGTTGGGGACCCTCCAAGCAGCCAGGTTTCTGTAGCCACCGGGCCCATTTATGGGCCAATGGTGAATCTGCCCCCCGTTGTGAAGCGCTGGGGATCTTCAAGCCAGCAGTGGTTATGTAGCTTGTCGGCCGTACAATGGGCCACTGGTGATCTTAACCACTGCTCTGAAGTGTTGGGTATCCGTCAGGCAGAAGCGGTTATCTAGCCACCCGGCCCTGTTGAGGGCCACTTCTCAATCCGACCCCCGGGGTGAAGCGTTAGGGACACCCTAGGCGGCAGGGATTATGTAGCCACCTGCCCCATTTGTTGGCCCCTTCTCATTCTGTCCCCCGCGGTGAAGTGTTGGGGACCCCCTAGGCGGCAGGGGTTATGTAGCCACCCGGCCCATTTGTGGGCAACTTCTATTTTTGTCCCCCGCGCTGAAGCGTTGGGGACCCTCCAAGCAGGTTTATGTAGCCACCAGACCCATTTGTGGGCCAATGTTGAATCTGTCCCCCGTCGTGAAGCGTTGGGGATTCCCAAGGCAACAGGGTTTATGTAGCATGTCGGCCCTACAATGTGCCACTGGTGATCTTAACCACCGCTCTAAAGTGTTGGGTATCCGTCAGGCAGAAGCTGTTATCTAGCCACCCGGCCCAATTTCGGGCCACATCTGATTCTGTCCCGCGTGTTGAAGTGTGGTGGACCCCCCACGTAGCAGGGGTAATGTAGCCACCCGACTCATTCGTGGGCCACTTCTCATTCTGTTTCCCGTGGTGAAGCGTTGGGGAGCCCCCAGGCGGCAGGGGTTATGTAGCGACCCGGCCCTTTTGTGGCCCACTTCTATTTTTGTCCCCCAGGTTGCAGTGTAGGGGACCCTCCAAGCACCCAGGTTTCTGTAGCCACCAGGCCCATTTATGGGCCAATGCTTAATCTGCCCCCCGTTGTGAAGCGTTGGGGATCCCCAAGGCAGCAGGTATTATGTAGCCTGTCGGCCCTGCAATGGGCCACTGGTGATCTTAACCACCGCTCTAAAGTGTTGGGTATCCGTCAGGCAGAATCGGTTATCTAGCCACCCGCCCCTTTTGTGGGCCACTTCTCAATCCGTCCCCCGCGGTGAAGCGTTAGGGACCCCCTAGGCGGCAGGGGTTATGTAACTGCCCGGCCCATTTGTGGGCCACTTCTCTTTTTGTCACCTGCGCTGAAGCGTTGGGGACCCTCCAAGCAGCCAGGTTTTATGTAGCCACCATGCCCATTTATGGGCCAATGTTGAATCTGTCCCCCGTCGTGAACCGTTGGGGATCCCCAAGGCAGCAGGGTTTATGTAGCATGTCGGCCCTACAATGTGCTACTGGTCATCTTAACCACCGCTCTAAAGTGTTGGGTATCCGTCACGCAGAAGCGGTTATCTAGCCACCCGGCCCATTTGTGGGCCACTTCTCATTCCGTCCCCCGCGGTAAAGCGTTAGGGACCCCCTAGGCGGCAGGGGTTATGTAGGCACCCACCCCATTTGTGGGCCACTTCTCATTTAGTCCCCCGCGGTGAAGTGTTGGGGACCCCCTAGGCGACAGGGGTTATGTAGCCACGCGGCCCATTTGTGGGCCTCTTCTCATTTTGCTCCCCGCGGTGAAGCTTTGGGGACCCCCAAGACAGGAGGGTTTATGTAGCCACCCGCCCCTACAATGGGCCACTGGTGATTGTGACCACCGCTCAGGCGGAAGGGGTTATGCAGCCACCCGGCCCAATGTCGGGCCACTTCTGATTTTGTCCCGTGTGTTGAAGCGTAGGGGAGCCACCAGGCCCACTTATGGCCCAATGCTTATAATTTCCCCCGCTCCAACCCGTTTGCGACTCCCAAGGCGACAGCCACCCGCCCCATTTGTGGGCCACATCTGATTGTGACCCGCCTTCAAGCGCCGGGGACCCGCCATGCGGCAGGGGCTATGTAGCCACTTGGTTCATTTGTGGTAAAATTCTGATTTTGTCCCCGACTATAAAGTGTTTGGGACTCCCCAGGCCGCAGTGCTTATATAGACACCCCCCCCATTTGTGGGCCACTTGCGATTTCCCTCCCCCAAGGAGCGGAGTTCGGGACCCCCAAGGCAGCAGGGTTTTTGTAGCCCCCCGGCCCTATAATGGGCCGCTGGTGATTTTGACCACCGCTCTACAGTGTTGGGTATCCCCAAGGCAGAGGGGGTTATATAACCACCCAGCCCATTTTTGGGCCACTTCTCATTTTGTCCCACGCGGTGAAGCGTTAGGGACCCCCCCGTAGGCAGGAGTCATGTAGCCACGGGGCCCGTTTGTGGGCCACCTCTAATTTTGTCCCACGCGCTGAAGCGTTGGGGACCCCCTAGGCGGCAGGGGCCATCTAGCCAGCCGGCCCATTTGTGGGCCACTTCTCATTCTCTCCCCCGCGGTGAAGCGTTGGGGACCCCCAACGCAGCAAGGTTTATGTAGCCACCCGGCCCTATAATGGGCCACTGCTGATCCTGACCAGCGCTGTAAGGTGTTGGCTTTCCCCAGGCGGAGGCGGTTATGTAGCCAACCGTCCCGTTTGCGGGGCACTTCTGATTCTGTCCCGCTTGTTGAAGCGTACGGGACCCCCCAGGCTTCAGGGACAATGTAGCCACCCTGCCCATTTGTGGGCCACTTCTCATTCTATCCCCCGCGGTGAAGCGTTACGGACCTTCTAGGCGGCAAGGGTTATGTAGCCAACCGGCCCATTTGTGGGCCACTTCTCATTCTGTCCCCCGCGGTGAAGCGCTGGGGAGCCCCAAGGCAGCAAAGTGTATGTAGCCACCCGCCCTCATAATGGGCCAAGGGTCATTTTGACCACCGCTATCAAGTGTTCGGTATCCACCCGGCCCATTTTCGGGGCACTTCTGATTCTGTCCCGCTTGTTGAAGCGTACGGGACCAGCCTGCCCATTTGTGGGCCACTCTTCATTCTTTACCCCGCGGTGAAGCGTTAGGGACCCCCTAGGCGACAGGGGTTATGTAGCCACCCGTCACATTTGTGGGCCACTTCTCCTTGTGCCCCCCGCGGTGAAGCGTTGGGGACCCTAGGCGGCAAGGGCTATGTAGCCCACCGGCCCATTTTTGGGCCACGTATGATTGTGTCCCCCGCCTTGAAGCCCCGGGAAGCCCCCAGGCGGAGGGGTTATGTAGACTTGGCCGACCCCGGGGCCACATGTGAATGTGTCCCGCGTGTTCAAGCCCATGGGACTCCCCTAGCGGCTGAGGTTATGTAGGCATGTGGCTCATTTGTGGGCCACTGCTGATTTTTCACCAGGTTGAATCGTTGGGGAACCCCGGCGGCACGGGTTATGTAGCCACCCGGTCCAATTGTGGTGAAGTTCCGATTTTGTCGCCCCACTGCGATGCGTTCTTGATCCTCCAGGCAGCATGGGTTACATAGACACCCGGCCCATTTGTGGGCCACTTCCGATTTCTCTCCCCCATGGGACCCCCAAGGCAGCCGGGTTTATGTAGCCACCCGGCCCTATAATGGGCCGCTGGTGATTTTGACCACCGCTCTACAGTGTTGGGTATCCCCAAGGCGGAGGGGGTTATGTAGCCACCCACCCCATTTTCGGGCCACTTCTGAGTCTGTCCCGCGTGTTGAAGCGTACGGGACCTCCCAGGTGGCAGGGGTAATGCAGCCACCCGGTCCATTTGTGGGCCTTTTCTCATTCTGTCCCCCGCGCTGAAGCGTTGGGGACCCCCCATGCGGCAGGGGTAATGTAGCCACCCGGCCCATTTGTGGGCCACTTCTCATTCTGTCCCCCCCGGTGAAGCGTTGGGGACCCCCTAGGCGGAAGGGGTTATGTAGCCACTCGGCCCATTTTTGGGCCACATATGATTTTATCCCCCGCGCTGAAGCGTTGGGGACCCCCTAGGCGGCAGGGGTTATGTAGCCACCCGGCCCATTTGTGGGCCACTTCTCATTCTCTCCCCCGCGGTGAAGCGTTGGGGACTGTTGGGCACGGCTGCCCCCGTTGAGCAAAGAGGGGAAGACCCGCAGGCCACGGTCCAACCTTCCATGGCCACTTTTGACACCGGAGGGCACCCGCCCCAAGGTCCTCATTAGTCGACATCGGCGCAAGGTGCCGGATGGCTACTCCACACATGCGTCCGGTCAGCTGGAGCATGACCGGGTTGTCATTAATGACCTAGCCAAGAAGCCAGTAACCGACTTGCGTGCTGCCTATGAGCCTAACACTAATCGTTGTCCGAAGCCCAAGTCCAGCGACAGAACAGCTTACTCGATCTACGGGCGTGCATTGTGCAACTACTTGTCGTTGGTTTTTTATGTGGTATATTTTCCTCCTCGTCCTACAGTGTGTAAGAATGCCATTACCTTCGCTTCATCCCGGTGCCTTGGTGGCATTTAATGGTGGCACTAATGTCGGCCGTGGTTGTTGCAGGACACTTTTTCTGGAGTTTAATTTTTTTCACAGGGCCAGCCCACTGAACGGTGCCCGTGGCCCTATTAGCACTCTTTTCTTGGGCCCCGAGTTTGTGTTTAGTGCCAACGACACCAGGTGATTTTATGACTTATTTGCCGCGTCGCAACTAATGGTGGTCACACAGAGTAGTAGCTCCGCTATTTACTCCCCGTCGCATCGTTAAGGTCATGGACTGCCGTACGGAACCCACAATTGCACATATTGTCCATGCATTGCAAAATTCGCATCTGTTTCAGTGTTCAATCTTTTGAAATAATATTCGCTCCTTACCACTAAGAATACGCACGTCTACCGCAAAAAAATTCACTTTTTTTAAACTTTACACGACTTATCGCTGAACAAAGAGTGCACGCAGTTAGCACAAACAAAATAACAATGCTTGACGATATTTTTTTACGCGACTCACCTTTTTCACGCAACACACACCCACACACACACGTGCACCACACCACACACCACGTACATACACCCTTTATGTTGTTCATTTTTTGCAGGTGTGTTTTTGTCTGATTCTTTTTGTAGGTGTGGAACCCCTTTTACTTTGTGCGACCATTTGCGCATTGGTTGAAGTGTCCCATGGTACCTGTTGTATTTGCCTTTAGATGCGCATCAAAGACGTGCTGCGGATGGAAAGATTTGACAACAAGCCGCAGTGCTTCTTATTTGATGATCTTGACTTGTGCCCAGGGTATGCCACTGATTGCGTGAAGGGATTTCAGCTGAGGTCGGGGCCCATATTAGTCTGCTCATCGGGCACCTCCGAGCACGGGTCGAGGTGGGTGGGCCTAACTTTGACTCGGCTGTGTTTCCCCTACTAGGATGTAAAAGGCACACTCTTGCCACACCAAGCGATAAGTGGCCAGCCCCACCATTTCAGCAAGACCGGACATGCTGACCAGGGAAGTAGGCAAGTGAGCAATGCGAAGACTAGAGCAGAGATGATTACCTCTGGGCTACCTGTCAGATGAGTATGTGGGCAAGCACTGTGCTTTACGGAATGGGGGCGAATTTTGTAAGGATTGCTGACAAAAGTGTTGACAACGACTGATGCTTATCCTTGGTTTGCTTGTCTGGACGTTCCAAGAGCACCCCTTCCGTGAAAGCCGTGGCTGTCGGTATTGGTCCAATTGACAATCACTAGTTGGCCCCTGCTTCCAGTTCAGAGCTACCTACAATCATTTGATGTACTCAACAATTCCGCTGTCTGTGTAAACCACCTCTTTTCTGGCATTTATCTTTTAGGTTGAAGCACCTGCAAGCTGCCATCAAAGATGCGAAGGCGCCGGTGATTCTCATCTGTAACAAAAAGTATGTTGGTGACCTTGCATCCAGTTTGCTCTTGGCATAGGGGCTTGGGAACCCTCGTCACATTTAAACCTCGCCGGGCGCGTCGCTAGCAAGTTTATTATCATATACATTGAATCCTTGGGCTCGACATGATTTGCGAGCAAAGACCTTATCACCAAGTCTTTGTCTTTCATAGAAAGGACCTTTTTCTTTGGTCTAGATCTCCAGCAATAATTGTCGTCATTCTGGCCACAACCGCTTCTTGCTGGCCCACAAGCGGCGTCGGTTGCTCGAAAACTGCTCGGTTGTCGCAAAATAACGCGCATAATCTCCAAGTTAGGCAAGCTGATGCTACCGCTATGTACTCCCGCTATGCCCCATTATTCAGCTTACTATTGGATGGCTTAGCTTTTTCTTCCTGTACAACTTCATGGCGGAAGAATGAATTAGCTTCTATGTGTGGGTGATCCCTTGGACTTCAATTCCCTGTGTGTTGCTGCAATAACCCAACCATTAAAGACGTCAAGGATAGCATCAAAGTCCCTGCCCCCAGCTAATGGTCGAGATATCAATCGACACTTTAATGAGTCCGAGAAAACAAGAACTTCCCCTTAAGCACTTAAGCACTCAAGCTCGACAATTAGAGTTGTGTGGACAGTATCTGTAATCGACTACGAAGGATGTGGTCACAGATCCCTTAGGCAACGGTACTCAGTCAGATCGCTCATCGAGCGTACTCAGTCTGATCGCCAAGGGAGGGTACCCAGTCGGATTGGTTAGAGATTGTACTCAGTCAGATGGGTCGGGGATGCTACTCAGTCAGATCACTCACGGGGGATACTCGATCAAATGGCTTAGGGAGGGTAACCAGTCAAATCGCTCAGGGGGCATAGTTAGTCATAGCGCCTCGACAGCCGGCAAATACAATACTACAAGTGGACGGTTATTAGGTAACGATGACCTCGGAGTTGCTAATGCTGAGGCTTCTACATGTATATGCCCGGTTGCAAGTACCGTTGCATGTGTTGATTTAGCTTTGGATCGGGTAAAGCAATCAGGTGCCTGTTTGTGCTTTGGGTTTCCCCTGGAAGCAAAGCGCACCCGCACTAGAGGAGGGTGGTTGGAAATAGATGCTTGAAGTAGATGTTGGTTGTATCTCGGAGCATTGGTTTGATGTGGCAAATGCACTTAGATACTTGGTTTTTTCAATGTCAGTCAGACTCATCGTATGTGTATGTAAGTGTGTGTGACACCCGGCTGCACAGAAGTATACTTTTCGACCACCATCACAAGATTTTCGTACCTCCGATGGTTTTTGGCTGATGGTGGAGGTGCACCTCCCCCTTTTACCCAGAAAGCAGGCATCCCTTGCAAGCAATTGCACCATGAAGAGAGTGACATTATATTTTCAATTTACAAAAGAACCATTGTCCGCTTCATCGCTGATCACGGTTTACAAGTCATCTCCGTCTTTTGCCCCTCTTGCAGTCTCTTTTTCAGCTGCCCCTGTGCCTCAACTCTGTTTTGTGCTCAACACTATCACTTTACAGAGCCAACGTTTCAGAGTTGCAGGATGTATGTGCAACAACGATAAAGATTTCCTGGTATGCGTACAATTGGCACATATCCACATTAGATGTTGAGTTACTGCCCGACTTTTGGTCAATTGCTCCGCGCTTGCAGTTTTGTGCTTCCGATGATTGCTTGCTGGTAGGTGCTTGCCAAACCCCGCATTTCTCATACGGTACATCTTTTTCTCTCCTTGTTTCATGCAGTCCGATTCAAAGTGCGGCTGTTCACCTGAAACAGATTTTGTGGTACGAGGGCCACGACGTCTCCACCGCAGTCCTCGAAAAGGCCCTCACCGACCCTTCCATCAATGGGGACGTCCGGATGTTGCTGAACGAGCTTCAGCTCAATCCTTCTCTTCGCTCTACCGACAAGTATGCTTTCCGTTTTCTGTCCCATAGTGTGCATTGCAAGTACAAGGAAAAGCGGAACATACACGAGCGAGTCCATACCCATCCATCGTTTCATGTGCCACATTTCACCGGAGTTTGTGCCACTGGCCTCGGCAGTGCCATGGACGCTGTATTTGTGCATATTGTAGATGTCCAGCAATAGTTGCATTTTCCTCAATTTTTCCTAGGTACACGAGGCAACACAAAAGAACATGGCAGCACATACTCCAAGATAATTTTCACGTTTTGACAATTTTTCGGTACCAGATGGTACATTTTTCACCCATTTGTCGGGCGAAGTGAAAATCTAGCTTGCAATTTACAATCGCGGTCCGCTAGAATGTTGTGAATTCGGACCCCCGTTTTTGGCTCATGCCTCAAAAGGTGCTTTTGGGCTTTTGTGGTGGCTAGAGTTTTGGCCACACCCTGCCCCATATGAATCTTGTTGAAGTGACGTGCAATTTTGCACTTTAGGCTGAAATATCATACGCAGGGTGTGACGATCATTTTGGGTTACACATTTTGTGGTACACCTCTCCAAAGACTTGAAAAAATGGTTGATCATCTCTTCATAGCAGGGGCACGGGTTTTGGAAAATCACCCCGAAGTGCCCCAACTGAATGCTCTTTGGCCTCCCTTGTAGTCCTCCTCTGCCCGTCCTATTCTTCTTGCCCCCTTGAAACCTTTTTGCCCTTTGTTGCAGGTCTTTTTTGAAAGACTTTACCGTCACGGGGGCAACGGCAGCAAAGAAGTTTGTGCGCCTTAGCGTGCGGGACATGCTGACGTCTTGCTCCAGTGAAGTACGAGCGTTCATGCAGGTGTGACAACTAGCAGAATGTTACGACGGGGAGAAAATGAACGGCGGTAGGAGTAAGTAGATGGATACCGTTGGGTAGAAAGAATATGCCTCGTTGGCAGCCCTTCCTTAAAACAAGGTGATGGCTCGCATATTTGTTTCCACGAAGTGTTGCATCATCATCCAACCAAGTATGCAATGTAGTACATACCTGTATCTGACTAGTTGCAGTGGTTGGGTCATTTTTGTTGACTAGGAAGCCTTTAGCTGAATAGACTGTACCCTTTATCGAAGATTTGTACGTACATCATTCTTTTTTGCCATTGTAGATGTTTGCGCTTCAGTGCTGGTGGATTGCAGCCGCTCCCAAATTTTCTGAATGCTGTACCATGCAATATTAGATGGCAACAAGTAGGGTTGTATGCTATAGATGGCAAACAGAAATCTGCAACAATAGATCGTGGCCGCAAGGAGCACTAACCGACAGTGCAGGGCAACGCCTAGCAATAGCTTGTGATAGACCTCAACGTGGAGGAAATAGCAATGGTAGCAACTCGAGCCCTCCCGAAAAGGAGCCTGTTAATTGCAGTTATCTACGCAAAGAAGATAAGGCCAAGTGTGCACATGTGCCTCGCTTTCATGTTCCCACATTTTTTGGAGAGTCCGCACGCAGGGCGTGCCCCCGATATTGTATTTGCATCATATTCCAATGCTAATTCCGAGTCTAGGGCTTGTTTAATGTGGCACGGTGGCCCCGTAGATAGTAATACATGGAGGGTAATGGATGTTATCAATCAATCCTTATCGGTCCACCGTCGATGGTCTGTGAGCTGTGACAGGACTGCGCACAGGTCCCGGGGTCGGCGAACCACGTATTGCCCGCGCGTGCGCCTGCAGGCTGTGGACAGGTGGATGCGTTTTTGCGCCGCGCGCGCGCGCCCCGTGCAGGGCCTGGTTTTACCGTTCACGGTATTGGCTACGCGTGGTGCCTCCCCCCCACGGACGGGTGGAGCCGTTTTTTGCACCGCACACCGGTCCCGGTATTGGCGAATCGGTTGTTGCTTGCGTGCGCCGCTTGTAAGCTCTGGACGGGCAGATCTGGCTTTTGTGTTGTGCGCCGCGCGCAGGTCCTGATTTTGGCGTACAAGAGATTGGCCACACGTGCCGCTTGCCTCTTTACTGCGAGTGGTTATTACTAAATGAGCACGAAACAGTGGGAAAACCCGCTGCCATGATTTTTTTTATCGAACTCAAGCACAGTAATCTGTCTTTACGTTTAAATGCGCATTTGGTTGCTAAGGTTTGCATAGCATTAAGAAAGCTTCTGGATATGTCAAGTTGACGCCACGCCGCCTACATTTAACCGGCATTTGTGCCAACACCAACATTTTTCATGCCAGCGTTGGTTTAAAGAGGTCGGGTCGCGCATGGATAGTAATTGGTACCACATCGATGAAATCCATCATGCATTTGCACTCCAATGGCCAGGAGACGTTGAATGCATCCTGTACGGCATGGCTTTTGGAACTGAACAACAGAAGTTTGTAAGGAATACGCGAGCATGGGGGTGCACCCGCATCTCACTTTGTTGAACCCAAGTACTCCGTTCTAGATTCTGCAAATAGATTCACACTAGTTGGTGACTTCTTGTTGAATCGTGATTCGGTGGTGTGTGCCAATGCATCTGAAGGTGTAGGAATTGGATGAGCAGTCTATTCGGCCAATTGTTTGTCTGTGGCCAGGGGAAGAAGTTGTGGCAAAGGCCAAAGGAGAGGGCTGGGACAGAGTGTTTGTTCTAGGCCTAAATAGTCTTTGGTCATGCATGCAGGAGAATTACCCTGCCGGAACAGAAATGCGTCGCGTTTGGGAGGCCGTGCATGCAATCTCCCTTGGCCATTCGTCGAAGGAGTATGGCTGGGCCGGCAGGGACGCTCTGACCTGCGTGTACCCCGCTTGGCTGATGCGCCCAGAACTTCGGAAAAGCCTCCGTTACCCCAAGTATGCACAACGCGCTTTGCCCATATGCTTCATGTTTGTGGTTGCACATTTTGACTCTTGGTTTAAATGGTCACATTCTGGCACGTTGTCCTGGTGCGTAAGGCTCCCCGGCCAAAGCTTTATGACACTCATCACGTGCAATTTTTATGTTGTTTCAGCGCCCACAACGTTATCAGCAGGGGATGTCCATGATATGTGCTTACAAATTATGACCCCACTAAAGAAACAGGTGCATTCTTCATAGCACCCACCAGTGATGACGGCAGAACCACATCCACAGCAACATCCACACCCGTTTACCCACATCCCCCATTATGCAAACTACCAACTTCCTTCTCCACAGCCCCCCCCCCCCCCCCTCCGCATCCTCAAAGTAATACCAGGTTTAGGACTCGGGTGCATGCAACAGCGACTCCCGCTTCCCCCCGCACTAGTCCACCACATGATACGCTATGGTGCACACTGATTGAGTTCCTCATCTGATGCATCTTTTGCAATGCTTGACCCCTATCCACCAAGTGTGTGCCTACTCTTGACAGAACGCATAAGAAGCAGAAGGAACTGCGCGGCTATGCTGGTATGCCGATTGTCGGGTGGGTAAGGAGGTAGGCAAGAGGTACGAGAGAAATTTAGGGGATTAGGTGGAGCGAGGGTTGGGGGAAGACAGGGGAGGGGGCAAAGTAAAGTGCTGGAATTGTTTTGGAGGACGCCTCTCATGGGGGTTTTGGTAGTCACTAATGGTTTTTCCAACATACCGATTGCAGTTGTGAGAGCTGGGTGCATCAAGCAGCACCATAGTGTGAATTTGTTTTGTTGAGCCTAAAGCATAGCGGTGGTGCATTTCGGTACTCCGGCTATTGTTGAAAGCGCACATCTCTGAGTTAATGTCAGAAGCAAACGACGCTCATACCCCGAATCCTTCTGCTGCCCCCCTTCCCTTTTCTATCCCCCACCGTCCTCTTTCTCTTCCCTTGTCCCCGTTTCAGCTCTCCCCGAGACGCGTCCTCCTCCCAAGCCTAAGCCCGAGAAGGAGGTTCTGAAGGCACCGAGCAAAGTGGACCCTAAAGCACCAGGTTTTTGCACTACCGACTGCAGCCTTTGTCCTCTCCGTGTCCTCTGCACATATTGCTGGCGTTCCGTTAGGCACCGGCTATCTGCCGCCCGATGGCACCTCTTTTGTAAACAGGTTATGCTTGTGCGACAACCGACGCGGTAAGGGGGGGTACGCCCCCCCCCCCCCCCCGCCTATCAGACGTTTCAATACACACCTTAGGGGAGCTTGAAATGCGGCATGCACTACCGGGAATCAAATTTCTTGTTCGTGATAATGCTCCTTCTCGTTGTTACTTTTTTGGGCCCCCTGCCCATCATCGCCTTCCGCCCCCCCTTCCCGGGAATCATGCCGCCAACTCCGCCATCCTTCCTCCCACCCCTTACTTACTTACTCCTGCCCTCTTCTTGACCCTAGTTTTGGTCTTCTCTTTCTTCTGCGATTACATGAGAGGTGATTTTGTAGTTGTATGAATGCATATGGCTCCGTGTATGTCTATGTGCGTGCACCAATGCTCATAGATGCAGACTGATTTCTCATCATTCACGCAACCTTCATTACACACTTTACCTCTCCTCTCTCCATCACCCTCCTGCTCACAGACGCTGGACGCAAGCGGCCCCATCCGGGGACAATGTCGCCGAGGCCTACGAAGTGGCGTGAGATTGCAAATGTATGCGGGTTGGGAAGCCCTGTGGATACGAGGGAGGAACGGAAAGAGAGCGAGGGACACATTTTACACTAACATGCGGCAAAATGATTGCCGCTGGATCCGACTGTAACCCTCTCACGGCGGCTACCAGATGTTACCCACCCTCTGCTAGTGGCCGCTTGATGTGGTTGTTGGTTCCTTGGTGTCACCCCACGGATAATCTAAGCCCAGTGATGCCTATTGCTGGCCCTTTCACGCAAGACAGGTGTGCTCCCGCCTGAAGATTGAGGATGGAGACATGCAGCATCAGGGTCGTTTTTTTTTTTGCGCTGGATCAGTAGCACCATTTCAGGCACGGTGGCGGAAATCTTTTCCACGGGCAGGCGCTAGCTTTTTTCCCACCACATTCATCATTCCCGTGGTAGCAGGAGTTAACGTTGAAGAACACAACCGCTTGGTCTCAAATGTCCCTACCATTCGAGATGAAATATCAAGGTTTTGTCGCGGGACACACTACACCACAAGACATCTTCGGTTGCCCCATAATTAAGAACGTGCCACCATTTGGTCTGGAAGATGCCCCTTCATCGTCGGATTACACGAAGCTGCAACATTGTGGTACCCAGCTCCTCTCGGTTGGAAGAGTTCAATGTTGGTGTCAATCGCCAAATGTTGACCCCCGTTGCAGAGCACTCAACAGCAGTGCAAAGCTATGCAACATCCTTGCACATGATGCACTTAATTGTGAGACGCTACGCTGAATGGTGTTGCACACAGCTGCATTCCACTGCACAGCACCGCACACCATTGCACACCCTTCCAACGTGCCACGATGCACGCCTCTGCACACAGTACGGTGGCTAAGCATAGCAAGCCGGTGGACGACATCTGCTCGGTCCTAGCGTGCACGATGCAGCGCCTTGCTGCACTGTCTTCCCGTTTCACCAGAAATCCACACCGCCATGGAAGCTCACCATCACGTCACGGGGATTCAAGAAACCGTCACAGGGATTGAAGGAACCGACACCAGGTGCAGTAGCTGAGTCTATCAGCTCGCGTGCGGCGAAAATTAAGGCCGAAAACGTGCAAAACGTTACCACAGGTGTGCATGGACTGATCACTCAGTCTAACTTACATATGATGCTTTGTAAAAATGTTAGACAAAGAATAGTAATTGTTTCTCTTTGCATCTCAGGCCCGCATGTTTTCTACCTCAACGTTTGTGACACAAGTATGTGCTGTCATCATCAGATGAAAGAGACTTTATTAAATCATTTTCAGTGCACAAGAGTGGGTCACCAGAAGCAATCTATTTCAAAAATGCTCTCCGGAGAATCTTCCACAGCCACCAAAAGGTCTTCCTGAAACATAAATTCATCATTGTTATTCTGTTTGTTCCAAATTTTCATCTGTCTCTTAAGAAAGACACAATAGGGTAAATTTTACATGAGTTTGGATTCATGTTATCATGTGTTTGCCTGTCTAATTTCGATTCATGGTTCACTAGTTGTGCTAGTACCTTGGCCATCGTGGGCAAACCACTGTGTGTATGTACGTATATGACATTCGGGGTATTTTATTTCACCTGTATCTACGTTGTTGATTTGTTTAATTGATTCACCTCCTTCTGTTTTCGGCCTGAACCCTGTAGCGCTGGCTGGGCATCTATCATTTTTGCGAACAAACCACATATCCTTTCTGCCGGTTTTCGAAGCTGACCACCTCACCTACCTGTTTGGCATTTGATTTTGCCACCCCTTGGAAGAAGCACGAAATAAGTAGCTAAGAACAACAATTTTCCGATTTCGCCGTACCCATTACCCCGCAATGCCATAGCCCTTTTGAAGACGGGGTTTGCAAAAAACCCAAGTTGCATGCTCATGCTTGAGAATGATGCCTATGAGCGTGTTGACCCATGGTTCCCATATCCATCGCCCTACTATCAAGGGCACTTGGTTGAGGGCTGTGATTGGCAGTGCCCATTGGCCTTTCATCACTCCACCAGTTAACCCTTCATATATCTGCATGACAGTTGATTCTTGCCCCTCCTTGCTTCCGATGTGTGGGGCCGTCTTGCAGTACCCCCTCCCCCGTTGTCACCGCCATTCCCATCAGGGCTGATACCCAGCTTATGAAAGGTGAAACGGGGGGTACACGGGACTTCTTCACCTATTGCATCCGTTGTGTGTTGTTCCAGAATGAGGTCCCCATCGGCTTATCTATGGAACACCTAAGCAATCGCAACGGTTCCTTGTTGTAACTGAGAAAACCCCGATTCACCAACCTGCTTGCCACCCCCCATGAAGTAGGGACGTTTTTGTGCTTGCTGGCCAGGCACAATTGGTAATGCTAACAATTAGCATTCGCGGGTGGGTGCCTTGGGTTTGTTTTGGGTCGTCCGTCTTTGTCAACAGGACTATCCATCCACCTCCAATGGCAGTCACCTAGTGGTATGAGCCCCTGGAACGGTTTTTTTGTTTTTTCCCGGAGGGTGCGTGGGGTTGAAGGTCGTCATTCAAGGTGGCTCCGCCTATTGTGATCGCCCTGCAATGGGTCCCATTCAATTTGCTTTCTTGATATACACCTCCCTATGGTCCTGAGGCAATACTCCGCCTGGCCCTTCTATTTGTCCCCACCAATAGGAACTTAGTTTCTGTTCAGGCAGCCCAGGCATGCATTGTTGGCTTGGAAATCGCACATTTCGGGCTAGCCTCAAAACACCATTGGGAGACCATTCCATGCATGGACAAATGACCCCTTACACACCAAGGACCAATTGTGCATGAAGGTCGGTCGGTATTTCATTTTCATTTTCACTTCTCCTTTTCTATTCCTTGCTGCTAGGTCCTGATGGCGAAGTTTCTGTGTCCCTCAAGGAGTTGCAGACCACCAGGGAGGACATTTTGGAGGCGTTGGTAAAGCGCACTACCGTGGGTGGAGAAAGTGCCACGGTTCTGGTCATTGATAACCAGGGGCAAGAAGGTGTGTTCGGGGTGCAATAGGAGGGACGGAGAGGGGGGAGGATTGCAGGATATAGGCAGGAAAAGGAACAGGAGGTACGGGGCAGTTCGGGGCATCCGGAAAATGGGGCGGGGGATACGCAGTGAGAAAGAGAGAGCGAGAGCGAGAGAGAGAGACAGAGAGAGAGAGGAGCTGGGAGACGAGAGAAAGGGCGGCACTGGCCTTAGCAGGGACGGGCAAGCGAGAGTTTAAGGATCGTGGATAGCGCCGGGAAAGATCGTTGAGAAGTCCTTCGCGTCGTGGAATCTTTGCCACGGCTCTTGAGAGCTGTCCATGGAATGATAGTCGAAAACCCTGTCTAGAAAGGCAGATAGGAAGCTCTCAAGAAGAGTGCAGGAGGTTGTTAAGGGTTGCTGTGCGTGTCTTAGCCCTAAAGGTCTGCCACAACCGATGCAACGTGCATGCATCCTGATTGGAGTGCTTGCCAATGCCATGCCGTGAATTAGGCACCAGGGACCTCAAATCCTCGTGGTTCCAAGTCTGGTGTTCATATTGTAGCCTACACAAGCACACCTTGCATCGTTGATACAAGAATGTGCCACATTTTTGAATTTTACTCGTGAGGTTCAGGCCTGAATGCATGAAAAAGTAAATGCTTCAGCTAGCCTCATATCTCTGCCCTGTACAGAATGGCACGTAGCGTATGTAGTGTGCCAGAAACTGTGATCGCGATACGCACTCCTACTTGTTGAGCAGAATGATGATGCGAAGATCTTCGGAATTGGCCCTGAGGACTTCGGGACTGATTTGAGCATGTGGGTTAGAGATGCGTGTTTTTTGGGCTTGGGTTTAGAGAGGGCTTTGAGAGTGGTTGGTGAAGCAGTTCGTTTGTAGCGCAAAGACTGGACGCCATTCCTGCAGAAGTGGGGTTAGGGTTGTTGAGTGGGCGGCTGAACTCTTGCTCCGGCCCAAAGTGACCCTTTGCCCCTGACTTCAATAAGTCACGGCATCACGCGAAGGCAATCTAGGGGCAGGCATTTGTGTGCAGCCCATTACATGTTCTTCCTTCCACAGTCTTTCGCACACCAGCAACGCAACCAAGGCCCCGTTCAGGCGCGCCAGGCACCAAACCAGGCGCGCCAGGCACCAAACCAGGCGCGCCAGGCACCAAACCAGGTGCGCCAGGCACCAAACCAGGTGTGCCAGGCACCAAACCAGGTGCGCCAGGCACCAAACGAGGTGCGCCAGGCACCAAACCTGGCGCTCGAGTATCCGGCGCACCAGGAAAACGCAGCACACAAGCAGCCAAAGCTAAGGTATTTTCGTTGGTTGCATTTTCGTTCCTCAACAGGCGCGTTTTGTCGATCTTGAGGCAGATTATTGCCTACTCCGGTGTGCAAGCGGGTCCAAAGTTTGATATTTTGAGCCCCAAGCTTCACAATAAATAGTTTGTGGATTTTTTTTTCCGTTTTGAGCTACGGCCAACTTTGGTTCTGTCCACTGTTTGGTGCTGGCTAGGAAACAATCTCAAGCACGTATGCACTTTTTTTGCTTTTTGTGGTCCAATAGAGTGAATTCCCTTTCCCGCTCTAGTGATTTTTTTGGTGAATGTTTTCAATCAACATTTGCAACGCAATTGGTGCCGATGAGCCCGGTTCTCGTGGAATTTCCATCCATCTACGCTTTTTATGCTTTCCCTATTTGTCCTCATTGAGGGGGTGAAGGGGGTTGAATCAAATATCAAAGGGAGAGCCCTTTGAGGTGCATGCCGAAGATAATGGACCGGTGCTTGTAGGGCTCGTCAGTGTGGGGACTCCGCATGGAACAGGGCAGCCCATTGAAGAAGGCCGGTGTATGGAGACTGCTGATCAGAGATATTTGTGTGCAGCGACCTGATGGGGGGTGTTCCGGTGTCTGACCAGCAAAAGGGCCATCAACGAGGGAGGCCAAGATCAGAAGGCGGGGCGTCCAGTAGGGTACGGAGGGGGGCCTCAAGGGGGGAGCCATGCCCCTCTTCTAAACACGCCACCGTTCTACCGCATGTGTGGTTCACTAGCGTCGACGTGGTTGCAACCCTTGGAGGAGGTGCGCTGTATTTTTGCGGACCAGTGAGTGTGTGGTGGCAGCCGATGCCTATCATCGACTGCGCAGTTCAGATGAGGCGGTCTTTTGTGCAAGGCCAATACAGCTCCTGGCCAGAGCGCCCGCCCCCCGGGCTACAAAGTGGCTCAGTTGGCAAACACCCAAACATGCTCAAAAATGACAACGAACGCATCACACAACCCAAGAAGTTCGAATCGGTTCTTTCGGTACATACTTGTGGTCCGTCTGAAGAGCGGATTCAGAAATGTCACCCCGTGCTCCGAGTTTGATACAGTTTTTTACTTTTTTTGGCTCGAAGGCATTTATTGCCTTTGTTGCCAGGCATTCTTCTGATTGCTTAAGGCTCTATCAGTTGAAGCCTTGGACCAGCTTCCCCCTCCAAGGCCTAGGGAAGCATTCTTCTTCTGAAGGAGCACACCATCCCATGGGATGGCCCTATGGCCTGCGGTGCTGGGAAAAGGAGCAGGAAGGCCAGCCTTGAGGCATGCTTACACAGAGGGCACCTGGGCTGTGGGGCCCAGGGCAATGAGTAGTGAGCAATGAGCAGCAGTTCCACTAAACAACTCAGCTGCACCGGGGAGAGCGGGAAGGGGCTCAAATACCCCTCCCTGAAACCCGCCCCCCCCCCCCCCCGCCCCCAATGCATTTTGTGGGCCATAACATTGTTTTGGCTCCTATGCGAACAGGCTCCCCGCCCTCTACTTGACCCCCCTTCCCCTATTCTTTGAGTCAATGGGGCCAGAACATGGCTTTTGGACGTGCATGGCAGAGGAAGGTGGGGTAAGCAGTCTATAGCCGCGCATGTCAGGGTGCTACAGTGTACAAGTTTCGGTGGCATCAAAGTGACTGATACCCGTAATGGTTAGAGCGCAGTGCTCCACGCAGGGACCACATTGATCACGGTTTGGGTTGACAGATCGCTTTTTATGCCCCCCCCCCCCATGTCTTGCGATCAACAGCGTGGAGTGCTGGAAACATGCCCGATCCCTGTTGAGAAGAAAATTCAACGTTGCGGACGCAGCGATTGGAGGGTAATAGTCCATGCAGTAACTGTATTGATCACGGTTTGGGTTGAGAGGTCATTTTTTTATGTTCCCCCTCCCATGTGTTGCATTCAACAGCCTGAAGAAAAGCAAAAGGATGGCGAAGCACACAAGGACGAACACGATGAAGGCCAAGAAGAGGTTTCTGTGGCAGTAAAGTGACCCATGCCCCCAGATCCCCCTTTGCTTTGAACGTAAAGGCTCTACCATGGTGCTTCAGAGGGGCTGTCTGCCATGACATGCACCGTCCACCTTGTCCTCCTGGCCGGGGAAGGTTCCGGAACAAAGATGCAGTTCAGGAAGGGATCACATTCATATCCCTTTTTGAAGACCTGTGCCCTCGCAAAATTGCCCATTTCTTGTTTGCCTTACTTGCGTCTCTTGTGCATGCTTTGGGGGATGGGGGAAATCTGTGTCGTTCTTCTCCGGGCGCTATGTTGATGACAGTTTGGGTTGACAGGTCAAGTCGTGTTTTATGTTCCCCCTCCCATGCCTTGCATTAATCAGCGTGGCGATGAGCAGAAGGACGACGAACCAAAGCGGACTGATGACGACGGCAAAGGCCAAGAAGAGCAACAGCCATAATCTCAATCCTTGCCCCACCGCCAACTCTGGTGAATTGTGCACATCTCGTGTTGCATGTGGTGTCTGTGGTGTGCAGAGAGTGTGAAGCTGACATATGTTCTTTGCTTCCATACGCAATGGCTATGGCAGGCCTCAGGCTGGTGGCGCTGCGCAGGCCTATGTGCCGTGTGGTACATGGGCCTCGAAGTATTGCACACCGTCAGTACCCAGTATTACGTCACGTTGAAGCCCCTTCTTCGGGGTGTGACACGTGCTGCCGCCTCCAGTGGCACTCATACAATTTGCGGCCAGTACTACCCTGACGGGCTCTATCAGCAGGGGTTCTTGATTAATAGGCAGCAGCGTTGTGATGGTGGGTGCTTTCAACTGCTGGGCCCCTCCCCTTTGTACCACGACCCCTTGTACTTCCATTGGGCGGGTGTCGCCCTCAGTGCCATGCCCGTCCGGTACATCGCCGCCATGTTCCTTGTGCTATTGTGGTTGGCCCACGGGGAGCTGGAAGCATCGAGGGACGCCTGGTGGGTAACCGCGCGGAACGTCCTGTTGCTGTTGATGTCCGGGGTGTACTGCGGTTGTATGCTTCTGTTCACGAAGTTGCTGCCTTCGCAGACATCACTGTTTGGTGCTTCATATTTGTGTGTTTGTGCGTTCAGCTGGTGCTGGGCCTGTGAATGTGCACTCTGAAGTGCAGTCTCAGTGCCCATATCCAGTGCCAGAACGTTGAACCAGCGCTTGGTGTGCACGCCCCCGCCCGACCTCTTAACGGACAGTTCTGATGCTCCTGTGATGCACATCTGCACACGTATCTAAACGGGCATACCTTTCCACAGAGTCCCCCCGGGGCTTGGGTTCCAGGGGCCATGCACGTTGCGCGGTTTTACTCAGTGTCACTAGGCTTTACGCAGTTTGAGGATGTTTCACTGGATTTTCCCAGTCGTATTGTGCTTTTTCTCATTGTCCTGTCTGACTTTATGGGGTGATCCTTTGTTTCGACTGTGGTGCCTACATCATCCTGCCGTGAGGTGTAACTCTCCCCCATAAGGCCTCAGTCTGCCGCATGTGTTAGGTGACTGCACGAAGGTTTGGTTTTTGCCGGCCCAGGATGTCGACCCAGCGCTTGGTGTGCACGCCCCCGCCCGACCTCTTAACGGACATTTCTGATGCTCCTGTGATGCACATCTGCACACGTATCTAAAACGGGCCGCCCCAGGGCTCGGGTTCCAGGGGCCATGCACGTTGTGCGGCTTTACTCAGTGTCACTAGGTTTTACGCAGTGTGACAACGTTTCACTGGATTTTCCCAGTCGTATTGTGTTGTTTCTATTTATGCCCAGAAGAAGGGCCACATTCGGGTGTGTGTTTGATGCCTTGTGCACCTGCTTTGCTGTCCACGGCAATGGGACTGCTGGCATTGCTGCTGCTATTTGTGCCTGCATATGTGGCGTTGATAAGGGCAATCATGTCCACGTGTGGACCACAAAGATTGAACAGGCCAAGATTGACAGTGATGTTGTTTTGCGTGGTGGCCTATGCAAGTGCATGCACCACTTGCTACTTTTCGCCCAATTGCGTCTTCAATGTGGCCTAGAACATGGTGGTTTAAGTCCCACACCACATGCCACGCGACGTTTGTCTTGTTTTTGTTCTTTGATCTCATGTGCAATTTTTGTGTCATTTTGTGCATTGCAGTTGTCTCTTCAATGCATCTGTGAACAACCGGTTGCTGGGGACTCTTGTTGCACTTGGTGCAGACGACCGATTACCAACACGTGCAGATTAGCTTTACGAGTGGGGTTGCACTGGGAATGCACCAGTCTGTTTATTTTCGTGCTTGACGCCTTTGTCTTCGGAAATTATGCTACTTGCAGAAGAGTGCAAACACCAAACACCAACCGTATAGGTTGCACAAACGACAGCTGATTTGATGCCAGATGAATACCCCCTTTGGGCAGGGAGCAACGTGGGTAGATCCCCGGACGTCATCACCCAGAGTGGTGTGAAGCGATGAGGCCACATGCATGAGTCACGTGGTGCATACAGGGCCCGGACTGCGGCTGGGTTCGGTGAACTGCTGACTTGGTGCCAACCCGACCTCTGTGCTATGAACAGTCGAGGCTGTGCTGTCAAGATGACAGTGCACCTCTCCCCTTCCATCAGGCCTGTGGTGAGTTCGGGATGTACTGTGTGCCTGCTGCCTGCAGAAAGGCGCCTAGTTGCGTCCATGGCTTCATGATGTCAGTCTGACTGGGCTTCGGCCTGACAAGATTCAAATTGCGACCAGTGTCCGTGCTTGCTTCTGTCTGTACGATTTATTTGGTCCCTTTGCGTCGTCCATATGTGTGGGGCTTGTGTGTGTATGGTTCATTTGTGTGTGTGTGTGTGTATGTGCGTCTGTGTGTGTGTGTGTGTCTGTGTGTTCCATGTTCAGCGGTCCAAACGCTCATGCATTGTCCAAATTTCTCAACATCAGTGCGGGTCGTAGGTATGCATGTTCTGCTGGTTGGGGGTGCGGCTTTGGTGCACGCAGCACAAGGAAGGGGTGTGCTCCTGTGCACAGCACAACGGCTATGGGCAGGGGTTTGCTAAGCAGAGTACCCGGGGGAGTGGCGGCCCCATGTGCGGTGCATTGACACATGCTCTGCATAAAACCCCTGCCCATACCCGATGGCCCTCTGTTCCAAACCCTATCCATTTGAAACGGGCGGAGCCGGGTTTCGCGCGCGCAGCCCCAGTGCAGGTGGACTCGGTATCTGCGCGCGCGCGCCAGCGCCGCCTATGGACGGGCGGTGCTCGTTTTTGAGCGCGCCCGCACGCGTCCCCGGCAGGGATGAATATAAAACTGCCACAATTATTTTGGTGGGGGTGGGGCGGGGGGAGGCTGCGGACCCCTGAAATGACAAAATAACGGTTACAAAATTGCAGTTTTCCACTGCTTTTTCCTTTGCAGGTATGCCTCACTATTGCATTTCTCATCCTCTCGCAGCAGCCAGTCCTCCAGTTAGTCAAGTGACTGAGGATGAGGCTGAAATGGACCGCATTTTGGGAAAGTGCGTCAAGAAGAACGTGTAAAACAGTGTTCACATTGTTTTTTGGGTTGCAGCAATGACCTGCGTCCAGTGCCTTCTCTGGTTCTTCAGAGAGGAGGGACCCAGGGCTGTGACTGTGTACTTTGATTGGCCGGCATTTCGTAATCGTCATTTCCTCATCTCGGGGAGGGTGGTGGCCGCGGGGCAGGGACCCCCCCCCCGTATCATATTCATCCCTGGGCCCCGGTGCAGGCGAAGTAGGTATCTGCATGCGCGCGCCACTTGCCACCTCTGGATGGGTGGAGCCGGTAGTGCCGCGTGCAGCCCCGGTAGAAGCGAACCCGTTATTTGCACGCACGTGCCACACACCGCCTCCAGATGTGCGAAGCGTGTTTTTCACACGCACGCGTATGCGGCGCGCGGCCCTGCTACAGGCGAACCTTACTTCATGGAGATAAGCTACAGTTTAGGATACCGACGGTGTTTTTCAGTTTGTCGGTGACACATAATGGAGGGGTCTGACAGGAAGGTGGGGGAAGGGGTCAAGCCACCAATCCCAGAATCACGTGCCTCTTCTGTTGAAATTTTGCCCGAAGTAGAAGGAGCTGACATGCTGACTGAGGGGACCCCTAAAATGACGATTACGAAATTCCATTTTTCCACTGCCTTTTCTTTTGAAGGTGTGTCTCACTGTTGTGCGCATTGCCGTTGCGAACGTCCGATGAATCTGCCGCAATAGGGTTGCCCAGGTTATGCACACGTTCCACCCTTCCACAGCATTGTCGTCACCTCTGGGCACTCAGGCACTTTTCCCCTTGTTGCTGCAGGGTATTCATCTGCCAGCTCTGTCTAATACCGGAACACACCTACAACAACAGAAGTCAAAACACAAGAGAACAATTCCCTGTCACTTATTACAGCCACATTTCACAGACGCAAGTCCAAAGGGGCACAACATTTTCATTTCCTGCGGGCAACAAGGAGATAAGAACAGTACATGACAAACAGACTCACTTGATGTCCGGGGACTATGGGTGACCATGTGCTTGTTTTGCCAAAATGGATGCCATGCAAAAAGCAGAAAGGAAACCATGGACACTCGATCGTTGTCCACATCCTGCACCCGAATGTCAAACAAGGACTGCCCAAAAGGAGCGGCGTGCAAAGCGGGAGCTATATTCTGGAATATGAAATGAAATGCAGTCAGTCCGGTTCCTGGTATATACGGCCCAGTTAAGAGACATCCTCAGCTGCCTCAAGCCCCTTTCTCTGGAGGGGCAAGAGGCACTGGGGTGTGCAGCTCGAATTCGCTTCAGCATTGCCAATGTCACGAATGACATCGAGGCATTGCAGAAAAACATCCACCATACCTTCAGACTTTTTTGGCTTCTGCAATTGTTAATTCAGAGGCCAAGACAGTGCACCTATCCGGTGAGCATTTAAACAGGGACAAGGCTGCTGAAGCTTGGACTGCAGCCGTTGAAAAAAAGCACTGTGAACAGAAATCAAACAAGAGATTTCAACGTCCAACATTTCAAACCATGGATGTGGCTGACTGCAGGTATTGGACCTCTGCGATGGTGACTGAAAACGAAAAAAAGTCGCTGATCGCAGTGGAGATTTGGGGCAGAGTGGTCCCTGATATTGTAGGGGCCTGGCAAGTCTGCATTGCAATAGCACTGAGACACTTGATGTCCCGGGACAGCATTCTCATGCACCTGATTGGAAAACAGGACACCCCTGCAGCAGCAGATGAATACCCTGTTGTTTGTGCAGCTTATGCATGGGCAGCAGCTGTCACTAGGGACCGCAGGCGCTTTCGAGGTAGCAAACGCAAGGTTTGCAGCGACAAGGGCAAAAAACGCAAGGTTCGCAGCGACAAGGGCAAAAAGCGCCAGGTTCGTGCTTTTCTGAGTTGTGATGACAATGCCTTGGAGGCGATGTTCAGGCTTGGTGCCCCTCCTGATGCAGATTCATCTTCCAGCAACAGCCAGTCATCCAGTTCATCCAGTGACTCATCCATCTCTGAGGATGAGGCTGAAAAGCACTGTTCACACTGTTTTTTGGGTTGCGGCAATGACCGATGTCCAATGCTTTGTCTTGTGTCTCAGAGAGGAGGGACCCAGGGCTGTGACTGCATTGTACTTTGGTTGGCCGGCATTTCGTAATGGTCATTTCGTCATTTGGGGGGGGGGGGGCTGGGGGGTGGACCCCCCCCTTATATTCACCCCTGGTGTGTGGTGATGAAGACTGTCACTGTGATTGTATGCAGATTGGGTGGTATCCACCGTATAGCCCTACTCTCAATAAGGCCCAGACCAGACCTAGTCTAGAAGTCAGCAGGGAAGACAAAGGCGAGCTGAAGTAGGTTGCAGGGCGCCTGTGTGATGCAGTGGTGTTCTTGTATTGTCCAGACACAACAGTGCATAGCAAGGCCCCAAAACAGTGCACGTGCTGTGGCAGGCTGTCAAAGGGGCACATGCCCGAGGCTTGCCGGCCAACCCACCCTATGCAGCCAAGGGTGAGCGGGGGGCGTTTATGCGCCCATGGCCCTGGAGGCCCTTGCTCTAGTGCTACAAGGGCGGAAGGTCAGAAGGCGGAACCCCCAATGACAAGCTGACATTACACGCTGATGTGATGATTGGTGTGCTTATGTTGTCTGGTGCATGTTAATTGATGCCCGCTACCTTCATTCATATATTCAGCCTAATGGCCGTGTGAGCAGTCTTCTCTTGTGCTTGTTTCATTCTTGCACAACTGCCTTCCCTTGTCAGCCATACAACTCCAACACACCTACCCCAACCACTTCACCCACACATCAGCAACGTCATCCCTCAGCCCAACAACAACTCAGAAACCAGTCATAACAGTCATTAAGGCACAACTCACTACCATCACCTTCCACAGACTCTCTAGAGACTACCTACTCGTCTTTCTCCCCGACAGCAGCAACAACCACAAGGGCAACAACAGCATCATCAACAGAAACAGACCAACAGCAACAACAGCAGCAGAAACAACAGCAACGATACCAACAGCAACAGCAAAACAACAACAGCAGCAGCAATTTCAGCTCGAAAGCGAAGGCGGCATCAGCGGCATAAAAGCACCACCGGCAGCAGCAAAAAAGAACAACTTCACCAGCAGCTGCAACAGCAGCTGCTGCACATGCCCCTCACGCGTAGTATAAGTATCCACAATCTCCACATTTTCTCACCCGCTGCATCATCCAACCAATGCTCTCCCTCTCACAGGAATCCTGTCACATCTCTTTCCCAACCAATTTCCTCTCAATTTAACAACGTTCCCCATCATCACCATCATCCCCCTCATTCCCATCAGAGGGGGGGGGGGGGGGTTGGCCCATGAACAAGAAGAAATCAATAGGAAATCACTGGCGCCAAAGGTGCCGAAGAAAAATTTTACTTTGGTAGACTAGAATTCACGTTCCTGTTGTGTGGTGTCCGTCCTCTCCGGCGGGGGGGGGGATCGTCATTTGGTGATCGTCAGCCTCCCGGGGTGGGGGGGAACTGTCGTCCCTTGGGAGGGGATGGACATGTGGGGGGGCGGGGTACCAATCAGCACATACTTGAATTGGTATGTAAACTTTGATACAACTAGGGGAATGTTCATGGACACATCTGAGAACAAAGTCATACAAGGGACGGGTTTTCTAGATGCAGCGGGCCGACCAACCCCACCGGAACCACCGCCATGTTCCCTTCTGTTGCGGCCCCCACCACATCGAATCTCGTCCACAGCCCATTCTAGCTCTTGTTCAGTGATGGTGTGGCCTGTTCTGCTGTGCATTGCCCGCTTGCTGAAGCCCCTTGTCCGTGGTTTCTCTCGGGAGATCGTCTTCGGGCAACCCATCCCCTTTTCCGGGGTATCTGGGGATGTGGGCCCCCGCCTCCGGGCCAGCGTTCTGGCTGAGTTCAAGGAGGCCAATGACGCAGGACGCTGTCATGGGAAAAGGCTGGTGTTGCACAGCGTTGATGATGGACACATCCCCGCCACCATGCCTGACAAGGCCACTGAGCTCCTGGCTATTCCCAACATGTTTGCCTTCATTGGGTTCGATGGCTCTGCCACGACTGCGGCTCTGCTGCCAACGCTGATCCAGCACCAGATCCCAGACATTGCACTGCTAACGGGGTCATCCTCTTTCCGCCGTTAATTCAAGTCCTGACACCATCCATCTGCGTGCCGGGTATGACGACGAGTCACTGACAGTGCTGACTTTCTTGATCTCCCAGAAGGTTGTGGGGCGCATCGCGCTCCTGTACCAGGTGTGCCCTGCACATCCACTCACCCATGGGGATTGAGGTTCTTGCCCCCCTCCCCCTCCCACCCCCATCCTCACCCTTACACTGCATCCCTGATTTTCAGGATGCAGACTGTGAAGTGCCCTTCGCCAACAGCGAGCCATTTCTTCCCCCTTTACCTCCCGCCCCTCGTCAGCCTCCCTTCCCCACATTAGTGATGAGGTATTGGGGCCAGTTGGGGTGGGTCCAAACATGTAGGGCCAGGCATGGTCCACTTACAGCTCTTCGCGCGCCCCCACACACCGCAATGCGCCCATGTACAAACCGCCTTCCCCCATCCCGGAACGGGTTTGCACCAAGCCGGAGAAACGCCAGGCCCAACCGGCGGGACAACCGGCACCCAAAAAGCCATATCGACCGGCCAAACCCTCTCGTACACGACCCCAGAGCTTCAAACGTCCCATAGCATCCCAACCCACCCTCCACGCCGCTCGCGCGCATAAACCGGATGTGCCTGTTCCGGAGATTGTGCACGGCGCGGCGTGGCGCGGCGGGCGCGCGCAATAACCGGATCTGCCCGTTCAGGGGCCTGCGCGCGGCGCCACGCTGCTCGGCGTGCGCGCGCAGAAACCGTACTTGCCCCTCCTGGAGCCTGCGCGCGGCGCGCCGCCGCGCGCGCGCGCAACCACTAGGTCTGCCCTTTCCGGACCCCCCGCGCCCATAGACCGGATCTGCCTGTCCAGGAGCCTGTGCGCGGCGCGGCGCCGCGCGGCGCGTGCGCACAAAAACCTGCCCTGCCCTTCGCGGAGCCTGCGCGCGCCAAAACCACATCCGCCCATCCCACAGCCTGCGCGGGGCGCGGCATGCGCGCGCAAAAACCGGCTCTTCCTATCCAGAGCCTACGTGCGCACAACCGGACCTGCCCGAGCCGCAGTCCGCGCGCGGCGCGGCGCGCCGCGGCGCTCGCTAGCAAAAAGCGGATCTTCTAGTCCTTCAGCCTCCGCGCGGCGCGCTGCGGCGCGGCGGGCGCGCGGATAAACCGGGTCTGCCCGTTCTGCCGCTTGCGCCTGGTGCGGCGCGGCCCGGCGCGCACGCGGAAAAATCGGATCTACCCGTCCGGGATTCCGGGCCCACCCCCTTCCATTGGCCTTTGGAGCAAGGCCCACCCCCTTCCATTGGCCTTTGAGGAGGGCCCATCCCCTTCCATTGGCCTTTGGAGCAAGGCCCACCCCCTTCCATTGGCCTTTGGAGCAAGGTCCACCCCCTTCCATTGGCCTTTGGAGCAAGGCCCACCCCCTTCCATTGGCCTTTGGAGCACGGCCCACCCCCTTCCATTGGGCTTTGGAGCAAGGCCCACCCCCTTCCATTGGCCTTTGGAGCAAGGCCCACCCCCTTCCATTGGCCTTTGGAGCAAGGCCCACCCCCTTCCATTGGCCTTTGGAGCAGGGCCCACCCCCTTCCATTGGCCTTTGGAGCAAGGCCCTCGCCCTTCCATTGGCCTTTGGAGCAAGGCCCACCCCCTTCCATTGGCCTTTGGAGCAAGCCCCACCCCCTTTCATTGGCCTTTGGAGCAAGCCCCACCCCCTTCCATTGGCCTTTGGAGCAAGGCCCACCCCCTTCCATTGGCCTTTGGAGCAAGGCCCACCCCCTTCCATTGGCCTTTGGAGCAAGGCCCACCCCCTTGCATTGGCCTTTGGAGCAAGGCCCACCCCCTTCCATTGGCCTTTGGAGCAGGGCCCACCCCCTTCCATTGGCCTTTCGAGCAAGGCCCACCCCCTTCCATTGGCCTTTGGAGCAAGGCCCACCCTCTTCCATCGGCCTTTGGAGCAAGGCCCACCTGCTTCCATTGGCCTCTGGAGCAGGGCCCACCCCCTTCCATTGGCCTTTGGAGCAAGGCCCACCCCCTTCCATTGGCCTTTGGAGCAAGGCCCACCCCCTTCCATTGGCCTTTGGAGCAAGGCCCACCCCTTCCATTGGACGTTTGAGCAAGGGTCACCCCCTTCCATAGGGCTTTGGAGCAAGGCCCAACCCCTTGCATTGGCCTTTGGAGCAAGACCCACCCCCTTCCATTGGCCATTGGACCAAGGCCCACCCCCTTCCATTGGCCTTTGGAGCAAGGCCCACCCCCTTTTATTGGCCTTTGGAGCAAGGCCCACCCCCTTCCAATGGCCTCTGGACCAAGGCACACCCCCTTCCATTGGCCTTTGGAGGAAGGCCCACCCCCTTCCATCGGCCTTTGGACCAAGGCGCACCCCCTTCAATTGGCCTTTGGAGCAAGGCCCACCCCCTTTTATTGGCCTTTGGAGCAACGGCCACCCCCTTCCGTTGGCCTTTGGAGCAAGGCCCACCCCCTTCCATTGACCTTTGGCGCAAGGGCCACCCCCTCCCATTGGCCTTGGAGCAAGGACCACCCCCTTCCATTGGCCTTTGGAGCAAGGCCCACCCCCTTCCATTGGCCTTTGACGAGGGCCCATCCCGTTCCATTGGCCTTTGGAGCAAGGCGCACCCCTTCCATTGGCCTTTGGAGCAAGGCCCACCCCCTTCCATTGGCCTTTAGAGCAAGGCGCACCCCCTTCCATAGGCCTATGGAGCAAGGCTCACCCCCTTCCATTGCCCGTTGGAGCAGGGCCCACCCCTTCCATCGGCCTTTGGAGCCGAGGCCCACCCCCTTCCATTGGCCTTTGGAGCAAGGCCCACCCCCTGCCATTGGCCTTTGGAGCACGGCACACCCCCTTCCATTCGCCTTTGGAGCAAGGCTCACCCCCTTCCATTGGCCTTTGGAGCAACGCCCACCCCCTTCCATTGGCCTATGCAGCAAGGCCCACCCCCTTCCATTGGCCTTTGGAGCCAGGCCCAACCCCTTCTATTGGCCTTTGGAGCAAGGCCCACCCCCTTCCATTGGCCTTTGGAGCAAGGCCTACCCCCTTCCATTGGCCTTTGGAACAAGGCCCACCTGCTTCCATTGGCCTTTGGAGCAGGGCCCACCCCCTTCCATTGGCCTTTGGAGCAAGGCCCACCTTCTTCCATTGGCCTTTGGAGCAAGGCCCACCCCTTCCATTGGCCTTTGGAACAGGGCCCATCCCTTCCATTGGCCCTTGGAGCAAGGACCACCCCCTTTCATTGGCCTTTGGAGCAAGGCCCACCCCCTTGCATTGGCCTTTGGAGCGAGGCCCACCCCCTTCCAGTGGCCATTGGAGCAAGGCCCACCCCCTTCCATTGGCCGTTGGAGCAAGGACCACCCCCTTCCATTGGCCTTTGGAGCAAGGACCAACCCCTTCCATTGGCCCCTGGAGCAAGGCCCACCCCCTTCCATTGGCCTTTGGAGCAAGGCCCACCCCCTTCCATTGGCCTTTGGAGCAAGGCCCACCTGCTTCCATTGGCCTTTGGAACAAGGCCCACCCCTTTCATTGGCCTTTGGAACAGGGCCCACCCCCTTCCATTGGCCGTCGGAGCAAGGACCACCCCCTTCCATTGGCCTTTGGAGCAAGGCCCAATCCCTTGCATTGGCCTTTGGAGCAAGGCCCAATCCCTTGCGTTGGCCTTCGGAGCAAGGCCCACCCCCTCCCATTGGCCATTGGAGCAAGGCGCACCCCCTTCCATTGGCCTTTGGAGCAAGGCCCACCCCCTTCCATTGGCCTTTGGAGCAACGGCCACCCCCTTCCGTTGGCCTTTGGAGCAAGGCCCACCCCCTTCCATTGACCTTTGGCGCAAGGGCCACCCCCTCCCATTGGCCTTGGAGCAAGGACCACCCCCTTCCATTGGCCTTTGGAGCAAGGCCCACCCCCTTCCATTGGCCTTTGGAGCCGAGGCCCACCCCCTTCCATTGGCCTTTGGAGCAAGGCCCACCCCCTTCCATTGACCTTTGGCGCAAGGGCCACCCCCTCCCATTGGCCTTGGAGCAAGGACCACCCCCTTGCATTGGTCTTTGGAACAAGGCCCACCCCCTTCCATCGGCCTTTGGAGCCGAGGCCCACCCCCTTCCATTGGCCTTTGGAGCAAGGCCCACCCCCTGCCATTCGCCTTTGGAGCAAGGCTCACCCCCTTCCATTGGCCTTTGGAGCAACGCCCACCCCCTTCCATTGGCCTATGCAGCAAGGCCCACCCCCTTCCATTGGCCTTTGGAGCCAGGCCCACCCCCTTCTATTGGCCTTTGGAGCAAGGCCCACCCCCTTCCATTGGCCTTTGGAGCAAGGCCCACCCCCTTCCATTGGCCTTTGGAACAAGGCCCACCTGCTTCCATTGGCCTTTGGAGCAGGGCCCACCCCCTTCCATTGGCCTTTGGAGCAAGGCCCACCTTCTTCCATTGGCCTTTGCAGCAAGGCCCACCCCTTCCATTGGCCTTTGGAACAGGGCCCACCCCTTCCATTGGCCCTTGGAGCAAGGACCACCCCCTTCCATTGGCCTTTGGAGCAAGGCCCAACCCCTTGCATTGGCCTTTGGAGCAACGCCCACCCCCTTTCATTGGCCTTTGGAGCAAGGCCCACCCCCTTGCATTGGCCTTTGGAGCAAGTCCCACCCCCTTCCAGTGGCCATTGGAGCAAGGCCCACCCCCTTCCATTGGCCGTTGGAGCAAGGACCACCCCCTTCCATTGGCCTTTGGAGCAAGGACCAACCCCTTCCATTGGCCTCTGGAGCAAGGCCCACCCCCTTCCATTGGCCTTTGGAGCAAGGCCCACCCCCTTCCATTGGCCTTTGGAGCAAGGCCCACCTGCTTCCATTGGCCTTTGGAGCAAGGTCCAGCCCCTTCCATTGGCCGTCGGAGCAAGGACCACCCCCTTCCATTGGCCTTTGGAGCAAGGCCCAATCCCTTGCATTGGCCTTTGGAGCAAGGCCCAATCCCTTGCGTTGGCCTTCGGAGCAAGGCCCACCCCCTCCCATTGGCCATTGGAGCAAGGCGCACCCCCTTCCATTGGCCTTTGGAGCAAGGCCCACCCCCTTCCATTGGCCTTTGGAGCAACGGCCACCCCCTTCCGTTGGCCTTTGGAGCAAGGCCCACCCCCTTCCATTGACCTTTGGCGCAAGGGCCACCCCCTCCCATTGGCCTTGGAGCAAGGACCACCCCCTTCCATTGGCCTTTGGAGCAAGGCCCACCCCCTTCCATGGGCCTTTGGAGCCGAGGCCCACCCCCTTCCATTGGCCTTTGGCGCAAGGCCCACCCCCTTCCATTGACCTTTGGCGCAAGGGCCACCCCCTCCCATTGGCCTTGGAGCAAGGACCACCCCCTTCCATTGGCCTTTGGAGCAAGGCCCACCCCCTTCCATCGGCCTTTGGAGCCGAGGCCCACCCCCTTCCATTGGCCTTTGGAGCAAGGCCCACCCCCTGCCATTCGCCTTTGGAGCAAGGCTCACCCCCTTCCATTGGCCTTTGGAGCAACGCCCACCCCCTTCCATTGGCCTATGCAGCAAGGCCCACCCCCTTCCATTGGCCTTTGGAGCCAGGCCCACCCCCTTCTATTGGCCTTTGGAGCAAGGCCCACCCCCTTCCATTGGCCTTTGGAGCAAGGCCTACCCCCTTCCATTGGCCTTTGGAACAAGGCCCACCTGCTTCCATTGGCCTTTGGAGCAGGGCCAACCCCCTTCCATTGGCCTTTGGAGCAAGGCCCACCTTCTTCCATTGGCCTTTGCAGCAAGGCCCACCCCTTCCATTGGCCTTTGGAACAGGGCCCACCCCTTCCATTGGCCCTTGGAGCAAGGACCACCCCCTTCCATTGGCCTTTGGAGCAAGGCCCAACCCCTTGCATTGGCCTTTGGAGCAACGCCCACCCCCTTTCATTGGCCTTTGGAGCAAGGCCCACCCCCTTGCATTGGCCTTTGGAGCAAGGCCCACCCCCTTCCAGTGGCCATTGGAGCAAGGCCCACCCCCTTCCATTGGCCGTTGGAGCAAGGACCACCCCCTTCCATTGGCCTTTGGAGCAAGGACCAACCCCTTCCATTGGCCTCTGGAGCAAGGCCCACCCCCTTCCATTGGCCTTTGGAGCAAGGCCCACCCCCTTCCATTGGCCTTTGGAGCAAGGCCCACCTGCTTCCATTGGCCTTTGGAGCAAGGTCCAGCCCCTTCCATTGGCCTTTGGAGCAAGGCCCACCCCATTCCATTGGCCTTTGGAACAAGGCCCACCCCTTTCATTGGCCTTTGGAACAGGGCCCACCCCCTTCCATTGGCCGTCGGAGCAAGGTCGACCCCCTTCCATTGGCCTTTGGCGCAAGGCCCACCCCATTCCATTGGCCTTTGGAACAAGGCCCACCCCTTTCATTGGCCTTTGGAACAGGGCCCACCCCCTTCCATTGGCCGTCGGAGCAAGGACCACCCCCTTCCATTGGCCTTTGGAGCAAGGCCCAATCCCTTGCATTGGCCTTTGGAGCAAGGCCCAATCCCTTGCGTTGGCCTTCGGAGCAAGGCCCACCCCCTCCCATTGGCCATTGGAGCAAGGCCCACCCCCTTCCATTGGCCTTTGGAACAAGGCCCACCCCCTACCATTGACCTTTGAAGCAAGGCCAACCCCCTTCCATTGGCCTTTGGAGCAAGGCCCACCAACCTCCATTGGCCTTTGGCGCAAGGACCACCCCCTTCCATGGGCCTTTGGAGCAAGGCCCACCCCTTTCATTGGCCTTTGGAACAGGGCCCACCCCCTTCCATTGGCCGTCGGAGCAAGGACCACCCCCTTCCATTGGCCTTTGGAGCAAGGCCCAATCCCTTGCATTGGCCTTTGGAGTAAGGCCCAATCCCTTGCATTGGCCTTCGGAGCAAGGCCCACCCCCTCCCATTGGCCATTGGAGCAAGGCCCACCCCCTTCCATTGGCCTTTGGAGCAAGGCCCACCCCCTTTTATTGGCCTTTGAAGCAAGGCCCACCCCCTTGCATTGGCCTTTGGAGCAAGGCTCGCCCCTTCCATTGGCCTTTGGAGCAGGGCGCACCCCCTTCCATTGGCCTTTGGAGCAAGGCCCAACCCCTTGCATTGGCCTTTGGCGCAAGGCCCACCCCCTTCCATTGGCCATTGGAGCAAGGCCCACCCCTTCCATTGGCCTTTGGAGCAAGGCCCACCCCCTTCCATGGGCCTTTGGAGCAAGGCCCAACCCCTTGCATTGGCCTTTGGCGCAAGGCCCACCCCCTTCCATTGGCCATTGGAGCAAGGCCCACCCCCTTCCATTGGCCGTTGGAGCAAGGACCACCCCCTTCCATTGGCCTTTGGAGCAAGACCCAACCCCTTGCATTGGCCTTTGGAGCAAGGCCCACCCCCTTGCATTGGCCATTGGAGCAAGGCCCACCCCCTTCCATTGGCCGTTGGAGCAAGGACCACCCCCTTCCATTGGCCTTTGGAGCAAGGCCCAACCCCTTCCATTGGCCTTTGGAGCAAGGCCCAGCCCCTTGCATTGGCCTTTGGAGCAAGACCCACCCCCTTCCATTCGCCTTTGGAGCAAGGCCCACCCCTTCCATTGGCCGTTGGAGCAGGGCCCACCCCTTCCATCGGCCTTTGGAGCAAGGCCCAGGCCCTTCCATTGGCCTTTGGAGCACGGCTCACCCCCTTCCATTCGCCTTTGGAGCACGGCCCACCCCCTTCCATTGGCCTTTGGAGCAAGGCCCACCCCCTTTTATTGGCCTTTGGAGCAAGGCCCACCCCCTTCCTTTGGCCTATGCAGCAAGGCCCACCCCCTTCCATTGGCCTTTGAAGCAAGGCCCACCCCCTTCTATTGGCCTTTGGAGCAAGGCCCACCCCCTTCCATTGGCCTTTGGAGCAAAGCCTACCCCCTTCCATTGGCCTTTGGAGCAAGGCCCACCTGCTTCCATTGGCCTTTGGAGCAGGGCCCACCCCCTTGCATTGGCCTTTGGAGCAAGGCCCACCTTCTTCCATTGGCCTTTGGAGCAAGGCGCACCCCCTTCCATTGGCCTTTGGAGCAAGGCCCACCCCTTCCATTGGCCTTTGGAACAGGGCCCACCCCCTTCCATTGGCCCTAGGAGCAAGGACCACCCCCTTCCATTGGCCTTTGGAGCAAGGCCCAACCCCTTGCATTGGCCATTGGAGCAAGGCCCACCCCCTTTTATTGGCCTTTGGAGCAAGGCCCACCCCCTTCCATTGGCCTTTGGAGCAAGGCCCACCCCCTTCCATTGGCCTTTGGAGCAAGGTCCACCCCCTTCCATTGGCCTTTGGAGCAAGGCCCACCCCCTTCCATTGGCCTTTGGAGCAAGGCCCACCCCCTTCCATTGGCCTTTGGAGCAGGGCCCACCCCCTTCCATTGGCCTTTGGAGCAAGGCCCACCCCCTTCCATTGGCCTTTGGAGCAAGGTCCACCCCCTTCCGTTGGCCTTTGGAGCAAGGCCCACCCCCTTCCATTGGCCTTTGGAGCAAGGCCCACCCCCTTCGATTGGCGTCTGGAGCAAGGCACACCCCCTTCCATTGGCCTTTGGAGCAAGGCGCACCCCCTTCCATTGGCCTTTGGAGCAAGGCCCACCCCTTCCATTGGCCTTTGGAACAGGGCCCAACCCCTTCCATTGGCCTTTGCAGCAAGGCCCACCTCCTTCCATTGGCCTTTGGAGCAAGGCCCACCCCCTTCCATTGGCCTTTGGCCCAAGGCGCACCGCCTTTCATTGGCCATTGGAGCAAGGCCCACCCCCTTCCATTGGCCTTTGGAGCAAGGCCCACCCCCTTTTATTGGCCTTTAGAGCATGGCCCACCCCCTTCCATTGGCCTTTGGAGCAAGGCGCACCCCCTTCCATTGGCCTTTGGAGCAAGGCCCACCCCTTCCATTGGCCTTTGGAACAGGGCCCACCCCCTTCCATTGGCCCTAGGAGCAAGGACCACCCCCTTCCATTGGCCTTTGGAGCAAGGCCCAACCCCTTGCATTGGCCATTGGAGCAAGGCCCACCCCCTTCCATTGGCATTTGGAGCAAGGCCCACCCCCTTTTATTGGCCTTTGGAGCAAGGCCCACCCCCTTCCATTGGTCTTTGGAGCAAGGCCCACCCCCTTCCATTGGCCTTTGGAGCAAGGTCCAACCCCTTCCATTGGCCTTTGGAGCAAGGCCCACCCCCTTGCATTGGCCTTTCGAGCAAGGCCCACCCCCTTCCATTGGCCTTTGGAGCAGGGCCCACCCCCTTCCATTGGCCTTTGGAGCAAGGCCCACCCCCTTCCATAGGCCTTTGAAGCAAGGCGCTCCCCCTTCCATTGGTCTTTGGAGCAAGGCCCACCCCCTTCCATTGGCCTTTGGAGCAAGGCCCACCCCCTTCCATTGGCGTCTGGAGCAAGGCACACCCCCTTCCATTGGCCTTTGGAGCAACGCCCACCTCCTTCCATTGGCCTTTGGAGCAAGGCCCACCCCCTTCCATTGGCCTTTGGCCCAAGGCGCACCGCCTTTCATTGGCCATTGGAGCAAGGCCCACCCCCTTCCATTGGCCTTTGGAGCAAGGCCCACCCCCTTTTATTGGCCTTTAGAGCATGGCCCACCCCCTTCCATTGGCCTTTGGAGCAAGGTGCACCCCCTTCCATTGGCCTTTGGAGCAAGGCCCACCCCTTCCATTGGCCTTTGGAACAGGGCCCACCCCCTTCCATTGGCCCTAGGAGCAAGGACCACCCCCTTCCATTGGCCTTTGGAGCAAGGCCCAACCCCTTGCATTGGCCATTGGAGCAAGGCCCACCCCCTTCCATTGGCATTTGGAGCAAGGCCCACCCCCTTTTATTGGCCTTTGGAGCAAGGCCCACCCCCTTCCATTGGCCATTGGAGCAAGGCCCACCCCCTTCCATTGGCCTTTGGAGCAAGGTCCACCCCCTTCCATTGGCCTTTGGAGCAAGGCCCACCCCTTTCCATTGGCCTTTCGAGCAAGGCCCACCCCCTTCCATTGGCCTTTGGAGCAGGGCCCACCCCCTTCCATTGGCCTTTGGAGCAAGGCCCACCCCCTTCCATAGGCCTTTGAAGCAAGGCGCTCCCCCTTCCATTGGCCTTTGGAGCAAGGCCCACCCCCTTCCATTGGCCTTTGGAGCAAGGCCCACCCCCTTCCATTGGCGTCTGGAGCAAGGCACACCCCCTTCCATTGGCCTTTGGAGCAACGCCCACCTCCTTCCATTGGCCTTTGGAGCAAGGCCCACCCCTTCCATTGGCCTTTGGCCCAAGGCGCACCGCCTTTCATTGGCCATTGGAGCAAGGCCCACCCCCTTCCATTGGCCTTTGGAGCAAGGCCCACCCCCTTTTATTGGCCTTTAGAGCATGGCCCACCCCCTTCCATTGGCCTTTGGAGCAAGGCCACCCCCTTCCATTGGCCTTTGGAGCAAGGCCCACCCCCTTCCATTGGCCTTTGGAGCAAGGCCCACCCCCTTCTGTTGGCCTTTGGAGCAAGGCCCACCCCCTTCCATTGACCTTTGGCGCAAGGACCACCCCCTTCCATGGGCCTTTGGAGCAAGGCCCAACCCCTTGCATTGGCCTTTGGCGCAAGGCCCACCCCCTTCCATTGGCCTTTGGAGCAAGGCCCACCCCTTTCATTGGCCTTTGGAACAGGGCCCACCCCCCTCCATTGGCCGTCGGAGCAAGGACCACCCCCTTCCATTGGCCTTTGGAGCAAGGCCCAATCCCTTGCATTGGCCTTTGGAGTAAGGGCCAATCCCTTGCATTGGCCTTCGGAGCAAGGCCCACCCCCTCCCATTGGCCATTGGAGCAAGGCCCACCCCCTTCCATTGGCCTTTGGAGCAAGGCCCACCCCCTTTTATTGGCCTTTGAAGCAAGGCCCACCCCCTTCCATTGGCCTTTGGAGCAAGGCTCGCCCCTTTCATTGGCCTTTGGAGCAGGGCGCACCCCCTTCCATTGGCCTTTGGAGCAAGGCCCAACCCCTTGCATTGGCCTTTGGCGCAAGGCCCACCCCCTTCCATTGGCCATTGGAGCAAGGCCCACCCCCTTCCATTGGCCTTTGCAGCAAGGCCCACCCCCTTCCATGGGCCTTTGGAGCAAGGCCCAACCCCTTGCATTGGCCTTTGGCGCAAGGCCCACCCCCTTCCATTGGCCATTGGAGCAAGGCCCACCCCCTTCCATTGGTGTGAGCATCACTGTGATGACAAAGCATGTACAGTCGCGGCGGAAACTGAGTAAAGTACAGCGCCCTGGCGGCACGAGCACCACTTAGTTTAATGGCCTTTGGAGCAAGGCCCACCTCCTTCCATTGGCCTTTGGAGCAAGGCCCACCCCCTTCCATTGGCGTTTGGCCCAAGGCGCACCGCCTTTCATTGGCCATTGGAGCAAGGCCCACCCCCTTCCATTGGCCTTTGGAGCAAGGCCCACCCCCTTTTATTGGCCTTTAGAGCATGGCCCACCCCCTTCCATTGGCCTTTGGAGCAAGGCGCACCCCCTTCCATTGGCCTTTGGAGCAAGGCCCACCCCTTCCATTGGCCTTTGGAACAGGGCCCACCCCCTTCCATTGGCCCTAGGAGCAAGGACCACCCCCTTCCATTGGCCTTTGGAGCAAGGCCCACCCCCTTTTATTGGCCTTTAGAGCATGGCCCACCCCCTTCCATTGGCCTTTGGAGCAAGGCGCACCCCCTTCCATTGGCCTTTGGAGCAAGGCCCACCCCTTCCATTGGCCTTTGGAACAGGGCCCACCCCCTTCCATTGGCCCTAGGAGCAAGGACCACCCCCTTCCATTGGCCTTTGGAGCAAGGCCCAACCCCTTGCATTGGCCATTGGAGCAAGGCCCACCCCCTTCCATTGGCCTTTGGTGCAAGGCCCACCCCCTTCCATTGGCCTTTGGAGCAAGGCCCACCCCCTTCCATTGGCCTTTGGAGCAAGGCCCACCCCCTTCCATTGGCCTTTGGAGCAGGGCCCACTCCCTTCCATTGGCCTTTGGAGCAAGGCCCACCCCCTTCCATTGGCCTTTGGAGCAAGGTCCACCCCCTTCCATTGGCCTTTGGAGCAAGGCCCACCCCCTTCCATTGGCCTTTGGAGCAAGGCCCACCCCCTTCCATTGGCGTCTGGAGCAAGGCACAACCCCTTCCATTGGCCTTTGCAGCAAGGCCCACCTCCTTTTTTTTTTTTATAAACACAAGGCCAAAGTCCAAGAGTCCACGTCCAAACTCAGGAAGGGTGAGCCCGTCATACAGAAGTGACCCCATCCCATTGGGTCAGGGTCAGGCATGTGGGACGCGGACAGGGAAGAGGAAAATGGGCACAAGCAGATTTTTACGTAATAGAATACATGGATGGCGACATGCGAGCAAACGCCCCTTCTCAGGGCCCCGGGGGACCAAGAATCATGCGGGGGTGCCAGGCATGTGGGCTACAGCCTGAGGAGAAGCCCTGGGAGAGAGGACAGTGCAAAAGACACGCACTGTCTGGGCAAGGTATGCTGGGGGGGGGGGGGGCAGCGCTGATGGCGTATGTCGCGTGGTTTGTATGGGGCTGCGGGTGGGGACAGTGCAGAAAACTGATTTAACGTGGGTAGCTGTGACACTATTGGGCTGGGGGGAGGGGGGGGGGCTGGGTGTGCGCCACCGCCACAGGGCTCCGGCAGGCCCCAGCGTCAGACACGGGGGAGTCACAGCCACAGGTTAGGTCCAATTAAAAGCGCAACCAGGGGGTACATCTGTCATGTGTCATCCATCGGCGGCGTGCAGAACGAAGGCAGCGTGAGCATCACTGTGATGACAAAGCATGTACAGTCGCGGCGGAAACTGAGTAAAGTACAGCGCCCTGGCGGCACGAGCACCACTTAGTTCAATGGCCTTTGGAGCAAGGCCCACCTCCTTCCATTGGCCTTTGGAGCAAGGCCCACCCCCTTCCATTGGCGTTTGGCCCAAGGCGCACCGCCTTTCATTGGCCATTGGAGCAAGGCCCACCCCCTTCCATTGGCCTTTGGAGCAAGGCCCACCCCCTTTTATTGGCCTTTAGAGCATGGCCCACCCCCTTCCATTGGCCTTTGGAGCAAGGCGCACCCCCTTCCATTGGCCTTTGGAGCAAGGCCCACCCCTTCCATTGGCCTTTGGAACAGGGCCCACCCCCTTCCATTGGCCCTAGGAGCAAGGACCACCCCCTTCCATTGGCCTTTGGAGCAAGGCCCACCCCCTTTTATTGGCCTTTAGAGCATGGCCCACCCCCTTCCATTGGCCTTTGGAGCAAGGCGCACCCCCTTCCATTGGCCTTTGGAGCAAGGCCCACCCCTTCCATTGGCCTTTGGAACAGGGCCCACCCCCTTCCATTGGCCCTAGGAGCAAGGACCACCCCCTTCCATTGGCCTTTGGAGCAAGGCCCAACCCCTTGCATTGGCCATTGGAGCAAGGCCCAACCCCTTCCATTGGCATTTGGAGCAAGGCCCACCCCCTTTTATTGGCCTTTGGAGCAAGGCGCACCCCCTTCCATTGGCCTTTGGAGCAAGGCCCACCCCCTTCCATTGGCCTTTGGAGCAAGGTCCACCCCCTTCCATTGGCCTTTGGAGCAAGGCCCAACCCCTTGCATTGGCCATTGGAGCAAGGCCCACCCCCTTCCATTGGCATTTGGAGCAAGGCCCACCCCCTTTTATTGGCCTTTGGAGCAAGGCCCACCCCCTTCCATTGGCCTTTGGAGCAAGGCCCACCCCCTTCCATTGGCCTTTGGAGCAAGGTCCACCCCCTTCCATTGGCCTTTGGAGCAAGGCCCACCCCCTTCCATTGGCCTTTGGAGCAAGGCCCACCCCCTTCCATTGGCCTTTGGAGCAGGGCCCACCCCCTTCCATTGGCCTTTGGAGCAAGGCCCACCCCCTTCCATTGGCCTTTGGAGCAAGGTCCACCCCCTTCCATTGGCCTTTGGAGCAAGGCCCACCCCCTTCCATTGGCCTTTGGAGCAAGGCCCACCCCCTTCCATTGGCGTCTGGAGCAAGGCACACCCCCTTCCATTGGCCTTTGCAGCAAGGCCCACCTCCTTCCATTGGCCTTTTGAGCAAGGCCCACCCCCTTCCATTGGCCTTTGGCCCAAGGCGCACCGCCTTTCATTGGCCATTGGAGCAAGGTCCACCCCCTTCCATTGGCCTTTGGAGCAAGGCCCACCCCCTTTTATTGGCCTTTAGAGCATGGCCCACCCCCTTCCATTGGCCTTTGGAGCAAGGCGCACCCCCTTCCATTGGCCTTTGGAGCAAGGCCCACCCCTTCCATTGGCCTTTGGAACAGGGCCCACCCCCTTCCATTGGCCCTAGGAGCAAGGACCACCCCCTTCCATTGGCCTTTGGAGCAAGGCCCAACCCCTTGCATTGGCCATTGGAGCAAGGCCCACCCCCTTCCATTGGCATTTGGAGCAAGGCCCACCCCCTTTTATTGGCCTTTGGAGCAAGGCCCACCCCCTTCCATTGGCCTTTGGTGCAAGGCCCACCCCCTTCCATTGGCCTTTGGAGCAAGGTCCACCCCCTTCCATTGGCCTTTGGAGCAAGGCCCACCCCCTTCCATTGGCCTTTGGAGCAAGGCCCACCCCCTTCCATTGGCCTTTGGAGCAGGGCCCACCCCCTTCCATTGGCCTTTGGAGCAAGGCCCACCCCCTTCCATTGGCCTTTGGAGCAAGGTCCACCCCCTTCCATTGGCCTTTGGAGCAAGGCCCACCCCCTTCCATTGGCCTTTGGAGCAAGGCACACCCCCTTCCATTGGCCTTTGCAGCAACGCCCACCTCCTTCCATTGGCCTTTGGAGCAAGGCCCACCCCCTTCCATTGGCCTTTGGCCCAAGGCGCACCGCCTTTCATTGGCCATTGGAGCAAGGCCCACCCCCTTCCATTGGCCTTTGGAGCAAGGCCCACCCCCTTTTATTGGCCTTTAGAGCATGGCCCACCCCCTTCCATTGGCCTTTGGAGCAAGGCCACCCCCTTCCATTGGCCTTTGGAGCAAGGCCCACCCCCTTCCATTGGCCTTTGGAGCAAGGCCCACCCCCTTCTGTTGGCCTTTGGAGCAAGGCCCACCCCCTTCCATTGACCTTTGGCGCAAGGCCCACCCCCTTCCATTGGCCTTTGGAGCAAGGCCCACCCCCTTCCATTGGCCTTTGGAGCAAAGCCCACACCCTTCCATTGGCCTTTGGAGCAAGGCCCACCCCCTTCCATTGGCCTTTGAAGCAAGGCCCACCCCCTTCCATTGGCCTTTGGAGCAGGGCCCATCGCCTTCCATTGGCCTTTGGAGCAAGGCCCACCCCCTTCCATTGGCGTTTGGAGAAAGGCCCACCCCCTTTCATTGGCCTTTGGAGCAAGGCCCACTTGCTTCCATTGGCCTTTGGAGCAGGGCCCACCCCCTTCCATTGGCCTTTGGAGCAAGGCGCGCCCCCTTCCATTGGCCTTTGGAGCAAGGCCCACCCCCTTCCATTGGCCTTTGGAGCAAGGCCCACCTCTTCCATTGCCCTGTGGAACAGGGCCCACCCCCTTCCATTGGCCGTTGGAGCAAGGACCATCCCCTTCCATTGGCCTTTGGAGCAAGGCCCAACCCCTTCCATTGGCCTTTGGAGCAAGGCCCACCCCCTTCCATTGGCCATTGGAGCAAGGCCCACCCCCTTCCATTGGCCTTTGCAACAAGGCCCACCCCCTACCATTGGCCTTTGGAGCAAGGCCCACCCCCTTCTATTGGCCTTTGGAGCAAGGCCCACCCCCTTCCATTGGCCATTGGAGCAAGGCCCACCCCCTTTTATTGGCCTTTGGAGCAAGGCCCACCCCCTTCCATTGGCCTTTGGACCAAGGCCCACCCCCTTCCATTGGCCTTTGGAGTAAGGCCCACCCCCTTCCGTTGGCCTTTGGAACAGGGCCAACCCCCTTCCATTGGCCTTTGAAGCACGGACCACCCCCTTCCATTGGCCTTTGAGGCAAGGCCCACCCCCTTCCATTGGCCTTTGGAGCAGGGCCCACCCCCTTTCATTGGCCTTTGGAGCAAGGCCCACCCCTTCCATTGGCCTTTGGAACGGGGCCAACCCCCTTCCATTGGCCTTTGAAGCAAGGACCACCCCCTTCCATTGGCCTTTGAGGCAAGGCCCACCCCCTTCCATTGGCCTTTGGAGCAGGGCCCACCCCCTTTCATTGGCCTTTGGAGCAAGGCCCACCCCCTTCCATTGGCCTTTGGACCAAGGCCCACCCCCTTCCGTTGGCCTTTGGAGCAAGGCGCACCCCCTTCCATTGGCCTTTGGAGCAAGGCCCACCCCCTTCCGTTGGCCTTTGGAGCAAGGCCCACCCCCTTCCATTGGCCTTTGGAGCAAGGCCCACCCCCTTCTGTTGGCCTTTGGAACAGGGCCCACCCCCTTCCATTGGCCTTTGGAGCAAGGCCCATCTGCTTCCATTGGCCTTTCGAGCAAGGCCCACCCCCTTCCATTGGCCTTTGAAGCAAGGCCCACCCCCTTTCATTGGCCTTCGGAGCAAGGCCCACCCCCTTCCCTTGGCCTTTGGAGCAAGGCCCACCCCCTTCCATAGGCCTTTGAAGCAAGGCGCTCCCCCTTCCATTGGCCTTTGGAGCAAGGCCCACCCCCTCCCATTGGCCTTTGGAGCAAGGCCCACCCCCTTCCATTGGCCATTGGAGCAAGACCCACCCACTTCCATTCGCCTTTGGAGCAAGGCCCGCCCCTTTCATTGGCCTTTGGAGTAAGGCCCACCCCCTCCCATTGGCCTTTGGAGCAAGGCCCACCCCACTCCATTGGCCTTTGGAGCAAGGCCCACCCCCTTCCATTCGCCTTTGCAGCAAGGCCCACCCCCTTCCATTGGCCTTTGGAGCAAGGCCCACCCCCTTCCATAGGCCTTTGAAGCAAGGTGCTCCCCCTTCCATTGGCCTTTGGAGCAAGGCCCACCCCCTCCCATTGGCCTTTGGAGCAAGGCCCACCCCCTTCCATTGGCCATTGGAGCAAGACCCACCCACTTCCATTCGCCTTTGGAGCATGGCCCACCCCCTTCCATTGGCCTTTGGAGTAAGGCCCACCCCCTTCCATTGGCCTTTGGAGCAAGGCCCACCCCCTTCCATTGGCCTTTGGAGCGAGGCGCACCCCCTTCCATTGGCCTTTGGAGCAAGGCCCACCCCCTTCCATTGGCCTTTGGAGCAAGGACCGCCCTCTTCCATTGGCCTTTGGAGCAAGGCCCACCCCCTTCCATTGGGCTTTGGAGCAAGGCCCACCCCCTTCCATTGCCCTTTGGAGCAAGGCCCACGGCCTTCCATTGCCCTTTGAAGCAAGGCACGCCCCCTTCCATTGGCCTTTGGACCAAGGCGCACCCCCTTCCATTGGCCTTTGGAGCAAAGCCCACCTCCTTCCATTGACCTCTGGAGTAAGGTCCACCCCCTTCCGTTGGCCTTTGGAGCAAGGCCCACCCCTTCCATTGGCCTTTGGAACAGGGCCAACCTACTTCCATTGGCCTTTGAAGCAAGGACCACCCCCTTCCATTGGCCTTTGAGGCAAGGCCCACCCCCTTCCATTGGCCTTTGGAGCAAGGCCCACCCCCTTCTATTGGCCTTTGGAGCAAGGACCACCCCCTTCCATTGGCCTTTGGAGCAAGGCCCAACCCCTTGCATTGGCCTTTGGAGCAATGCCCACCCCCTTCCATTGGCCATTGGAGCAAGGCCCGGCCCCTTTTTTTGGCCTTTGGAGCAAGGCCCACCCCCTTCCATTGGCCCCTGGAGCAAGGCACACCCCCTTCCATTGGCCTTTGCAGCAGGGCCCACCCCATTTCATTGGCCTTTGGAGCAAGGCACACCCCCTTCCATTGGCCTTTGGAGCAAGGCCCACCCCCTTCCATTGCCCTTTGGAGCAAGGCCCACCCCCTTCCATTGCCCTTTGAAGCAAGGCACACCCCCTTCCATTGGCCTTTGGACCAAGGCGCACCCCCTTCCATTGGCCTTTGGAGCAAGGCCCACCCCCTTCCATTGGCCTTTGGAGTAAGGCCCACCCCCTTCCGTTGGCCTTTGGAGCAAGGCCCACCCCTTCCATTGGCCTTTGGAACAGGGCCAAGCCCCTTCCATTGGCCTTTGAAGCAAGGACCACCCCCTTCCATTGGCCTTTGAGGCAAGGCCCACCCCCTTCCATTGGCCTTTGGAGCAGGGCCCACCCCCTTTCATTGGCCTTTGGAGCAAGGCCCACCCCCTTCCATTGGCCTTTGGAGCAAGGCCCACCCCCTTCCATTGGCCTTTGGAGCAAGGCCCACCCCCTTCCATTGGCCTTTGGGGCAAGGCGCACCCCCTTCCATTGGCCTTTGGAACAGGGCCCACCCCCTTCCATTGGCAGTTGGAGGAAGGACCACCCCCTTCCATTGGCCTTTGGAGCAAGGCCCACCCCCTTGCATTGGACTTTCGAGCAAGGCGCACCCCCTTCCATTGGCCTTTGAAGCAAGGCCCACCCCCTTCCATTGGCCTTTGGAGCAAGGCCCACCCCCTTCCCTTGACCCTTGTCGGCCCAAATTTCAGCCACCACAAAGCGAGGGTGCAGGCCGTGGGCTGGTCCCCCTTGGGGACCAGGAAACAGGGGAGCAGGCCTTTTGCTGCCCCCCCCCCCCCCCAACAGAAATGGGGCCGAAAGCAGGCCCAGCACAGCCCCCCCCCCCCCCCCCCCCCCAGCATGCCCTCACACCCCCGCACCCTCACTGCAGGCCGTCACATGGTGATCAAGGTCCCTCCCCTCACGGACAGGGAGCGGACGCCGAACGATGGGTATGTTGGGATCTGGGACCCGCATGGTAACCCAGCAGGTGGTCCTCCTCTCCCAAACAAGTGAGCAGGTAGACCCAACCACCACTACCCCCCCCCCCCCCCCAGCCTGCCCCCCGACGGGAGAGGTGCACGGAGTCGGCGCCCTCAGGGCTAAAAAGTGGAGGCTGTGAAGGGCTCGCAGATTGACTGCTGTGGGTATCCCTTGAGCGGCCTGCCTAGGGAACCTCCAGGTGTGCGCGTGCCCCTCCAACTTCATCCCAGACGCCCAGGCCAGCACAGCCCCGTGCACTCCAGTTCAGTTGTGGGCGACCCCTGGAGCCAGACAGCCACCTGCCGACCCCTGCCCCCCCTCCCCCTTCCAAACGGAGCGGTCACTCGGGTGGTGTGCCCTCTGGGCCCCCCCGTTTACGCGGGCAGTAGCACCGCCACCCAGGCCCCGAGCCCGGGCAGGCTCCAGGGCAGGGCAGCGCTCAGCGCGCCCTGGAGCCCCTCCTCCTGCCGTCCCTCAGCGCCGTGGGCGGATGGTCCAGTCCACGACAACACCACCAGTGCCTAGAGCAGTCAGGAGGTGTGGACCCCCCCAGTCGAGCGCCCAGGGAGCGCGCCCCCGTGCCTCATGCAGTCGTGGGGCCGCTGGCAGCATGTCAATGACCGGGAGGCGGCGTGTCCAGTCCGAACACTCCCCCGGCGGGCTCAGCGTCAGGCTCCCAGGCCTCCCTGCCGGGGCCTGGAGCACCAGGCATCACACAACCCCCCACACGCCCCCCCCCCCCCGACGCGCCTCCACCACAAGCAGCCAGGGCCCGGTGGTGGCGGACCCTGGTTCACACCCGACGACCACACGAACAGCCGGGACGCCACTACAAGCGGCGACACGGACGGACCAAGCCGCAGCGGGGGAAACCAGAAACACTGGAGCGGCACCGGCGCCAGCGGGCAGGGCCAGGCGCGGCGCAGCCGTGTGACCCGTCATGCCCTGCGAGCGCCACCAGCATGCACGCCCCGCCCTCCTGCCCCGCGCGCGCCACACACACAGGCACGGCGGCATCTCCCTCCCGTGTGTGCCACCACGGGGTACGGGGGCGGTCAACAGTCCGGCAGGCCTTGGGACCGGACAACCGCGATTCGCCTAGCCCAGTCGTGTCGGCACAAAGGCGAGTGCTGACCATGGGCCAGGGCGTCCGGCACAGGCCTTGACCCAAACCAAACCAAACCCTTCCCTTGACCTTTGGAGCAAGGCCCACCCCCTTCCATAGGCCTTTGAAGCAAGGCACTCCCCCTTCCATTGGCCTTTGGAGCAAAGGCCCACCCCCTCCCATTGGCCTTTGGGCCAAGGTCCACCCCCTTCCATTGGCCATTGGAGCAAGACCCACCCACTTCCATTCGCTTTTGGAGCAAGGCCCGCCCATTCCTTTGGCCTTTGGAGTAAGGCCCACCCCCTTCCATTGGCCTTTGGAGCAAGGCCACCCCCTTCATTGGCCTTTGGAGCAAGGCCCACCCCTTCCATTGGCCTTTAGAGCAAGGCCCACCCCCTTCCACCCGCCTTTGGAGCAAGGTCCACCCCCTTCCATTGGCCTTTGGAGCAAGGCCCCACCCCCTTCCACAGGCCTTTGAAGCAAGGCGCTCCCCCTTCCATTGGCCTTTGGAGC